>VXAX01004077.1:786994-976145 GCA_013399835.1 Leptocoma aspasia | reverse complement strand
TCTGCCAACCTTGATATGTTGGCATAAATAATGCCAATAAATGACAAAACCTTTGGAGTAAGGACAGTACAGCTTCAGCTCACAGGCTGGACATTAACACCTGAAACCCAGAACGGTTTTGCCATCTGCTGCTTAAAACTCCTTCATATTAATAGAAAAGCCAGAGAGAAATGCAAGAAAATTAACCAAAAGCAGAGAATACCCTCTGTATGGGGATACCACCTGACAGACTGGGATTTGTCGGTCTTGAAAAAAGATGGCTACAGGGATATAGTAAGAGATTTACAACATTCTAGGTGGCCTGAAGAATAAAAGCTAATTACTCATTTTGTCCCAAATTGCCTAATGAGGAGTGAAAAATAAGTTCATATAATAAGTGGATACTTTTTCAGAAGTCCCTTAATTGTCTTTTGACATCATTGCTAGAGGACACTGTAGTGACAAGCTTACTAGAAGCTTGCAAAATACCAAAACAGAAAGAAAACAATATTGGGTACCCAAGTCAAAGAATAAGATGCTACTAACAATGGCTGCATCCATGTACTAATTTAACTACTTACTACTCCTGGGATAAAGTTGTTCCTTGCTTTTCATTTATTCAACCAATTTTTGTATTTATTCAGCTTAAAGACTTTCTTGTTGCCTCCTAAAGTGAAAGGCAGCCCATGAACTCTGATTTCAGTGAATGTGAGAGAATATGGTCCCTAACTTCCAATAAGCCAGGATTTCATTTTCCTCTATGTGAGCAACAAACAGAAGCAGAAGTTGGACCATCTGACTTTTTCTAATAAAACTGAGCAATACTTCCACAAGTATTACTGTGGAAAAGCTAAAGGTCTGAAAAGAAATAATGAGTATTTAAAAGGAGGAAAATGGTAAGTGTGTGCTACAGTACCACTGAGAGTCAAATGCTTCTGCTTCTGAGCATTAGCACTGAGCAACCAAGCAAAGTGCTGTGTGTCAGGAAACTGGGTTGTGAACACAAAATAGGCCAGTCTAAACCAAACAGAAGCACACTGAATTTTCACCACTCTTTAGGCTGAACCAGAAAATTAGTAACCTCTGGACTTGTTAAATTTGGACTTTTAATCATAAATGCCTCCTCCAATTTTGTTTTATATAGACTGTTAATTTTGTTCTGTAACAATTCATTCTTCATAGTGCATCTCATACCAAAAGGGACAGGACTGTGGGTTAAAGGGTAATTTGCTCTCCCTTTGGTCAGGTTTGTTTCTTCCATCTAGGAAACTAGGACCTGTGAAGCCTTAAGACTCCTGACGTGGGAAGCCTTGCTGTAGGTAGAGGAACCAAAGACTGCCAGTGAGTTGGGATGGCACTGCCTGCTTGGTGCTTGAGGATCGTTATTCTGCTATGGATTATAGCTTTGTTTCTAAGATAAGAATATTGTATGGAAAATATTTTATTTCTTTACAATAAAGCTTAGGTATCCTGAGTATATAACGGCTGTGAGTAGTCCCAGAGACATAAACGAGGAGAAGGAAGAGCTGTAAAACTGGCTGCAAGTCCTTTTCCTCCCCTGAGTTCTAAGCTGCCTGGGGGACAAAAACTGCTGCCAGAACAAACTGGATCAGACCCAAGGTGAAGAGCAGGATGAGCCCTGTAATACATTACTTATTTAAATTCTGCCCTCTCAGAGTAACCTCTTTGCTGCTGAGTGCTTCCCTTTATTCTAGAGGGGGTCTCACATTGCTGCAACCTTTGGAAATATCCTGACTGTAGTGCTATAAATAGCAAGTATTTCCCACTGACTAAAACCTGCAGCATAGCAGCAGTCTGATGTGGGTTTATTTTCCTGCTTGAGGACTACATAAGTGCTTGTGTCCTCTCTCCACTGAGACATCCCTTCGCTTTAGGCACTGGTCTCTCTGCTCACTGCTGGGAAGTGTTATTGAACCTGGCTCACATTCCTGTTCCTTCTGATCTTTGTTTCTCTAATGAAAGAACTCCCCATGGGCACCTTGCCTAGTTTCCCCTCTCCCTTCTCTTATGGCAGGTCTTTGCTTCTCTTGGGTATACTGATTTCTACTGTTTATTAATTTCTGCTCATTCCATTTTGATTCATCTGCTATTCATAGTGTATACCATATTCATAGTGTATACTATTCAATAGTATACACTTACTGTGTATACTATTCATGTGCAGTGCCTGTGCACGCTGCTGTGTCTGGATGAGCTTTTAGTCAAGCTTCTTATAACCCCAGAGCTTCTCTTGGCCTCATCTTGCATTTACATGGTGTCTTACAGTTCCCTGAAATCCAGCTCTAAGAATAAATATAATTGTGGTTCCCTGCACCTACCAGTGCTTCTCTGAGCAGGATCTTGACTGATAGCTGACAGCACCCTGTGTTACTGGAGTTTAGGAGAGGACTGTCCAGTAAAAACAGCACAAGGATCAAGAGCAGGTACAAAGTTGTCACAGAAGTGAGAATGTGACAATGTAATCCCTAGAAAAAGAACAGCAAACAAGCACAAATGTGTGTGCCAAGCGTGCCTTCCTCCCGTACATCACAAGCAGCAGCACTTAATGCCCTGCTCAGCATCTTACTTGGGGACTGTCCAGGATTTAAGCCAAGCACCCAACTTCCCAAGTTTGCCCTTGGAGGAAAAAGAGGTTTTAAGTACTTATTAGGAGGAAAGGAACAAAACTGCATTTGGCTGTGATGTTCAACTGAGGTTAAATCCTCGAGGAGCCTCTCCTCCCTGTTTAGTAATTCGAGCACTTGTTTGTGAGATAAGGGAAGGTGTCAGCTCCAGCAGCATCTGAACTCACACTCTGCTGTGTATGATTTCTGTGCCCTCTTCAGTTTGCTAATCAAAACAAGTTTCCGCTGCATGTTTCTTATCCCCAGAGGGTGGAACTATCCTCAGAAAATTAAAGCTCTCTTATCTCTTAATGTGTCATCACAACTAATAGCCTGGGGACTGTAAACAAGTTTAAATATCAAAACAATTTGGCTGGTGATTGTCTGTGATTATGGATTAAGAATACAAAATTTGTGCTCACTGATATTCAAGGTAGATTGAAAACAAGGAGCCATATCTTCAATTTATGTAAATGGAGGTGGCTGGGCTGAACTGGGGGAGGAAAACTGCATTGTACCAGCTGAGCATCTGACCCTGGAAGGTTTCCAGAAGTTTCCATTCTTGTTTTTCAGGGTGCCAGATAATACATGACAGCACAGGGCTGATCAGGAAGAGCACTGAGGGCCTCCGGGAGAGCCTGGATGATCCTCCCCTCCTCTGAGTTCCCAGGAGCTCAGATTCTGCTGGCTGAGCTCTCCACTTGCAGCCTCTTTGGGGAGCTCATAAATAATAACTTAGAGGAGAAATGATTTAATATTACAAAACTTTTTCAAGATCAAGTCAAGGTGCCAGCATATTCAAAAACTGTCAGATATGCCAGGGCAGGTGCTTTGTGAGGGATGAGCTTTGTACCTTTGATGTGACAAACATACTGCAGTAAATTCTCAAACATGCACTTGCTACTGCCTTTTCCAAAGCCCTGCCATCAAGCCATCACCTTTAGATCAGTCATGCTGAGTGAAGAGATACAAAAAGATCTATTGCTAGAAATGCTTTTCCTGGTTCATTGGACTGTTTGCAATGGCAGTGATGTGCAGCATGTTTCCCGGATTTGGGGAGATGGTAGTGGGTGTATTTCATAGCACAGCTGGATATAAAACTTTTCATGTTAGTGTGTTCCTCTTTTGAAAATATTTGTGAGGCCTCACTTTTGTTATGGACCATTTTCTGCTGTAGGCTGAATAACCTATTCTTCAAAGAATCCCACAGATGAAAAACTGAGGCAGAGAGAGAATAAGTGGATTTCCTGTAAACATGAGGAATGAAGTCAGCAGAAGTGCAAGGAGATGTCCTAACCACTGAACTGTCCTTGTCTCCCATTTGCAGTGCAGAATACATGGAATATTTATCTTTTAATGGATAGCTTTTTGGAATACATATCTTTACAAAGGCTGATGTTAGGTTAATGATGACTCTTACAAAATGAAGTAGGAAAGACATTAATTTTGATGTGGCAGGAAAGTGCTTTCCTAATGACTTAGTAATTAAATAAGAAGGATAGTTATTAAAAGAAATGGTAAATTTAGTGTTCTCTAGCCCTCCTATCTGAGCAGTTCTAGCCGTGGTTCTGGGTAAGGAAAAGGAATGTTTCTGTCAAGCATGAAGTACCACCAGAAAAATACAAAAGGAAAAATGTGCCATAAGAATCATAAAAATATTAAATAATGTCAAATAAATGAAATCCATTTCTAGAAGAGAATAATAAAAACTGAGAAAAGGTACTCAGAAAGCCAGACGACTTTTCTATTTTCATAATTGGGGTAATTATACTGAAACTGACAGCAAGTATTTCCCCAGTAGCAAAAAACACCCACAAACCTCAGCCAGCAAAAATACTGCTCTGAGCATGAAACCTGTGAAGGTTAAAGGCTTGAGTCTGCCATTAGGAGAGTGCTACTCTTCTCCCAAGGTCAGTCCTTCCATATGGAGAAGTAATTTTGATTCTGGTCTCCTCACTGTACAAAGTCAACTCTTACCTTGATTTCAACAGTGCTATATTTGGCAAAGTACTAATATAATTGTATTTGGTCCCAGTCATGTCCTGTTTGAATGTTAAACTCCTCTTAATGCCCAGCCATTGTGTGCTGCCTCTTGTAGCTTAGGCAATGTATAAAACAGTGAGCAGTGCAGACCTGCTGGAGCAATCCCTCCAGGGAAACCTGTGCTGCCAGTGCTCACACTATGTCTGTTTTGGGGGTTTTACTTCACACCAGCTTATGTCTGGATTCCTACTGCCATGGGCTGAAACCACTTTTTTGGGGGCAGTTTCATCCAAAAAGATGCAGTTTATGCAGTCCCAGGATGCACCATAGTGTGAGCCAAATACAGCACATAGGCACATAGAGACAACCTCCAACAAATCACACTGAGCATCAGCCCACGTGTAACCTCTCAGCTGCTGATGCCCCCTTGTTGTTCATCATGTTCCAGCAACCAGCTTCTCTGTGAATATTTTGTTGCATCACACTGAGGAGTTCTCCCTCAGTTAAGGCCCCTTAGTGGGACAGAAATAACCTGGTAGTCTGATTCATGTCACCTGAATTGAAACCACCCACCATCTCCTTGCTAATAAGTACAACATGCAAAGAGGAAAAATGTGATTGTACAGCCTCAGATCAGAGATTGTGCAGCCCTAGGACCTCTGCCTTTCTCATTAGCCAGTAATGGGTGCCTGGGAGAGGCTTTAATAATAAGGCAAAGATGTGGTGGTACTTCCCCAGAATAATTTCTTAGCTTACAAAAATTTCACAACTCAAGGATTTGCTAAGCCAGAGGCTTTGTCTTTATGTCTAATAGCCTTTGATATGTCTCCTTCATTTGTGAATTATTTAGCTACTTTTTAGATTGATGTTAATTTTAGGATCTAGCATTCTGCAGGAGAGAATTTGATATTGACTTTGTACTGCACAGTTTATTAAGAAAAGAATGGGAATGTTATTAACAGGAGATCAGATGCTGTCTGAGCCCCCACGCTGCCTCTGTTCATATTAATCCTGGATCAGGATTTCCTAGTGCATGTGTGCAGGGTCACCATACCACAGTTAAGAGTGCCAGTGGCTGCAGGGCAAAGCTGCCCCAGCTGGGGCTCTGCACCACTCCCTGTGGGTTTTTGGTGTGAATGGGAAACTGCCCAAAGCACAAGATGCATAGTCAAATTGTACCTTCTCTGGCTTTTTTCAAGCCAGAAAAGTGTGACCCACAAGATGCTGGGGTATGATCATATTTCTGTGGGACCCAGCATGCTGAATCAAGAGTGTTCAGCTCTTGTGGGAACCAGCCAGAAAGAACTTCACTCTCCCCTCAAATCCTTGCATTCTAGGCCTGGGATTTTATCAGACTATATTTGTAATCCTACTTGATTTCTCAAATAAACAGTGAAATGCAAACAGTTGGCCAGAGGGAAAACCTTCCAGTTACTGAAGGGGAAAAGAACACAATATCCAAATGACTCATGGCTCTGTGGGTGAAGTAATGGCTGCATGTCATAGCCTGGGATGTGGGTTTGTGATCCAGTGCCACGTGGAGGGGATGCACTTAGGTTGAGACGTTAGTGACAATGGCTTTGGTATGAACTCTCCTGTGATTTCCCAGAGACAAGTTGCTTGTTAAGATACCACTGACTGCTCAGTGGCAATTAACAAGATAGGAAGGACACACACCAGGTGAGACAAACCCTCCTCTGGACACCAGCTGGGGCAAATACGACAAAACCCTTCTTCTGCTAGAAGAGGTAGGTCCTGCAGGAAGAGCTGGAGGAGGCTGTGGCTGAAGGAGCTCTGGAAACACAGTTTCTGAGGGCTGGAAGGGAATCTGGAGAGGGACAGCAGGAGCCATATCCCTGTGAGGTACCTGGTGCCTGTGAAGTT
This sequence comes from Leptocoma aspasia, assembly GCA_013399835.1. Lineage (NCBI taxonomy): Eukaryota > Metazoa > Chordata > Aves > Passeriformes > Nectariniidae > Leptocoma > Leptocoma aspasia. The sequence goes on along the minus strand of VXAX01004077.1, from coordinate 969,675 downwards.
TTGCTTTCCTGGGGCAGGTTATGCAAAGACCTTGTGGATGATCATGCTCTGATGTTTGATGCCCTTCTCCTTGGTGTCCCCTGCTCTGCTGTGGGTACTCTCAGGTTTCTGACTCCCTTGTTATTTTTTTCCTCTGATCCACTGGTTTCAATAAGACAAAACATGTAAATGCTAATGGAAATGTAAGTAGAAAGGCTCTGCAGAGCCTGACTTCTGCCTTCTGCCTTACTTGCCACTAATCACTTGTACCTGCTGGGAATCAAACACTTCCAGGAAGTTGCCAGCAGTTACTCTCTGTCCTATATACGAACAACTTGCAGGTGTGACAAAATACAGGTAGTTTTGTCTGGATCCTCAGTTCTTCCTCTCAGTGTCTCCACTGCAGGATTTCCTTACCTCTCCCAGTCCTTTCCATCCTTTCAGTACCCTGGCTGCTGCTCTGTGGCTGTGCAGTGCAGGAGCAGCTCAGAGGAGCTGCAGGTCAGGACTCTCCTCTGATGATACCTGCTGGAGGGGACATGCCCACAGAGGTGGTGGGCAGTTTTTGGGGAGCCCTCACCACCCTGAATATATGCACTGCCTGGGAGGTACTGGTTTTGCTCTGTGAGTTAGTGGAGGGAGGAGTGAGGGCTCACTAAAGGACCAAATCAAATCCCTCTTTTAGGCAGGAGCTGCTGGGGAACAATTTCTTTTTTACATCCTAACACTACTTTCTGCTGCAGAAACATGATGGGATATGGTTTGTAGCTTGGAAGACAGCAGCAGGGCTTTGCCTGAACCCAGATCTTGGCAGATCAGTTGGCGTTGGGAGACCAGCCAACGTTTTTCAGTTTTCTGGGACACTGTGGTTTGCCCATGTGATTAAAATTTGCAGTGTTAGATAAACACAGATGAGAATTTATCCATTTCTAATTTGAACAATCAGATGTTTACCATGGTGGGAAGACCAAGGAAGCTTCTTTGCTTGCAGCTCCAGCTGTGCTGGGAGTCAAGGTTCATCCCACATTTGAAGAATCTTCTTTTTTTAGGCTGGGGCTGTGCTTGGGAAATGGCTGTATTCTCCCTGCAGGCAGATCGATACATTTCAGCTCACTGCACTGCAAGTAACTTTTCATCATACATTAAGAACGAGGAAAATAAAAGCCAAGATGGATGTTATTTTGGTTTTGCTTTTATTTTGAATTATTTATTAAGAAGTCACTGCTGTCTTCCTTCTCATCGGGAGACAAAATGCCTTTCTTTTTAATGATTTTTTCCTAGTAAAAAAAGAAGCAAGAGCTTCCCAGTTTGATTTCTCTCACTCACTTCTTGGTATTGAAGTGTAAATAAGGGGTCTCCACCACATGGCAAGATGATCTCCTGCAGTCCCAGTGCAGGAAAAGTCCCCACTGATGCTGGAGGAGTCACAACTCATGGTACATTTCTGACCAGTTTTATAATGACATAGCAGCTGAGTTATGTGTGCTAGGAGTGATTGCTGGCACATAAGCAGAGGGTTATAAGTAAACCACAGAATAGGTGAACTATAATTTTAATTATTTACTGAACAGCTAATAGAAATACTAATCTTTTTCAATTGAATTCTTAATAAAATATGTTATGGGGCAAAAATTCTGCCATTGGCTCCACTATTAATATGAGTTTCTATGCTCCAACTAATAATCCATTTTGATGTTTTTGTTCCTAAATAGGTTATTCTGAAGGGAAGGATAAAGAAACTGGCTACCAAGATGGTAATCACTAGTGGAAATGAAGAAGATAAAGGCAGTCAAGAAAAGGAAAGCAAAGAAGAAACCATCTTGGCAATGCTTGGAATTATTGGGACAATTCTGAACCTCATTGTGATCATTTTTGTGTATATTTATACAACGTTGTAAACTAGAAGGCATGCAAATAGACCAGATAAAATGGCCATTAAGAGTGACAAAAAACATTGCTGACTATTGACAAGTTCTTTAATCAGAATTGACTCTGTATTATATTAACACATCATAAAAGCACTGCCTGAAGGCAGCGAAGACTGAAGCACAATTAATTTAACAAGACTTTTTCACACAGTAATAAGCTTAACTCTTCTCTCCTGCCCTCTCCCTTTTGGTTTGGTTTTCAGTTTGTGGGGGAATAACTGCAGTTATATAAGCTGTAGCTTTGAAGAAATCCACCAGGGACATGTTGTTTTAACACAATTGAAAAAAAAAAGGAAAAGAAAAAAAAAAGAAAGGAAAAAAGAAAAGAAAAAAGAAAGGAAAAGAAAGAAACTGTATACTATATATAATTAGAAATGTATGCTGTATACCCGCAAAGATTGAACTCAAAGATAGCTTCATAGCACAGATCACGTGTCTGTTAGGTCAAATGGTTTTTTCTCTTGGATTTTGCTTTTACTTACATTGAATCTGACAAGCTTTTTATTTAGAATGAACATATGGTGCAATTATGAAAAAAACAATTCCGTTGAGCAAGGTCTGCCTAAACCTGATAAAATGTTGGGAGAAATACATTACATGGTTATTTTTCCTTTCTCATTTGCTTAACATCTGTGTCTGTTCATACCAATGTTTATAAATATATATTTTTAATAAATGTGCTATATTTTTTAGCATGAACCAAATATTTGGAGACACTTGTATTCATGCAGCTAAATTTTGTTTGATGAAGTGCCCCTTTTGACAATGGATGTTATTTTTCTCGGCAATTATACAGCAGTCTTGTTTGCAGCCCACTCACTGAGGTCTGAAGCAAGCTCACATCATGCTCACATGCATGACTTGAAGTTGGAATGTCAGCTGAAAAGCATTGCTGCTTAATATGGGAAATAACAAAACATTGTAAGGTGACCTTTGGAGACTGGTTGCAGAAAGAAGGCTCTATTTATAGTTTAAAAAAAAAAGCAAACGAAAGGAATACTGAGGCATCTCACAAAATATTGCAAAATTCATAGAATTTATGGCTTTCGGTATCTGGTCACGCTCTCTAAGTACTTGTGCTGAGAGAAGTGAGCAGAGGTTTATATAGTCGAAAAGAGAAATTTATAGAGCCTATAGTGAGGGGCTTAAGTGAAATCCAGATTGTAAATACAGAGTGTATTTTAAATGTGAGGATCATTAACTCTTTATGCTTCTCTGACATGTGCTTTAACTGAGTTGGTGCAGTGAAATTCTCTGACTTGTGTTTTTGACAGGAATGTACAATGATGATAATCACCATTTTTCTTCAGAATTCAGTACCTATAAATATACAAAGCATTAAAAATATGAGACTTCAATTCTGCCTCAAGCTGCCTAAGTACATTGCCCACTAACTCTGATATATCCTCTTAAAAAATAGGTCAATTAATTGTTTACTGACTTGTGGTTTGGATTGTGTCCTCAGATGCACAAGGAGGATTGGTATTGGAGTCAGCTAGAGCTGTGAAAATTTTGACCCTAGAGTCTCATTAATTTTAGTGATCAGACCTGTCCCTCTGGAATCAATAACAAGTTTTTCACCATTTTCCAGGGTCTAGGAATGATCTCAAAAATACAGAATTTCAGTGCAAGATATAAAAGAAAGACTGGGAAATCCTGAGGGGCACCTGTTACGAACAGAGGTGTTTAGCCCCTTACGGTATCATACAGTCAATAACAAAACCATTAAGAGTAGAAAAAAGGTCAATAAATAAATTACAATGAAATCCAATATGAAGACTGAAAGAAAGCAGAGCAAAAATTATCTCATGTTGATGAAAACATGACAGGGTGAGAAAGGTTGAAAAAATGAGCAGAGATTTGAAGTAGAAAACAGCACAGAAAGCCAGTGCCATGCATGCCAGCATGGCTGAGGAAACATTTGTGTTTGCACCGTGCTGGTAGAGCTGCAAGTCTCAGAGAGGACAAGAAACAGTGGTGGCACAGGACAGCATAGCTCAGTGAAGGTGATACTGTTTTTTTAATTTATAATTATTTATTGATAATTCTAAAGAATCACCAAACTCTATTTTTTGATCATCCTACTGGCTAAAATATTTTTTACTCCAGTAGGCATTTTCTTCTTCTGTTTAAACTACTGCTGCTCACAACCTGTGGCTTTGAGCACCTGCTCATGCTCCAGGCACCAGCCTAACTTCAGCCATCCCCTTGCCTGCCAGGATCTTCTCTGCAGATATTTCTCTTGAACTTCTCCTCCTCCTTTTCCAGCAAACACCACAGCAATCTGCCCAAGGCTCATGCTCATCTTCTAGAGGGGCAGCCTCTGAGTCAAAAGATGAAGTCTCATGCCAGATACTTCTTTGCCTCCCTCTGCATCAAATGGTGATATATCTTCTTGTGGGCATGAAAATACTTAACGAATCAAAGTTCATGAGGGGTTCTACTATTATTACAAATTAAAGGTTTGCATTGGAAAACAGCACAGGACACCTCACCCACTAAAGTAAAGTAGGAGCTTTTGCTGCTCAGCACAATTGCACTTATTCAGACATGGGCCAGCACCTTCAACAAGACAGGCAGGGCAAATAGCCCAAATAAGATGAAATGGTGGATCAAGGGCCAAAGGATTCTGTGTTTTCTCTGCTCTACTTTGCCTGTTAGTCCTGATGCAGGCAGTGTGTCCAGGTGTACTATTGCCCAACACCTGGGCAGACATGTGCAGTGTGCTTTGCCACAGGACTTTTATTCCTCTAAAAGAGGAAGAAAGGTTTATCCCATTCCATAAAAAGTTTAACATTTAATATTTTAATTTTACAGGTTTCTGTTCATAGATAGTTTTAGAAATATCCTGGGGCAATTTCTTCTTAAGTAGATTCATTAAGTATTCATTTGAATAAAAATGAAGAGTTTCCTTTGAGGGCAATTTCTTTACCTTTTATTTGGTATTCAAGAACACTGATAAGGGAAAAGTATGTTTTCAAAAATGACAGTGGAAGAGGAATATTTTATACAAGGATCTGAGGGTGTGCCTACCCAGGCAGCTGTGGGCAGGCCTGCTCTTGGCTCAGTTACAGCTGGAGCCAAATTACCCTCATGCTTTTTTTATGTGAGCAGTTTTCAGCATGCACCTCTAAGAAATATTCGACTAGGTAATATTTGAGTCATGGAAACCTTATAGTCAGTGACTGCTCTAGAAACAGTTGAATAAAACCTCATTACAAGAGTTGAATGGCAAATCTGCTTTGGCAAGGAAAAATCCAACAGTCTCATTTTTGGCTTGACTTGTATGCAATGCAAACAATTTCCAAAGTAAATTTTTTAAAATGAAGTATTAATCCATTAGTGACAGGAACTTTCATCTCTGCATTTGAGCAGAAGGAAATTAATATCCAATATCATAATAAGATATTAAAGCATCACCTTTTGCTTCAGGCAACTAAGAATACGATTACATATCCTATGTAGTTTGATGGTCTGTGTCATGGGAATGAAAAATATTTTCATGAGGTGACAGAAAGATGACACTGTCCCCATTATTATCTGTTGTGTTGGCTGGTGGATACAGAAGACTTTCAAGAAGGGAGAAAACAAAACTATCTATTATGCACACAACAGGGTAGGGAGAAAGAAAACAGACAGGTTACTGCCCTCCAATCTGGTTCCTACAACTGCACTGAAAACTCGACATCTCAGGAACCACATCTTTGTACAGGAATGTACCTCCTGTGTGCTGGCTGTCAGGGCAGTCCTTTCAGTTGTGTCCCTTCTGCTCCTTCCACCTGCACCTCTGCAGCAGTGTGTGGCTCATTGTGCCTGAGGAGAGTTTGAACACAAACCCACCCTGGCAGCCTCTGGAAGCAGTTTTTTTGTTTTACTGTGGTGGAACAATCTACTATGGGCCTGAGTTTTATTCTTTTAAGGACAGTCAATAATTGTCATCATGTTACTGTCTGATAATCACTTCACTTTGTGAATTCCCAGACAAATCCCACCCCTGGCCTACAGGTAAAATTTTGATTCAGTAGGCATCAAAATACAAAAGAAAGCTTCAATTATCTCACAACCAAACTTCAGTATGAAGCATTGCTTAAGTCCATATGTCTTATATTTCCATTTAATCCATACACTGGAGCTCACCCCAAATGCCTCAAGATCTCATCTGTGTCAAGAGGTCTCATCTCTTCTGAGTCAGAATTACCATTTCTGTGTGAGTTATGGCATATGCAGAGAACTTGGCCCATAGAGGGAAAGGATAAAAATTAACCGAATTAAAACTCCAGGGAGGCAGCACTGCAGAATTTACTAATTAGTTTGAGGTCTAGCAGGAGTACTTTGTTTCTGGATAGCCAATATTTTGGAGAAAAGGTATTATTGTTCCTTGGAAAGTTTCTGGAAGAAATATGTCTAATTGAAAGAAAGAACCTCATTGAAAATATTTCAGCAGCAGTCCTCCAAAGAAATCACTGACCAGGACTCTGAGTGTCTTGCATCCCAAGAGAACTGTTTGGCAGCCCAGGAACAGAGCACACATAAATGTAAGCACCTCTTGTTTACTGAGAGGCTTTGTCTTCTGTGGAACAGAATGCACAGATTTACAAAGATTTACAAATTTATGAAATAGCACATAATGCAACATCAACAGCAAAAAAATCTGTTTACCTTTATTTCCAGCAGATACGCTACAGACACCCTGCAGAACCTGCACTGCTTCCATGCCTGGCTGTGTGTTTTGGAGGCTCATCCCAAAACATCTTATAAACTCAGTGTAGCTTTTTTTCCCCACCACTGATCCAAGAGAAACAAAACCTATTCAGTGTGGAAACCTCCACACCAGACTGAAATCCCACATGCTTCCCTATGCATTTATCTGCATATGAACCATCTGGTGTCCAATAAGACTTTCCTTGTCTCAGGCATTAGGATTGCTTATCTGCATTTCACCTGGGGGCTCAGACTGTGAAAGGCAATTTGTAGAGCTGAAAGCATCCAACTGTTTCCAATGATCCAGCTTTACATAATGGAGCTGTCACCTGGAGAGTGCCTGTTCACGTGCATGGCACACCACACACCATCCTCCTTGTGTGGGCTCACACTGACACAGCCTCTGTGACACCCAGGGGCTGGGGCTGGGCTGTAACTGGCCCACACAACCAAAAAAGTGTGCAAGAGAAAGTGTTCTGAGCAAAAGCCTGGATGCCAAGTCAAGCTCTGTAGAGTGAAAAGACCTCCTGCCTTGTTTGTAGAAAGACACTCAGCTATGCCCACTGGGACCCCTTCTTCTGCAACCAGTCCCAGCTCAGCTGAAGGTGACCCATGCACCACCCTGAGCCTCTTGTGGCAGCTGCAGAACTTCCTTCCCCCTGGGGGAAGTAAACAGCTCTGGGCTTTCTAATCTCCTAGAATAGGGAACCATGTCACTCTTGCACAGCAGAAATAGCAGTAGGAGCATCCATTTTTGGCTGACAATGACAAGGCCACCTGCCTAGGGCGCTGATGGGAACCCTTTTCCCACCCACCATTCCTCATAATCTGGCAAATCCAAGTTAATTACCTGGACTCCAGGTTTTTCTCCACACACTCAGTCACCATTTAGACTGAGGCAGACTTTTTTTATGATGCTGAGACTTTGTTAAACTCAAACGGCTTCTGAAGATAAGTCTTCAGGAGCATATTAAATGTCATGATATTTTAATTTGGCCTTGATATCATGAAGGTGTCACCATAACAAGTCTTGGGTGTTGCCAATCTCTGCCAACAAGGTGTTAAGGGACAAGCATTAACAAGGGACACCATATGGGAGCCATGGGCAGCCAGAGGTAATGCACAGTGGCTGCTTTCCCCAACACTTACCTTCTTGAGGAGTAGTGGTATTATGGTGGATTGATATTGGTGGTGGGTAAATGTAATAAAATGTTTGTGTAGCAGGGCGTTATTTCTCACCTTTATTTCCTGCAAACTTGATGGGAAAGGCTTTATAAATAATTCTGGCTTTGTCAATTTAAAATATGGATTAAAATTTACTATATATGTTTTCAATTTTTAATGTGCTGCTTCTTTTTCCCCCCCTACCAAAGAATTCCATTTTAGTTTTGCAGATGCTCTTCTTGTTTCTGTAACAATGATGGCTAATGCAAAAGCATTGGCACTGGATGCAAAAGAAAGGAATGCAGATTATATTGTCGGTGTTGTATTATTCCATTCTTGTGAGCAGGAATAACTAGTCAGTGGTTTTCTTTGCATCCAGTGCACACAGTTAGCAGTATTTTTATAATTTGATACCATTATTTCTGGAATTCTGTGGGACAAAGCTCCATCACTTAGAGCAGTGCATATTCAAACAAATGTTGGCAAACTGAGAAGTATATAAAATGTTTGCATTAGCTAAAAGAAAACCATGGCAGACATATACATTTTGAGCAGATTCAAACTCAAAGTGAGACCACACAACTATCATTCTTATACCCCTGCTGACATTGTACAATACACACCAGGACATAATTCAGAAGCTCACTCTGCTGAGACTATTCATGTACATAACTCAGATTAAGGGGCTAACTTCCTTTACAGTTAATATGCATATGAATATGTATTTGCAGGTTTGGAGCATTAGTTGATAGTTAGCTGACAATTCAGCTGTATCAAAAATGCAGCTAATCAGACAGGGAAAAATAAGAAATTTCCTGTACAATGATCTATTTCTCTTTATCTCATTGACCTTATTTTCAGTTGGTTTTTTTCAGACTGCATGATTGATGAGAATGATGCTAAAGCCTACCTAATAAATGAAAGAATAAACACCATAGAGGATTATTAAATCAACATTTTCCATCAGAAACTAAGCATTTCCCTAAATGGCTTTAAAAAAAATCTCAGTGCTAAATGTTTTACATTTTCCTTTATGTTTCACTGTCAGCCAACACACTATTTCTATTTCATTGTATAATAATATATATGTACAGTTTCACTGAGCTGTGCAAACACCAGCAAATGGATTTTGCCTCCTTTGTTGCTTTTTAAGTCTTATAAGCCTCTTTCCAGTACATACCCATCTCCATTTTAAAGATCACGAGGAGAAATATACCACATCCTAAAGTACTATTCAATTATGCAAACCTCACTACAAGCTTAGATTGAAAGTATATGAACATTTACACAAAACAGGGGTGTTATTTCTTGAGACTGTTCATATCGCCCAAGCGACCCTGATATGATGCTGCATACAATATTAGATTCTTTTGGTTTTAGAAATAAAAGAGTCCAGCTGTGAAACTCCTTGAAACAGTGCATTGCAGTGTATTTGCAATTTACAGAGCAAGGCAAAAAATCTGATGACCACAGACAGTGCTCAGCTCCTGGCTGACCTTCTCCCATGGGGCAGCAGCCCTTGGTGTACCCTGACAGGCCAAGTGTTCAGTGCCCTCTACACTTCATGAAAGGCAATAATAGTCAAGTCATTAACATCCCAAAATTTGAAATGTCACCATTTTTTGTCTGGTTTCATTGGTCTAGAGAAAAAAAAACACCACCAAGCAGTAGCCTAACATAGAACAGAAAAACAGCCAGTGATTTCTTAAGGTGCTCCTGAATGTCTCACCTCAAAAGACATCTTTTTAGAGAAGTGACTCTCAGGAGCTGTGAAGAGCCCTTGGCAGCACCTGGTGCCATCCTCATCCCCAGAAGCCACCACTGATTTGATTCAAGTGGCCTGAAGAGGCATCTTCTGAAACAGGACCATGCCAATTCCCTAGAGGATGTTGTGTGATGCTGCAATCCCTTACTCTCCATATTTTCCTGTATGTGCACTTTCCAATAGAATAGAATAGAATAGAATAGAATAGAATAGAATAGAATAGAATACTTTAGTTGGAAGTGACCTTCAACAACCATCTGGACTGTCCAAAATCTAGAGCACATTACTAAGGGCACTGTCCAAATGCCTCTTAAATACTGAACAGGTTTGGGACACCAACCACCTCTCTAGGAAGCCTATTGCAGACCTATTCCAGACCACACTCTTGGTAAAGAAATGTTTCCTAATGCCATCTCTGGATCTCCCCTGATGCAGCTTTGGACACCATTCCCAGACGATTTATCTCTGGATCCCAGGGAAAAATGCTTAATACCTTCCTCTCTACCTTCCTTGCTCAGGAATCTGTAAAGAAAAATTAGATCCTCCCTCAGCTTCCTTTTCTAGAAACTAGACAATCACACTGTCCTTATCCAGTCCTCATAGGAGCTGCCTCACTTCTTGGTAGAGTTTGAAAAGGGAGCAGTTTTCTGCATTTATATTCCATGTGACAGGGTGGGTGGGAGGACCACAGATGAATGCCAGGGTATCCAGCTGAGAATCTTCTCTAAAATTTGATTCTGTTTGTTTTAAAATTCTCAGATTGTTTAAGGATAATTTTTAAGTGTAGCTCAGCTTTTAAGAGCTACTTATATGAGTCTTGACTTGTGAGCACTTCCATGACATGGTGTTGTAAGAATTGCAGTAACGGCATTTTTCATCCACAGTGCCTGGAGTGCTCACAAATTCTTCATGGAATTGCTGGGATATTCCCACCATCTCTGAGACTAAATGAGATACAGAACTAACAATCATAATAGAATCATAGAATGGTTTGGGTTGTTAAGTCATTTCATTCTAACTCCTCCTGCCATGGCCAGGGACACCTTTCAGTAGACCAGGTTGCTCAGAGCCCCATCCAACCTGGCCTTGAGCACTTCCAGGGATAGATCATCCATGGCTTCTCTGGGCAACTTGTTCCAACTTCACCACTCTCACAGTAAAGAATTCCTTTCTATCTGTTCTAAAACTTGTCCCTTTTCAGTTTTCAGTGGAGGCACTTAGCTCCCCAGTCCCCACCCTGCTGTCCATCCACTCGAGAAGTGTTGGAAGAGAGGTTGCCATTGCAGATTGAGGGAAAAAGTTGTTGAGTATCTCAGCCTTCTCCTCATCCATTACATTTTCCAGCATTGATTATCAGGGGGTGACAACTTCTTTGCTTATCATTAGTAGAGGTTAGTAATTTGAATTGATTCAAACGTTGCTTGTCTGAAAATAAAGGGTCCTTACAAAATTAGTGGCAAAAGTAGAATTCTTTTGATGCCATGAAACCTGAAGAGGATAAAGATCTCATGTTATTAAAATATCATAATTAATATCAGCTGAAACCCTCTTTTAGTTCTGAGACATCTCTGCAATTGTCAAATAAGCTCAAAAATTTTGTATAAGTTTTTGTCATCTTGCAGAATAAAGTAAAAGGTCTGAAAACAGTGATCCTTTTGCTCCAATTCCACTGCCTGGAAACTAAATAAAGAAATCAATTGGAATGCAGAGTGTTCCTCCATTAGTCCATGCTTGGTTTCCAGAAGGATGTACTGAAGTGTGGCTTAACAATAAAACAGAGTCTGACTGGTACTTTCCAATATCCTTTCAGATCAGTAAGTTTTTATTTATAGTCTTATCCCCTGTACAGAGGATGGATACTCTTCTTTCAACCAGATGGTTTTCTCCTTCTGTGTGTCTTTTTTAGTCTTCAAGTCCTGTGTGATAATATTGTTGATATGTCATTGCTGAGAAGTAGTTTTAACAAAAGAAATTAAATAGTCCAGTCATAAAAATAAAGCACATCCATTTGTATCAATCAATTCAAGCTCCACAGACCAAAATATATAGAATCCTATAAGAAATAAGTACTTTTTAGAAGCCATGATTTACAGAGAAGTGGTAGAAGCAGAAGGATATATTGCATATATCCAAAGGCTCTTTGAAAATTACTCTGAAAATCATAACTTGATTATGTAAAAGTTAAATATATTAGTTCAATTCAGTGTCTTTTCTTTGGTAAGACCTTTTTCATTACATTCACGTACACACAAGGTGATGTTTCCCAGCTGTCAGTCCAGCCTTTGTTGAAGTTACATGAGTGGAGCTGAAGGCAGAATCTAGCTCCCAGGTCTGAATCCAGCAGAGCATTTATACTCCTAACTCTGTCCAAGAAAGTGCATGGTCCTGTTGGCTTTCTGGGCTGCCCATAAGCTTGGAAGTAAGGATGTGCTTAAGTGCTTCACTGGAGCAGGGCAGTGTCCTGCAACTGCACTGAAACACTCAGTCCATTTTGCTTTTTAGGGAGGTTATTACTGCTTGAAAGAGGTATTTCTCTGAAATAGAAGGGAACAAATGTCCCAGAGCACTCATTCATTTCTCTCTCAGTCCCTTTTCTCCTTTCTGCAACTCCCTTCTTGTTTTCTGGCTCATAACATCAGCCTTGTCCGTTCCTTACAAAACATCGTAGCTAAACAGTCTTGCTTAAATGGCTCTCTCTGCTTTATGTGCCTCAGATTCAAATTGAGAACCTCTTCCTTGCCCAAGGCTCTATTTTTTCTTCTGATCCCATTTCAGCCACCAACATCACCAGCTGTGCTGAGCACCATCATTTCCCACAGCCAGAACAGCTGTGGGCTGTTCCTATTGTATACCTGGCATGCTTTGCCCTTTCTACCAGCTCTGCTCCTTCCCTCATTGCCAGAAATACATTGCCACCATGTAGTGATAATACAGCTACCCCTCAGCAGAGCCTTTCTGGCTGGGAGCCAAAAAGGCTGGTAAGTGAGACCCAGTACCAGGGCAGCTGCAGAGAGGACTCTGCAGGGTGGTATAAGCTACCAGAACTTCTTGGACTGAAGTGTAACCATCAAAGCCTCTGGTGAAGCACTTTGAGCCATAAAGGAAGATCACTATAGAGGAATCTGTGACTGAATGCTGCAATCTGTGCTGCATTGCAAGGGCGGTCTAAAATTCCTTCCTTACACACTTTGGTCCCTAGAGAAAGAGCTGAGGGGTGGAGATTAATCTCTTATAATGAGGCCTCTGAAGTTTCTGATAAAGCTGCTTAGAAAAAAAAAAATCACTTTAGTTTATTGTCTGGTACAATCCCATTCTTCCTGCAGTGCTAGTCTTACAGAACTAGTGATGGTGATCAAGCTGATTTCATGCTCACAAGGTCACAGCTAATCTAACTGAACCTTTGCAGCAGTCTGTGAAGAAGCTGAGGTCCTAAAATCTGCCTGTTTGTGATTCTGTATGAGTTTTGAGCTTTTTTTGTTTCAGGGGATTGGAAAATCCTAGAAGACACAGGCAGATCTGTGGTTGTTCTTGAGATCTCATGTGCTGTGTTACAGCAGATGTGGCCATGCTGGTGGTGAAGAGGACATGGGATCAGGCGAGTGCTCTCCGTGAAGGCAGCACAGTTCTGTGAACAAACACATGCTCCTCAAGATGACTGCGAGCAGGCTTCAAGGAAACATGGGGGAAAAATCAGGGAAGCATGAATCATCTGTAGAATGTCAGTTTGCATGTGTCCTTTTGTAGAATATAATTATTTTTTATACACGTTTAATCAATTTTTCTTTGTGTTTCCTCTGGGATGACATTTGTTGTCATTCTCCTTGCTAGATATATCAACAGATCTTTACACTGTTGATGACTGCTTTGGCAGTGGGAAACCCTTGAAGTGAGTGTGGCTGCCCCCAAAAGCAGTCTGAGCTGCAGACAAAGCCTGAAGGTATGACACAGGCTGTGGAATGGCTGGTACAGACTCTGCAGTCCAAAAGCCCTACCCAAGGTAATTCTCTGTGTGGTGCATCAAGAGTATTCAAAACCGAACATTACTATTCTGATGATTCTTTCCCTCTGTTTTGGTTTGGGAGCCTGGATCTTTTCTATGAGATATGAAGCAGTGGTCTCCTTAGGCTTGTGTTCCCCTCCCAGTTGTGGAGGAACCCAGCATCCAAGCAGGATCTGTCCCTGCAGAGCTGCTTGTGGAGTAAGTTGCCAGCTAGCTGTAGTGTGCGTTCTCCCATGGCTTGAAATATTGTCAGAGGGAGAATCTGTGGAGGATTGCTTGTCATCTGATTGTATTATTTTTCAACCACACAAGCAATAAATATTTAAAGGCTGGTTGTAGGCGATGTAACAACTCTGTAAATACACGCTTCTGAATACAGAAGTAAGAAGCTGATCTTTTAAGAGGAAACAAATACATCTCTGTTTGGCATAAAATGTCCTCCTCCCCATTCTGTAAGGAAGAATATGTTGAGGCAATTTTTCTGCTATGAATGAAGGTGAAAACTAAAGGCAGAAAAGTACTGCTGCATATTTATTGCTACCTCCTGGCGATCCTCTGTTCTTTTCCATTTGTCAGATCGAAATATTAGATCAAAGCCCAGAAAAGAAAGGCAAAGAGCAAGAGAGGGAACTGAGAGAAATGAACAGCTTCACTCTTTCTCCTGCTGCATTCTCTCTTCCTGCCTGTCCCCACCCTGGTTTTTTTTTCCTGACAGAGAAGCTGTGAACAGTAATAGAGACAGGAAGCAGTATGGGAATTCCTGTGACATTTTCTGTCTTCTCTACAGCACCACACGAACTTCCATGATTCCAAGCAATTTGGTTTTACAGGAGTACTTGCAGATATTTTTTGTAAACTGAAATTAAGTATTGGCATGAGCCTGAAGATGCTGATCCCATATCAGCACAAGTGGAAAAGGGCAGCAATGGCCAGAGAGATGAGAAACACCCATGGATGTGACTCAAAAGTGAGTACATGATCCTTGTCCTTGGACATTGACCACAGACTTTGTGTAGCATGGAAATAAATCCAGGCCTGTTTTGATGTCCTTTGTTATGACTAAATTAGATTTTTTTGCCTTTAGAATAATTTTGGAAGGAAGAAAACTACTCTGGCATTGATTGAAGGGAGATCTAGGGTCTCAGCTGATTTAAGCTGAGCAGCAGATTTATGGTAGTGGGGAAGTAGCTGATTCTGCACATTGCCCTTTCTAGCTTTTCTGTTTTTTCTTTTTTCAAAAGAGCTTCCTTCATATTTAGAGGTGATTTTATGAAGTGCTTTTGCAATTGAGAAGTAACTTGGCAATTTGTCTCATGTGGTTTGTTTCTCCTCTGTGAGGCATAGTTAGTAAAGTTTTTTGAATGTATAAATGATTAGCTAAATGTGATGATGTGTGAAGAATCTTACACTCCTGCTGTTTATGATATCCATTTAATGAACAAATTCCTTAGTGGTCATCTTGGAACAAACCATTATCAAACAACTCTTACCTACTAAGAGAAATTTCTTTTTCAAAAAGCCTAGCTTAGGCATAGTAGAATATTTATTACATGGCTGGCAGTATTCTTCTGCCTGAGGGATGGACTGCAATTACAGCATGGTAAATATTTCATTAGAACAAAGCAAAACTGCATGGGAAGTAGCCTTCCCTTTATTTAAAACATTTATTAAAATACAACGTTAGAATCTACATGGGAATAATTCTTCCTACCTAATCTACAAACTAAGCTACAATTTTAGGCGAGACATTTTGTTATTACAAAACCTTGCATATTAGAGCAATCTATCTTCTCCTCTGAGAAAGATGGACATCTTAACACAGATTAAACTTAGTGTGCACTAATGTTGCTTATACCATTCTGGCTTCTTCAAGGAAGGAAAAAAGAGCAGGTGCAGAGATTTCAGTGCCCTTACAGAATCATTTATCTTCAAAATGACAATGGAAATGTAGTTTAAGTACAAGACCTAAACACAAATGAATGTTGAATTCTGTGCACAAGAGTGGGAAGTAGTCACTCGATAGTGCATAATGATGCACGTGCACTTTCGGAGAGTAGTATTCTACTTTCAATACTTCCTGAGTTCCGCTTGTTTTAAAATTCTCCACTTCTCTGGACAGTGAAAAAAGAGACAAACACAATTTTTGAGGGCTCATCCAACTGCAGCAATTTTCTTAGTGAACTGAAAAGTCATCTAAGAGCACATGTGAGGAATGAGGTCTTACTGAACAGTAATTTGGCTATAACTCCTTTTCAACTTTCTGCTAGACCACGAGGTTATACAGCATTGTTCTGGGCAACCCAATGTGTGTTATTGTATTCCATATCTACCTGTGCCCAAAAATATTACTGTCTCTCTAAGACCTGGCAGCTGGACACAGAGCCACAGAGGTCAGCGTGCCAGGTCCTTTTGAGGTTGGAGTCACTCAGGCAGAATTCCCTTGCCCTTTCCCTTTCTTTCTTGAGGGGAAGCTGGAACAGAGCCAGGCAGAAGCCTTCTTTTGTTCTCTCTGAGCTCCTTGCCTGCTTGCAAGAAGCTGCATTTTGCAGTGCTAAACCGCTCCAAGGAAAATTTCACAACACCTGTCTGCAGCTGCGGCGTGCAGTCAGAGCCATTGGGGCTGGTTTCGGTGCTTGGGGAGACCACTTGTGGCAACAGAGCAATGGATGGCTCAGAAACAGCAGTGCTGACACCAGCCAGGTCCAGCCAGCCGAGGAGGAGGCAGAGAAATTGGCTCTGCAGGTTTGCCGAGGTCTCTGGCTCCTGAGTCTCCCAGCCACCAGAGCCTTTCAGCCGCCTCGGGCAATGAAGCTGCCACCGCTGGAGAGGCTGAGGGGCATTGCCTGTGAGATGCAGCAACTTGTATCCACTTATTATTTACTGTGATTTTTATTGTTGCTGTTTCTTTTCTTTTTTAGTGAACAGCTACTTTTTCACTTATATCTACTTGCATTTGTAGCTCTTTATAGATGCAAAGGGAGGGGTTAAAACTAAAAAGGGAGGTAATTCATTTTGGACTGTGTACCCGCTTAAATAGTCTTAAACTAAGACAATGTTTAGTCAATACCCCATTTTATCTCCTAGAGGTCTATGACAAGGCCCAAGTCTATAGCCTGGTCCTACAGTGATAACAGCATTCTCATTTCTTCAAAGGCTAAGAAATGAAAAGAAAAAGATCACCTCACTGTACCAGTCATAGGCAGCCTCAAACCTCAGCTCAAGTTTTGCTCTTACCTTTTCTCTAGTCTCTTAAAAAGTTGCAAAGCTACTTGACCATGCTGCAGAATGTGCACAATCATTTCTTGTGGATCAGCATTACACTCATAGCATGACCCTCCATCTGTCCCAGCTGCTGTCCAGCGACAGGGAGCTCCAACTTGTCTCTGAGCAAAATGCACTTCTTTCTGGCTGTGGGAGTTGGTTTTAAGTTGTTGTGAGCTGTAAACATGCAGGATTACTTTACTAGAGAAGAGTCAACCAGGATTTCTGGTTCACATTAGCTAGCCCAGAGAATTTTATTGTCTTATTGGCATGTTTTGTCCTAACACCCTGAGCTCCACAGTGACTTCAACTACACTGGAAAGCTGACACACTGCAAAAGTTAATGGACAGTGAAAACTGTCTCTAGAGAGCCCTTACCATACTTGATGTTAGAAGCATCCAGATGCTGAAAAGCTGTGGATCAACAAAGCTGTCCCCTTGTTTAAAGCCAAGGCTGTTTCTCACCCTGAGAAAGGGATCTTGTGGTAAATTTGCTCTGGGGCATAAAATCCTTGCCTATGGCATGAGCTAGCTCCCAACATGCAGCATCAGCTCCAGAGATTAAAATGAGTTTAGGTTCAATGCTGGTTTCTTTTGGGTGGCGTCCAGACTCTGAGGACGCAAGTGCAAAGCATTCTAGTGAGACTCACAAGAATATAAAAATGGACCACAAGTCTCCAAAGTTGTACTCCCAGGGCTGGCCTGCCCTGCAGTGCAATACAGAAGTCCTGAGCAAACAGAAGCTTAAGCCAGCACATTTTCAGAGGACAGGGCAACTGAGCCACAGGAGCCCACAGAGTGCTGCTGACTGTTCCCAGCCTGATGGACTGGAGGAGAGGCCTCACTGGAGTGAGGAGAGGCCATACTCGACTTTCCAGTGCCTCCTCCTCCAGGGCTGGCAAATACAGGATTATTTAAGAGCCCTTTGAAATATCTCTGAGCTACTTAAACTTAGACACTATACATTTTTTCCCTTTTTTTCCTTTTTTATTCCCCTCCTCTTTTTTTTTCTTTAATTCCTTCTATCAGAGATGTAAATTAGTTGCTCAGAGACAAGGAGTCTGAACCTACAGAGCTGGCCATGAGCTGGGATGCTAGGCAATGCCTGAGCATTGGAAGTTGAAGATTTCATGTGATAAAAGCAGCTAAAGTAACACTAAAATAGGTTTTGGGTACCTAATTTCTTTGGAAACCTAATCCTTGCACTCTCCCTTTGTGGGTCACAGGATTAATGCAGCATCCACACAGACATGCTGTCCTTCAGAAAGGTAGTGAGGCACTCTGTGCCTGCTTTTATATTTAGCATTAATACATGAAGCACTCCACATGCAAATAACTATGCCAGGATTTCTGTACGGTCCTGTACCAGAAGACAAACTATCCAGATCCATCTTGCTGCTTTCCTTCACTAAGAAGTCAGAGCAATGAAATCTCACAGAAATGCACTAAAGCACACTTACATTGTATTCAAAAGCAGCAATGGTTAAGTACAAATATGCAATCTCCAACAATGCTCAGCAAAAGAACTGAAGAGGATTTATAGTATTCAGTTGGCAAAACTGATAATAATGGGAAAAAAAAGTATGGGTACTTTCTGCATCCTGTGAGTTTTATGAGGATGTACCAAATGAAGGTGGGTGTTTAGAGTTGCACTCCTCCCAGAGAGTGCTCTCTTGGTGGAAGTATAGGCACACCTCCAGCATACCTCCTTCTGGCTTTTTTCTCATATAGATAGATAGACTGATGTGCTTTGTGTCTTGCTGTGATGCCCTTCACTCACAAGAAAGAAGCCACCATATACTGTATCAATATAAAGTTGTGAGTTGATGTTCAATGGTAAATGTGACTGATTTAACAAGATTTGTTGGCAAGGTATACTTGATTAGTTACTGCATAGAGGACAGGGTCAGACAAAACCTTCAGGAAGACCTGAATCATGAGGTTCAGAATAGACTGTCCTGCTTTCTGAACCCCTTCTCAGAGAGCAGTCTAGGCACACATAGGTCCACTCCTAGTCCCAGACTTGGTCAACACTGTAGGTTGAAAGGATTATACATGCAGAGGGAATCCTTTAGACTGCTTAGCTAAAAAGTTTATCATGCTATTAACCACTCAGTGAGGATCTGTTGTGGGAAGGGATCTCTCAGCCTGGAGGAGTAACCTTGAGAGGTGTCCCTGCTCAAGGAGAGATCCTGGCGTGCCGCCCGCTGCCGCACAGGAGAGCTCCACGGGCCCTGGGCTGCCCGCTATTTATAGAGGAAGACGAGTGACTTATGGCCATATTTGCATACCAGCAAGACGTCTGGGTCACCATTCCAGACAGCCCCTGGCTACCATGTTGCCGTCTGCCCCCGAAGTCCAGAGTAAGGTGGAGACAGCCACCACATCCTCCACTAGTGGTTATTGCTTAAAAGGGGTGGGGCAAAGCACACCTCACAGGATGTTAAGAATCCCGAAGATCCACAACACTAGCAATTTGCAGTTATATTTAATCCTTTAAGTAGTTATTGAAAGCATGAATATGTTGCTATCAAGTGACAAGGTACTTCTAAGTCCTATAAGCCAAAATCTTTCATGCAAAACAAAGAATGGGAACAGCTGTCTTCTGGAAAGATGCCTGGTTTTGCCTTTTTGATCATGAATTCTACATCTCTGTGCTTGTCTGGATTTTGTTAGAACAATTTTTACATCCAAACTCATATGTACGTCATCTGTCATCCTATTATTGGAGGTTATTCAAAGGTTATGTTTGAAGTACTCACTGGAGATATAAAGCAAGCATTTCATTCATTGATAGTGACTGCTGAACAAAGGCTTGGAAATTCTAAAGGAACTATCAGAATAGATTTGAACTTCTACACCACGGGAAGAGTGTTGTGAAGTCAGTGTGACCTTGACAGAAACAGCAGGTAGCTGTGCTCACACCTTCTGAAGGATGAGGGTCATGTTTGCATAATTGACTGAAGGTGCTTTTCATGTGACTGACAAGTTGACAGCTATTAATTAGCTTAATATTTGCTTGGGGTTCTGAGCCTGCACCAAGCGATTAAAGACACTTTTGGAAATTAGTGGTTTTGTTTGCACTCCTTCCTCTAATTGTTTGCTAAATAATTTACCATCATTGTGTTTCAAATCTCTGAGTACTGCAAATAGTACTTAAATAGTATGGTTTAATGCAGAGGGAAGTAAATACAAATGTGTAAAGAACTTGTGGAAGAAGGGAGCAAGGGTAGATCTTAAGAGGAACACGAGTGCCTTCCTCACCTAAATTTGATGTGATCATTTAGAGGTGGCTGGTACCAAAGTGCTGAAATGTTTCAGGCAGACACACAGGATCTATTTTTATTATGTGGATGTAAAGTGGACTGTTAGGAACTTGAAGACCGTAGAAAATTTTCCAACAGTTTGCATTTCTGAGTGTCAAGTAGCACACCAAATTAGGTCCCTCCAGAAACCAAACTTTCTCCCCCTCCCTGCCTGAAGCCTCTTTTGCTGCACCCATTGGTTCTCAGCATCCCTCACCTGAAACTCACTGTGCAACTTTCTATGTACTCCTCTGTTTTCTTTTAGGTCATAGTGATGCCTGTGGTGTTCAGGCTGTTCTGTAAACATGGTAGATATCCTTTCAGTATAAATTTCACTTCATCATGCCCTACCAAATGCATGGCTACAGTTTGTAAGCATGTCATGCATTGCTGCTGTATTTTCTATTGAGATGAAATAAAACAAATGACGCAGAAATGTTTTTAAGAAGAAATTGAAATTCCGGGAAAGAGGTAATGAAAAGCTCTGTCTTTTGTAATTTCTGATCTGAATTCAGAGTGATCAGAATTTGTGAGCAGCAGGGAAGCTATGAGTCTTTTCCTTTTTGAATCTCATTATCTTGCTTAGGTCACTGAAAATTCCACGACTTTGCAATCACCATGCAGTCCAGAAGTCAATTAGTGAATAATTACCAGAAGGCATTGGTCAGTCTTAGATGTTTGCCTTTGTCACTGCTTTGCCTCATCAACAACAGAAACTTTTAGTATTAGGAAAGGATTCTGGCCAGCTCAGACCAGGTGTCCCATGTCAGTCCTGAGGCAACTACTTACCTTTTGTGCAAGCCAGGACAAGCTTATATAAAACTGATAAAATTGATTATGCTGATATGTGGCAAAACAATGGCTGAAATTATTTCTGCAAAATATTGACAAGCTTCCCTCCTTCTGTGTGACAGTGCAGACCTTCTAATCATTAATATCCTTAGATTATCTTGCTGCTATGGTCAGCTAAGGTCAGGCTTAAACAGCAGCCCAGCATCAGTGGATGCTGAATGGTTGTGATAGAACCTTTTTGTTAGATTTAATTTAAGCAATGGTTAGTATTTCCCCATTTCCATTATAAACATTGGAAGAAAAAATCAAGCAAAGTATTATGAAAGAAATGATGGGAATTCTCTTTTACATATTTAAGAAGAAATTATCTGCTTCTACCCTTTGTCATGTCTGGACTGTCCATATACTAAACCTTTGGTAGATTTAGCTTCATTCTGCAGAAATTTCTTAAAAAAAAAAAAAAGTATAGAAAACTTTCATGGGGAAAAAGTATAAAAATGCCATTTCCAGACCTCGTAGCAATCCTGATTAACTACATTAGTCATTCTTTTCTAGATAAAAAATAAAAGGTAACAAGTGTGGAGTGCCTTTGTGCCTCATATTGCCTAATCCCCTGTTCATGTAGAGATTCCTTCCCATTTCCCAGTGGATGTGCTGGTATTGTCCACCCAGCCAACCCACTGGCTCTTCATGAACCCACACTGGCTAACACTGTACCTGAAGGTGTAGATGTATCTGGTCTGTTCCTGTAGACCTCTGTCAGTGTATCAACCTATGTAAGACTTGGATGTCCATATAAAAACATATGGACATCAAAGTATGGTATAAACCATGACATTCAAACTTGTTAAAAACCAAAAGCGTCACTGCTTCGTACCAGATTAATACAGGCAGATCCTTCCAGTTGTTATTTGGCTGTTCTGAGTACTTGGCTATCATCTCTTCCCCTCTGCTGTGTGCAGCAGGGCTGACAGCTGGGGACAGGAGTCGCAGCTTCACTTATCCAAATTCAGAGGAAGACAGCAATCAGGCTCCAACCCCTGAAGGCTTTTTATTTCCTGGCTGTTAAAACAGAAAAAGCATTCACATATAGACAGCAGGGATAACCTTTGGAGAAAGAAAGGCAGGGCAAACTCTCAAACCTGGTTGAATATCCAATAGCTACCTATCATTCTGCCACACAAACACACAGAGCTCTTGCTATGCTTTGCACAGACTCTTGATTACCAGCCCTGTTCTTACCCCTGTTCTAGGCAGAGTACTCACACACGTGCATGCAGCCTGGTAATTGCCTCTGTCATGCACTGTATGTGTTGCTTTTGGCTCCATACAGATTCATTATGGTCAGAATATTTTTGACAGACCTGAGGCAGAATTCATTCTTTTAATGCACAGAATATGATTAAGTCCTATTTTGAAGAAAAAATGTGGGGTTTTTTTTCGTGGATTTTTGTTTATATACTAAATGCAAAATTATGGGTTCCTTGAACTGAATTTGCTAGAGGAACTGCACTTATTTGCTTTCTTTCTTTCCTTTGCCTCTAGCTGTCTGTTCCAGAGCAGGGACTCCCATTCTTCTCTGTCCACCTATTACAAAAGCACAGTCTACGGGAGAGTATTTACGCAGCAAATTGTACTGCTGCCATCTACTTGTTGAAGGGAGCATTACCATTTCCTTATTAATCAAGAACATAGCTCAGTTTATGTCCCAAATCACCTTTGTTTTCCCTGAGTCTAAATATTTAATGAGAATTTTTATCTCACTTGCGCTATGCATCCACCAGACAATCCACCCACGTGTTTTCTTTTCCCTTAGCCACAGCAACACAAAACAAGGAGCTGCATGAACATTACAGCTTCCTATTTCTTGATGGAACTAAGAGTAACTAAAAAGATGCCAGCTTGGTCAGAAATGTTTCCTGCAGCTGTGCTGTTAAAAATTTGCCTCTCTCACATAGATTCTCTTGGCTTCTGTTGCTGCTGAGCTCTTACCACAGTGGAGACCTTCATCTGACAGATGGCCCCTGCAAAATTTTTCTATATGATTTAATAATACATAATATTATACAATAATAATCTATTGTAAACCCAGCTCCTAATTCATTTTTGCATTTGTCTTTGATAGGTCTTTGAGTTTCACTGAGGTCCCTAACTGTGATTAAGAGAAAGTTTTGTTCCTGTATGTCCAAATCACAGTGACTCAAAATTTAACTAAAATTCAAAGGTGACATACAAGGCTGTTGCTTGCTCAGCAGGACTCTCCAACATCTATGCTCCCTTTGACATGAGCAGAGGGCTTTTTCTGCTGCCTGATGTGTCTTCATGGTGCTTCTGTGATTAACCTGCAATTGTGAGCATTTTGCTATCTGTGTGTCTGACAGGGGAATTCTGGACTGAAAATTTTCTCCAGAATTACTTCCATTAAAAAAACCCTTGATTTTCCAATTTTCTTTTTGCAATGATTTTTAATTTTGCTGCCTGTCTGATTCCTTTATGAAGTGAGCATCGAGGATGTGCCTAAAACATTTAAGGGGTGTTGTTTCCATCTCCTTGCTAAGCCTTTCTCTGTCTGAGGATTTGCTACATATAAATAGTAATACTAAACTGCAATGGTACCTTGGAATTAGCCTGTTTGCAGATACATTGGTTATGGCAATGCTTGTGCAATACATCAATGTAAAGAAATAAAGCTGACATTTTCTTATTTACCAAAGTACTCTTTAGAAAAATGCCTTGATTTCTCCTATTATACTTTTTTCAAATGGCACAGAATTGGTCTGTTTTAAAACATCCTTGCTGAAAGTTTTATACATTGGTGCTTCCTTCTGGCATCCATAAATGCCATTACAGCACCCAAAGGAATATTGTGGTCTGGAAGCCCTTCTAAAAGCCTAATGACAGAAGGAATATGTTAAATCCTAAAGAAGTGAGAATTAACGAAAGCATCCTACATAGTTCTTTTTTCTCTATCTTGTTTGTGTGTCCTTTATCACTGGGACATGAGTTCCAGCTGATTTTTAAACTTGCTTGACTCATTCTTCCCTTGGAACAGTGTAAAGGGCTGCAAACAGCAACTCTGGCTTAGTCCATGGAAGCAATGTTGTGCTTACCATGAGGCATCTAATGCACTCAGGGGATTATCATCTGCTCAAACAGTGGGGGGGGATGGCTGGTAGAAATTTAGATGGCCATGTTTCAGTAAATGCATCAATAGGCTGTGTGTATCTATTTGCTTATTGACTTGTTTGTCAAAGAAAAGAAACTGTGTAACACCAAGTGATGCTTCCAATTGGCACTGGTCAGTCTCCACAGAGGTACAGCCACCCTTTACTGTGAAATTCTCAGGCAGAAAATTATAAAGAAATCCAAATGATTGTTTCAGAGAAGACAACATTTTATAATGGTTTGTTTCTAAATGTCTCTGCCTCACTCGTGTAGTATTAAATTAAAAACTTGCTTTCCTTTCAAGCCCTCACATGAGTAAATTTATTTTTTATCTGCCAGATTTAGAGATGTCTTTCACCTCTAAATATACTGAAACAGGGTTTATTAATAGCAACTCTGGACCAGGGGTTTTTAACTGTAAATATTTTGGTATATACATTGCAGAAAGCTCCTATAATAAAATAATTATTTCATAGTAGTAAGATTTATATTTGCCATATTTATATTTTTATATTTTATATTTTATGATGTGCTAAATTATTTCTAAATTCTAAAATGGATCTCAGTTGATTTGTAGGATGTGTGTTAGCAATTAGTTTTATCAATGCTTTTGAAAGAAAGAGCTGGAGATAGGCATATATAAATAAATGAACATGGAAATCAGGAATACAGAAGTCAACAGTTGAAAGAACTGGCACAATATTTCATACTTGAGATATATTAGTGATTCAGGAGCCTTTTCTTCATGGTAGAAAAGGCTAGTGTTTCTGCCCTATTAATTGTAATGGGGTTGTTTGAACTGTGAGCCCCAGAGTTCCAGCAGGTGGGGTCTGGGCTGGGAGGAAGAATCCACCTCTGGCAGAGAGCTGCTGTTGGATGCAGCAGCTGCCCCAGGTGAGGAAACTCTCAGCTGATTCTGATGTTTTATTTTCAGCATTCTCTTGAGGTTTTTGTTTGACCTGTATGCATGCCTCTATCCAACCACAGGGAAGAGAAAAGAGGAGCAGAGCTGAGAACAGGAAAGTTAATAAATCCAATCAGTACTGAATATAGGTTATTTAATAAAATCCATTGGTGCCAATGGTGTGGCACTGTACAGGTCAGTTAAAGATAGTGGTTTCAAATATTTGTTTTGTAATATAAAAACATAAGACACAGAAAGGGCATTTCTGAAGGCATGGGAAGGGCTTTTCTGAGAATTGGAGTCTGGGAGGATAGGAAGGAGAAAAGATTATTTTGTATGTCTCTATTATTATATTCCTTCCTCAGACATTTGCTGCTGGAGACTCTGGCAGTCCACAAGGCTGGAAGGACCTCTGCAGTGACCCCATGTGTCTGGGTTTGAGTGCTCATTCCCAGGGCCAAGGACCAAAGAAGATGTGCAGGGACTGTGGAAATTCCCAGCGGAGTAGCTACAGACTCAGAGCCGCCGCTGCAGGCGGGCAGAAGAGCACCAGGCTGCTTTTCTTTGCAAAATGTCCCACGGTCATGTCAGATACTTTCTCATATTCATTTCTGTTTGAAGACACGTGACAAGAGCAGAGGTAGTAAGTGTACTGCAGTATTGCTGGAAAGCTGTGAAGCCTCATGGACACAGGTCATCTTGGCTTTGTCTCAGGCTGTGCTCGGGGATGGAGGGAGAGAGCGAGGGAGGCAGGGAGGATGGAAGCTGCTCGTAGTTTTGCCCATTCTGGAAACACTACTCCTGTTGATTAAAAAAAAAAAGTGTTTTGGCTTCTAAGTTAGGCTGATTTCTTTAATGGCAGGGACACCTGGTGGTGCTAAAGGAATCCTGCAGAGCATCCAGCTGATCCCAGAGTGTCCTCTGGGTGCAGTGGAGGGTAGGAGAGAGCCCGTGATGCAGGGCAGGAGGGAAGGGGCCAGAATGGCCAGAAGCAGTCATCAGCTCCTTGGGTACTCTTTGCAAAGAGGCACGATAACAATTTGTTATGCAAATTACTTTAAAATTTTAATTCCTACAATTTTTAATCATTAAGAAAACTCATTATAATTTGATAATTGTACTTATTTAAAGCATGGACAAAATATAGACCTTAATCTTCCCCAGCTGCAGTGAATGATGCTACATGAAAAACATAATTAGTACACAATTCTTCTGTGACCAGCCAGGATAACAATGCTGGTGTTTCAATGTCAAATCAACATTCTTCATATTGTTTGTAATGGTTTCACATTTAAGGAGAAAACATAGAATAAGGTTGTTCAAGTACCTGCAGGTGTTTCAAAAGGATGACTGTTGGCCACATGTTCAACCCTAAGTTTGCATCCCAGTGCTTCCATGCCCCATTACTTAATGCCCTTAACAGAGTCTTCAGCAGTCTTTTAAATCTCCATCTTTCCAGAGGGCTGGGGGTGATAAGGGACGTAATGTATGCACTCAGTACCATGTTACCCAAGAATTTATAAGGTTATTTCTAAAACCAGTCCCCTTTTCTGAATTGATTCTCTCTTGGGTACCATGTCACCACAAAATGTGTCTCTTGAGGCCTGAGATGGTGTTTGGAGCAGTGGCAATGGCTTACAGCCAGCCAGCCCATGCCTCTACCATGGTGACTGTGTAGCTCTTTCAGTGTATCATGACACAACACATCCCAGCTCTTGCCACCTCTGTAGGAGTCTTTCCTTGTCCCCCTCATACAGAAATCCAAACAACGTAGAATAACCTTTGAACCCCATCACAACTCCAGTCCTAAACTCTAGCAGCCAATCCCTTTATTTTCAGATGAGTAGGCAGCCAAGCAGTAGAACACCCATACATTATCACCAGACAATTTGCCTCCCTCACTTACCTCATAATCCTTTTAATCCTATGCCTATTGTTGGAGCTTTAGAAAACACTCTCATTGAGAGTGTTACTAAATTACTTAAGCTCTAGAACTACCCTAATAGTTCGTAAAAAATTTGGTCTTGTAAACCAAAGACTGAAGATTATACCTCTTCTTGGAGTTCTTTCTCTTCAGAAAGAAAACCTCTATCTAAAGTTGCTATTTTAAACTACTTTTTGACTTCTCTCTAAAGAGAGAAGTCAAACTAAACTGCACAAATTGCTCCCCAAGATAGCCCCCATAAAAGTTCTAAGATGATAAAAAAAGTTAGCAACAATTCCAAGCCTGCAAGCAAAACCCAGCCTGGTCGCCATGGGTAGAACACAGCTACCCCACTAAAGCCCAATCACACAGATAAGACACTCTCACTATCAACAGTGTCCACACCAAACCAACACTCAGAGCTACTCCCACAATCATAACCAAAGCTTGCCACAAGCCACACCCAACAACTCTTCAATTCCCCCATACTTCTGGAAAGGGTCCAGAGACAGAGTAAACAAAGTCCACCAATATTCTGCCCAAGTACACTAAAAACAGCCCCAGCAACACAGAGGAGGTACCTGGACTCAGCAGCCACCCACACCCAGCAACAGATGCCAATACTAAACCTACCACCCCACAATAATAAGAAGGATTAGACACAACTGCCAATTCTCCTAAAATAAAGCATGCACCCAAAAATATGAAAAAATTTCTCATAATAATTTCTACTTGACCTTTCTCTAACACTTATGGTTACATTAAGTTAACAATGATCTTCATTATTATAATGCAAAATCTCCATTTTGCAGCTGGAGAAAAACAAATGTATCAGAAACCTTTTTGATGTGGTGGATTGGGGTGGTTTTGGTTTGGTCCCCTCTCCTCCCTTTGTAAGTTAAATTACAGGGCCAAAAAGTTCTGCTTTCCTCTGGGCAGAGAGGTCAGGCACGGAGGGGGATCTCAGCTTGTGTAGGCACAGCCCCTGCTGGCACAGTGAGAGCTATTTTGAGAAGGGTCCAGGGTGTGACCGAGGATAAATGTGACGTATCTGCACAATAAAGAGCTACAGAAAGCATCTCACACTGGTCACAAGAGGGCAGAAGCAGCCCAACATTAGATCTGCAGCTCCTAGGTAGTTTTCCCTTCCCTGGATTTCTTTTACATTCAAATTCATAAAATCCTCTTTGAACAAAAATGTAGGCACATGACTTAATGTAATTATGACCAGTTCTATTATTAGCTCAGTCCTAAAAGAAAAAACAAACAAAACAAAACAAAACAAAACAAAACAAACAAAAAACCAAACAAAAAACAAAAACAAAACAAAAAAAAAAAACCAAAAAAAAAAACCAACAAACAAAAAACCCCAATAACTCTGAGATTATATTTGTTTATGGTCTGATGGAAAGATCAGTTTTCTTGGAAATGAGGGGCTTCAGGGACACCAGGGTCTTAATAGCATCCTTGCTTCCTCTCTCACATTTCTCTTAATATCCAGTTGCAAGTCAAGTTCTGTCACTTGAGAAAAGAGAAAATCAAGAAAATATGCTAATTTCTTCAGGTACAATAGTCTTTAAAACATTATCTCCCCTTGCCATTCTTTCTTTATTCATCTTTTGGTTCTGATACCAAGAGGTTGTTTTTATGTATTTGACTTTAGTTATGTAAGTATCTTTGTTAATTCCACTGAGGCCAGAACAGTAAAGCAAAGATACAAGAATTTTTGGGATTATGGCTCTATGGCATAATCTTTTTAAAGCACAGATAGAACCAGTCCTGCAAATCTATCTATGCACAGAAATTAGCTCCAAAATTGTTTCTAATTACTTCCAAGAAGCATGACAAAATTGTTCTTTTTCCATCAAATTACATAAATCTCTGGTTTTAAAGCTGAAATCCAAATGTGAGTCTGCTCCTTCCTGCCAACAGCTCTGGATCTGACAGATCAGATCACACACCATAACCCCCTGTGCACAGAAATGTTCTCAAGAGCCCTGCTCTGCTGGCAGATGGGTTCCAGCACTGTGGATGAGCCCACACGGGTAAGCAGAAACCCTGCAGGACTGGGCACAGAACCTGAGCCACTCCAAATAGCTCCAGAATATCTCAGTGAAAAAACAGGCCTTTATGTAGAGGTCTGAACAATGATTTGGTTTTTTCCATAATGCTCAATAACTATGCCGAAATCTGTATTATGAACAAAACTTGTAATGACCATTTTTAGAAACAATTTCATTTATCACATAATGGAAAGGACAGACAGAACCCCTAAAGAACTTAGCTGAATTCCTTCCTTCATGTAATGCATGCCTACTGAATCAAATCCATCTTTTACCAGAGAAATTAATTTAATGGTGAATTGAATAATAGTAATATTAGTAATATAGTAGGTTAATAATGTAAAAAAAAAACCATAGACAATAGCATGAAGGGTGAACAGAATCAGGAATAAACCCTTCTCTTTTGGTGTCATTTGCGTGTTCCCTGGTGTTAAGAGACAGACCTTTGTACAGGCTAGACCCCTGGGTAGCCTGAGACACCAGAAAATCTGGAGATAAATATATAACTTATTCTTTCATCAGTCTAAAGTGACTTTGAGTTCACATCTGTGTGACCTTACAATTTAGAGGCGGCATGACACGAAATCTTAATTCTTTTCAGGGATTTCAAACTAATTCATCTTGCAATGCACTAATGATGATGGTTTCTTGTTTCTAGTAATTAATTCTTAAATTAAAATTGCAAATGTCACGAAAGACAGAAATTCTTTTGATGACAAAAATAGAGTTCAAAAATGTTCCTGGCAAATTTGAAAATGGAATTAAAAATAAGATGAAATTGAAAGGAAGCTAGAATTAATATTATCCAAAGACATGCTATATGAGTGGGATGAATCATCCCTATCGGTACAGGAGCAACTTTCTTCAGCAGTTTTGAAGAAAAAAGCTCTGGTCAAGTATGGATTTTGGTCAACCATGTCATATTACAAAAAGGGGAAATGTCATCCTAGGTTGCATTGCCAAGGGTAAAATTTGTAAAATATAGGAAATAATTTCTTCCAGTGTACTTTTCATTGGTAAATATTCAGCTCAGGTACATTATTCACTTTTGAGAGTGTCCATGCAAGAAATAGACCAATGGCATCTACTTAGTTTAAAGAACTGAGCATAAAAAAGAGTATTGACTCCTTGCTATGTTGTGAGAAGCAGGAGAATTCAAGGAGACCCACCCTCAAAACTGGGTTTTTATGACCATGAAATGTAAAAAACCCCAGCAACTCCATCTGAAGATTCTGATAAGAAACTCCAACACAAAAAAGGGAAGAACAGTATGATACAATAAATTAATAAACAAATGTGTACACATTAGAATGATAGGAAGTAATTAAAAGAAAGGGGTGTATCTGTATTTTAGAAATCACTAGATGATGGTAAGTACATTGGAGATGAAAATTTCAGTAGCTTCCCTGATATTCAAAAACTAAAGCTTCTGAGAAGACTTAATAATTTCTGTGGCCAGCCATCTGACTATGAACTCAGCCCCAAAGGCTGAGTTTCAGAGGGAAGCTCTTCCTGCTTACCATACCAGTCACATAAAACTGTTCTAGTTTATGTATGATAAGTGGGTCTAATAACATTGTTTTCTGCAATTAAGCTCATTTTATGAGCTATGCTTCTAGAAAATTCCAGCTCATCTCTTATTTCTGAAGAGTTTTATCCTGCTCTTCTCTGAGAAGCTTTATTTATGCTAAATAATGCCAAGGAAAGGCTTAGGTGATCTATAATTCTTATTGCTCATTTCTATAATCCTAAAGCCACCTTTAGTTAAAATTTATTTCATTTAAGATTGAAGAGGATAGATACTGTACATGTGCTCTATAAAATGATGTAATAATGTTCTCTAAATGCTGAAGAGATGGCTGAGAGGAATTGTGGTGGTTTGACCTTGTCTGGCTGCCAGATTCCTACCAAGCACTCTACCTCTCACTCTCTCAATGAGATGGAGGAGAAGATTGATGAAAGGGCTTGTGAGCTGAGATAAAGACACAGAGATTGCTTAACAATTACTAGCATGGGCAAAAGAGTCTTGAGTGAGGAGGATTATATCAATTTATTGCCAATTAAAAATAGATTAAGATAGTGAGAAGAAAAGACAAAACTAAAGTCCCCTTCCTCTGCCCCCTCCCACTTGTTCTTCCCAGGCTCAACTTCAGTACTGGCTCTCCCCTGAATGCACAGGGGATGGGAATTGGGTAAGTGGTCAGTTCAAAACATTTCATCTCAGCTGCCCTGTAATCCTCACTTTGTTTCCCTGCTCTATTTCAGGTTCTTCCCACAGGTACAGCCCTGGCTGGGTCCCTCACAAGGGCTACAGTTCTTCAGGAACAGCCTGCTCCAGTGTGGGCTTTGAACATGTGGAATATGGGCTAAATTGTCATAAGGAAGATAAGCATTGGCCATCCATGTGGTGAGGCCAGTGAAACAGAAGGATTTCATGGGAAGGATATGGAATTTTAATTACATAACAGGTTTAAAACAGAGTGAAAAACCTCCTATCAAAATTATTGTATTGCAGAGTAGGGGTAGAAGAGAGGGTCCTTTGAAATCCCTCCTAATTCTATGATCTTGTCAGGCTGAAAGAATTAGTTATTTGATGTCACATAAGGTAAATTTGCTCTAGGGGAAAACCCATGATTGATATTTGCATATTAGTATTTTGCTATAATTTCTTTAGGTTGGTTTGTGGTTTTTTTTGCCCCTTCCTTCTTACTTTAAGCTAGGCTTTTGCCCTTGTATAGTCTTTTACTTGTGAGCTATTGTCTATTTGTCTCTCCAGAAGTTTGAAAGTTTTGTAGAGCTGTCCATGTCTATTACCATTCTAGTTGAGTTTTTACTGCATGTAATTGATAGCAATAGCTGCTTCTATCAGACTTCATAGAGTGTTTGGCTTTCTTTTGCTTTCTGGCTAAAAAATTCTGCTTTGGGGTTTGCCCTTTAAATTGTAGAACATATTAATTTATGTTTTGTTTGTGCCATCAGCATGGCTCTTGTTAACAAGCAGACTGTTTCTGAGAGTGGATATTTTCTGGTTATTGCATTTTTCCTCAGGTGCACACATCATACAGTCAAATATTGGGTTCTGACCTCTTTCTTTTAGTCTGTCTTCACAGGCTGTTAATGAGCTTGAATATTGCATTAAAGGCTTGACGACAGCTCCCCAGAGAAGAGTAATCTGTGGATGGTGTAATAGCAAGTAAATATTTAAGTCTGTTCCCAAGACACTGGGGCTGTCAGCTTTGAGAAGCTGGGAAAGCATTTTGCTCTCAGTGCAAAGCTGTGGTGCCAGCGAGGGAGCATCACTGCTGCCCACATTCTGCTGTGCCTCTGTGGGGTCCCACACAAACCTCCAAGAGGGCACACATCAGATACCACTAGCCACTGCCTCTTTCCTTACCCTAGCACCTCTGGGTCCACAGGAAAAAAGTGGGAGGGTTTCCAAACTGCAGCAGAGAACCAGGAGTGCTGACTGTGCTGTGGGGAGTGCCAGCCTGGCAGCCCATGCACAGCCTGTGTGAGCCTTGGTGGGTGCAGCACAGCCCCAGCCCATGCCTAGGATCTACAGGCTGTACAAGTGAACCAAACATTACAAGGTCTCTGTCCATAGCTATATTTGTCTGAGCATTACATTCACATTAAAAAGAATATCCAAGGCAATTAATTCTACTGCAGTGCTGAATTAGAGTCACTAAATTCTTCAAGGCCAGGAAATTTAGATAAACTATAAACTTGTCTGTAACACAGACAATTTTACCTCTCATTTCCTGCCCTTTTCATAAACACTCATAAAGGTTTCCCAATACATGATGATGCAATCAAGATGATAATTTACTTTATAAAACATTCTGGGTTTTAGAAAGCAAATATTGTCATGTTGCAGTTGCACAAGGTAAAACCACAGCTGGCTGTATTGGGGTAGAAGGTTAATTTGGAACATCTGTAATAAACTAATGACCCCCCTCAAGCCATGAAGAGAAGGTAGTGCACTTTCTATTTGTGTTAGTATTAAGGAACAAAACTACATTACTGGGAGGGGAGGGAGGAAGATATCCTGGAAAACTGTCATGGCTCTCTGGCTTTAGGCACATTGAGAAAATCTTTCATGTCTCAGTTTCAATAATGACTAAACTTTTGGTGTTTGAAAAGCTAAAGTGAATATTTAGTTATGCCATATATGACAAAAATATACACTCATGCCAGTTTTCTTATGTCCACTGCTTTTTTTTCTGGATGAAGTGATTCCACTTACGACTCAGTAATGAAGCTACAATAATCACCATTTTAAATTGCAGTCTGTAGGATAGTTGAGGGAATGGAGCACAAGATATATTGTCATCTGACACAGCATGAAAGTATTTTATTTGGATGCATAAATGCCTTTAATACGCAGAATTAGGATGTTAGAAGATGTGACTATAGTCCCTTAATGAGCACTTTGAGGAAAGACAGCAAATGGAACAGGCTCTGACATCCAGTGTACACCTACACAGCTGCTCTACCACGTGACATTTCTAAATGGGCTTCCCTACAACAGTATGTGACAACTGATAAAAGCTGGTTTGTTAAATCTGACAGTATCTCAAGTCTGTATCTCCAGGACACTTTTCGTTAAAAGGCTCCCAGCTTTGGGTCTTCTTGAAAAGAACTACTTTAAAAATTGCACTGGCATGTTACAGTTCCCTGTTTATCATGCCCTATTTTCTAGAAGAAATCAAGGATGTAAAGATATCTGCCTGAGGCACCCAAAACCAGACCAGAGCTCTTGTAAGGTGGATGCACAAAATCATTTATCACCTTCCCAAGAAGCACATAAACTAATTAATATAATATATATATATGTAGAATATCACAGTAATGTTATATTTTATATAATGTACTATCTATGCATACATACTCTTGTTCTTACATTTTGAAAACCCTGGATTTAATTTAATTTGCTTTTTCCAGCGTAGCTGATTTGGGGATCTATATTTCAAAAATGTAATTTTTACATGTGTGAGAATAGGAAGTGCATATAATATCCACTGAATGAATGACTGTCCCCTCCTACCTTTCAAAATTCCAACATCCCAGTCACTTTTTTAAAAAAGTATTGATTATAATCTGTTCCTCAAAGACTCTAAGAACAATAATAACCCAATTTCTGCCTGAAATAGGTGTGTGTGCTCATCTACAGTAATACTTAGTCAAGCCATTTTAAGGAATGCCTGAGACCCACTGCCCTGAGGCCCTGGTGTCTTGCTCTGAGATTTCAGATGTGACCAACTCAGCAGATCTGAGGGGCTGTCCCATAAAATGTAGCAGCATTCCTTAGTATGACAACAGAAATCATGGCCTGCAAGGCCGTGTTCCTGCCATCTGAACATGGTCAAAGCACCCTATTGTGCTCTCCATCTGTCTGTGTTGAGTTCTTTTTACACAGAATTATGGAATGGTTTGGGTTGGGAGGGACCTTAAAGTTTGTCTAGTTCCAACCCCCTTTCCATGGTCGGGGACACCTTTCACTAGAATAGCTTGTTCAAAGCCCCATCTAACCTGGCCTTGAACACTCCCAGGGATGAGGCATCCACAATTTCTCTGGGCAACTTGAGCCTCACCACCTTCACAGTAAAGGATTTTTCATAGCTAACCTATATCTACTCTATTTCATATATCATGTTCAAGAGGGAGAGTTGAGAATAACTATCCAAAATAATCTATCCTAGTATTTAGGAGACACTTAAAAAAGACAGGAAGGGATAGACTTGGATAAAGAATTATTTGATGCTATCCTATGTGCAATACTTACACCTTTAAAACCCTGCTTAATTTCTCCATTTCTGCCTTTTCCTGTGGGCAGAATCCCTCAATGTCTCATTCTAGAAGGTGAAGACCCACCTTCATTTTGACAGCCATGTGCATGTCTGTCCAGCTGCTATACAGGCTCACAAGCCAGACATTTCTGTGGCCATCTCTTACAGTGACACTCATAATTGTCTCAGCCCATGCTGGCAGATAAAATACTGTGTGAAACAGCAGTAAGCCTTTTCTCCCCTGAAAGCCACCTAAAATACTCATCCTTCTTCTGCTGTCCAAGTAAGCACATACTATGCCTCTCCTCAGAGAGTTTCCTGATCATCATGACTGTTTTATTGGGGACCAGACTGTTCCTTCTGTTTCTCATGGAGTCCCTGCACTGCCCTTTAGAGACCAAGTCATGAAGAGTACATTCAGTATTTAGTAGCTATGGCACCAACTAAGGGGGGCAGAGATATATTTTCTAGTTTCTACATCAGCAAATAGTTAAATTTAAGTACTTGACCATTCAGCATCACAGCCCCTAAAATGCCATAATAAATACCTGCCAGATTCTGGGAAAGGTGTGCAAAGTTACAGCAAGTAGAAGAATTGATCTATACCTTTTCTTTTTCAGAAGTAATCTGCAAACAGACTCTGACTTCTGCAAAAATGTTTCCCATGTTTAAAGCAAATTACATGGATAGTATGAATGAACAGGCTGAGTGTCAAAGCCTTGGATATAAATGAACATGCCTAAATATGTTAGACCTAAACAATTGTTGCAAAATGGTTTGTAAAAATAGGACAGGCTCACAGGCACAATCCACCCTAGAAAAAGAGGGTAATCCAGGTTCTTGTTAATAGATCCATTGGGGTGGATTAGAGTGAAATAACACTCAGTGACCCATCTTTGTAAATATAAACGTGTAGGGTTAATTGTAGTGAAGTACTGCACCCAGTTTGGGGCTCCCCAGTGCAAGACAGATGTGAACATAATGGAACAGAGCAAAATCAGCAGAGGGTTTGTAGGATAATTGAAAGAATGGAGCACAAGATATATGAAAATAGACTGTGAGACCTGGAGTTGCTCAGCCTGGAGAAGATGAAGGGATCTTACTGCTGTCAACAACTCCTCATGGAAAAACATTGTCTTTCTATTATAAACCTCACCATCTTGCTTTATTAAAGACTTTTTCAAAATTAATGAAAAGCATTTTTCATTGCACAAGAGGATTCTTTTTCATCAACTTGAGCCTAACCTTGCTAAATTCTCAATAAAGCAAGGGAAACTTTCCTTAAGATTAGAACAAAATACTAAACCTTGGAGTAGGACAATTGCCACAGCAAAATAATTTCTGTCCCTCTTGAAGGTATCTTTATGCCCATTCAGATTCTGACTTCCTTCATAGGTGATTTCTTTTATTATATAGTCATTGTATCTGGTTTGATTAGATCATAGTATATTTGACTTGATGGGTGTTACGTATGGGTCTACAAAAGATGGATCAGTTAGGACAGGTGACATGGCTTGGAGCTCAGCCAAAAACATTGATCCTTCTGTGAGCTGTTCTGTGAGATGTTCACTTTTTGGATAGGGATGTGCCATTCCCCTTACCAAAGGGCTGAATGCATTAATAAATATAGGGTGTATTTTCAGTATGTAACCAAACACACTTTTCCTCAAATTTTGAAGTATGAAGACTCAAAGTGTCTTCCTCATTATCTTTGGTTTAGGCTTACTGACAAGTAGAGTATGTAGCATCTATTATGAATTATAGTACTGTGTTTCTCTTTTTGGTTATTATTTTTTTTAGTGCTGTTTCTTGCCCATGTCACTGTGCCATGTTTGTTTGTGAGCTCTTTAGGAGAAGCTTTCACTTGATCCATGTCCTGGGTTGACTTTAGGAGGCTTGTTATCCCCATTCGTCTGTGTAGCTTAGAAAACAATCCTGTACAGGCTCAGATAATCTGCTCTCTTTTTCAATACAAACTTTTTTTTTCATTATTTATAAAGCTAAAGCAAAAAAGTTTTAGGGTGTCACTTGTAAGTCCATCCTTGATGTATAATATGCCATTCTAGACTGTTTTCAAGAGTGCAGGAAAATGAAAAGAGGCCAAGAAAAGCCTACGAGGTCTAGAGAGTGTAAACTGTGTAGAGAGGCTGAAACCTTTGTTGTTGAGCTACAGGAAAGAGGAAAAATAAAGGAAAAATTATAGCAGTCTTTATATCTCTGAATGTTTGCTATGAAAAGGAATGCAATAAAGTACACTTCATTTCAACTGAGGATGAGAGCCAAGCAATCACTTTAAAGAGGAAAAAGAAAAACGTAAAGTTAGGTATTAGGAAAGGCTTTCTAACAATGTTCTAACACTGAAATATGTCCCTGAGGAGTTTGCAGATCTCCACCACATGTCTTCATCACTGAACGTTTTTAAAGTCCATCTCAGGAGA
The DNA here is from genome assembly GCA_013399835.1 of Leptocoma aspasia. Lineage (NCBI taxonomy): Eukaryota > Metazoa > Chordata > Aves > Passeriformes > Nectariniidae > Leptocoma > Leptocoma aspasia. Next base: position 932,497 of record VXAX01004077.1, on the reverse strand, counting down.
ACATTGAATTTGGTCCCAGAGTGTAAAAATTAACAGAATGGTCTCTTCAGGTCCTATTTAGTCTTCTGTGTCTCTAATAGCTCCATCAGCTCCATCAGTACAGCTACAGGTACAGGTACAACTTTTGTTCCCCACAAAATATGTTTCTGGGACAATTTGTGCAGGGCAGTTTTTGCAGCCACCACAGATGGGGCTGGCTCAAATGCTTGCTAGGAGCTATAGCTGCTTTCTTTGTGAAGTGTAAAAACCTATTTAGTGATACCTGTGAATGTTTTGCATCTCAAACAAAGGAATTATTAAGGACAGTCTTTTCGAGTATTTTGTTTAAATTGTATAACTAATAGACCAAGAGGCAGACTAAGCTGAATGTGGATTGCCAAAAATAGGATGGGAAATCAGACAAAAGCCTGAGGGAGGACTGCGTTCTGCAGACCAGCCCTCTATCTGTTAGGTCTTCTTCTTTCATTATGTGCTTCAGTTTGGGTCCAAGCTGTGTAATTCTAAGAGCCTCTCCTTCTCCCAGAAAGCAGAAGAATCTGGGACACCTTAGAATCATCAAAGAGCAGCTCCCTTCTGAATACAAAAGCTCTGACACTCGAGCATGGTAAGATGGGGTTGGCTCACATTCTCTGGAGCTGACTCCTTGCTCAGTAAACTCACTTTCTCTGTATACCTCAAATGTTACCTGCTGTAACAATGATTGACATTAATCTTGGTGGCAGTTCTGTGTTATTCCTGTTGCAACTATACAGACAGCATTGTTTGTAGATATTTATCTAGACTGGGTTTATCACTGGACTTCTTAACTACTGGTGGGTACATACTCTTGACAGCAGCATGTGAACTAGGAAGAGCCAAGGCCTGTTCTGCTTTCTGTACTGCCCCCCTGGCAAGGAAATTGGGGTAGCATGTGAAACTGGGAGGAGACAGCTGGGCTGAGTGACCCAAACTGAACAAAGGCATATTCCAGACCATAAGGCATCATGCTCAGAATATAAAGTGAGGGGAGGAAGGAGAAAGGGGAGGGCATTTAGGGTGATGCATTTCATCTTCCCAAGTAACCATTACCTGTGATGGAGCTCTGCTCTCCTGGAGACAGCTGAACTGTGGGAAGCAGGGAAATAATTACCTGTTTTGCTTTTGCTTGTGTGCGTGGCTTTTGCTTTTCCTATTAAACTGTCTTTATCTCAGCCCACAAGATTTCCAGCTTTTACCCTTCTGATTCTCTTCCTGGTCCTGCTGGTGGGGGAGTAAGCAAGCAGCTGCCTGGGGCTTAACCACCTCAATAAAATATTTGCAATGAATCCACTGGGACCTTTCTGCCAAAACCAGTCAGACAGTCAATTGGGACTTCTGCCAAAACCAGTCAAAGTCTAATTGTTTATGGCAAATTCAGTATATTATTAAAGTAAAACACAATGACAACCAAAAAAAGAGAATAAAATATGTTAATATTGTTATAAAGCAAAAAGCTCTGACATATGCCACCAGAAAAGGAGTTTGCATCTCTTGAAGATGTTGCTCTCCACAGGATCATAGGACAGTTTGGGTTGGGTTGGAAGAAACCCTGAAGATCATCCAGTTCCAACCCCACTGCCACGGGCAGGGACACCTTCCACTAGACCAGGTTGCTTAGTGCCCCATCCAAACTGGCCTTGAACATTTTCTGGTATGGGACATCTTAAACTTCTATGGGAACCTGTTCCAGTGCCTCACCAGCTTATTAGTGAAGAATTTCTGTCTCACAAGATCTAATAATGCCTGATGCAGTAGCTCACAGGGACTCCAAAGGTGCAAGAGTGGCATAGCTCTGGCAAGTGGAAGAAGGAAAAGGGAACAATTTTCCTATTTCAGAACCTTTGCTTTCATGTTCCCAAATGATACATCAATATATAATCTCAAAATCTATATTTCCTCTGACTTTTTTTTTGCCTTTCTTCAACTGGCAATACAGTTCTTCTTGGGAAGACAAAAACATTATTTCACAATATATCTGAAAGAAGACAGACCCTCTTCTACCAATCTTGCTAATTCAGTTTCTGAAGAAGGTGCAAACCAGGGAGGGTGAACAGCAGTGTCTCTCTGTACCAACCAGACAGAGAGAGAAGGGACATGAGACATTCACATGGATTCTGCAGCTGGCAGCAACCTGGAAAGTGTGAACCTGATCAGTTTTCTTTGCTCAGTGCCTTTAGAAAAATTTGGCTTTTCCAGATTCATCCCTGTCCTATTTTAAGGAGGACTCTTGTTGGTCCACTCTAGGAAAGTATTATTTGTTTTGCTGTCTGTTCAGCATTCATTACTTTACTTCCAAGAGAAGGGAGAAAACAACAAACCAATTTCTTCCATTCGTTTGAACCTGATTTTAGCCCTAGGGTTTAGGGTCAGCTTTGGCATTCAGGGAGCAATATGCTTTGTGACCTAAAATACTGGGGACAGCAAACAAAGTGTAATCCTTGCTGATCATATTAGTAGCTTTCTTTTTCAACAAGGAAAAGACTATTAGCTTTGCTTACATCATCGTGAATTCCATCATGGAGTCCTGCACTTCTCTATCATCTCCCTTTAATGACTTCACAGTCTTTTAATTAAAGTGAATGAAGCTGGGCATGTGGCAAGTGAGAGGAAGGAAAAAAAGCTGATGTCTGCTCTTGTAAGCAAGTTATTTTGTATTATTTACACACAACACTACTGAAGTGTCTCACTCGTAAAATGCAGTGGGAGGTATTGATGTGTCAGGAATAGTAATTGGTTCTCCAATAAACTGAGGCATTTGTCACAGTGATATTTGCACATGAGATTGCTTCACTTCTTCTGCTTGTATAATTTCATTTTTAAACAAAGAAATAAAAAGTTTCTGGTTGTTTCTAAAATTTTTGCAATGCACAGACAATGACACCCTCTCCACAGATGCAGCACTAGCAGTGACAGAGAATATTTCTCTTCCTGCCTCTCACTGGTGCCAAGAACCTTCTGTCTGCCAATGGAAGCCTCTGCACAGGGGTGCCTGGTTGTTATTTTCTTTTGTGTGGAATGTCTGAGGAAGGAAGGCTGAACAATACCTTAATCATGACAAGTCAGAAGAGGATCAACATCTGAAAATAGCTGCCACACAACCCAGAACAATTTGCTCCTAAATCAGACAGATTTTGCCTTCAGATGGGAAGAACATATCGACCTGTCTCTATCTGCAGGTGTTAATCAGAGCTGGATCTTTCTACTTCATTTGCCACTCAGTACCAGATGCACTGATCTTCTCTGTGATGTGGGAATGTCTCTGATGAGGACTGGACTGGGGTCCCTACACTTGTCTCATAAAGCTCCAGTTTTCTGCTTTATCAAGGGCATATGGGGCTGCCTTACATTTTGGAAGGGTGAAAACTATTGGACGTTGTGGGGAAAAGGTAGATAATGTGCAGAGAAAAAAACCATTCTTTTGTATTTTCACAGGTTCAAATTCAAGAAAAGCTTCTTGAAACTATTAGCTTATGGAATATTGTCTCAAAGAAGTGTGATATACATAATATGATGCTGGACATTGTCCTACAGAGTGATTAGTGATATGGTCCTGTCTTCCAGCTTTCAGTGTCGCTGTCTTTGTAAAATATTTCAAGATATGTAGAAGAAAAAACTATGTAGATGCCCTAGAAGTTAAAATAATGCTTCACAATATTTAAAAGAAAAATTATTTTAAGATACTTCATGAAAGGCATCAGGAGTTAATTTGGCTCCCTAGGTGTCTTCTTCTCACTATATTTTTAATTCTTGTTTGTATTATGCCATCTAAAGCTAGAAGAAACTGAATCTTTGATGTAGCATTTTTGTATTTCAGTGTTCAGAGAACTGAAATCTCATTATTTTTTTCCCAATTGTATTTTCTAATGTGGAAGTCCCAGATAAATAATTTTATAAATTATAAATAATTTATAATAATAAATAATTTACACTCCTTTTGAAGTTTCTTTATCAGCTTCACTTCAGCAATATTCAAACAGAGATCAGAGGCAAGATGAATCTTCTTGTGATATCCTATGACTACAAGGTAACATACTGGAATGTTTGAAATGTGATATAAATGTTTCAATGGCTCATAACAAAGTTCAATGTGGCAATGTNAAACTATTAGCTTATGGAATATTGTCTCAAAGAAGTGTGATATACATAATATGATGCTGGACATTGTCCTACAGAGTGATTAGTGATATGGTCCTGTCTTCCAGCTTTCAGTGTCGCTGTCTTTGTAAAATATTTCAAGATATGTAGAAGAAAAAACTATGTAGATGCCCTAGAAGTTAAAATAATGCTTCACAATATTTAAAAGAAAAATTATTTTAAGATACTTCATGAAAGGCATCAGGAGTTAATTTGGCTCCCTAGGTGTCTTCTTCTCACTATATTTTTAATTCTTGTTTGTATTATGCCATCTAAAGCTAGAAGAAACTGAATCTTTGATGTAGCATTTTTGTATTTCAGTGTTCAGAGAACTGAAATCTCATTATTTTTTTCCCAATTGTATTTTCTAATGTGGAAGTCCCAGATAAATAATTTTATAAATTATAAATAATTTATAATAATAAATAATTTACACTCCTTTTGAAGTTTCTTTATCAGCTTCACTTCAGCAATATTCAAACAGAGATCAGAGGCAAGATGAATCTTCTTGTGATATCCTATGACTACAAGGTAACATACTGGAATGTTTGAAATGTGATATAAATGTTTCAATGGCTCATAACAAAGTTCAATGTGGCAATGTTCACATTTCATTGTTACCTCCTGGTACCTCATATTACCTCCTTGCATTTAAANAATGGAAGCCTCTGCACAGGGGTGCCTGGTTGTTATTTTCTTTTGTGTGGAATGTCTGAGGAAGGAAGGCTGAACAATACCTTAATCATGACAAGTCAGAAGAGGATCAACATCTGAAAATAGCTGCCACACAACCCAGAACAATTTGCTCCTAAATCAGACAGATTTTGCCTTCAGATGGGAAGAACATATCGACCTGTCTCTATCTGCAGGTGTTAATCAGAGCTGGATCTTTCTACTTCATTTGCCACTCAGTACCAGATGCACTGATCTTCTCTGTGATGTGGGAATGTCTCTGATGAGGACTGGACTGGGGTCCCTACACTTGTCTCATAAAGCTCCAGTTTTCTGCTTTATCAAGGGCATATGGGGCTGCCTTACATTTTGGAAGGGTGAAAACTATTGGACGTTGTGGGGAAAAGGTAGATAATGTGCAGAGAAAAAAACCATTCTTTTGTATTTTCACAGGTTCAAATTCAAGAAAAGCTTCTTGAAACTATTAGCTTATGGAATATTGTCTCAAAGAAGTGTGATATACATAATATGATGCTGGACATTGTCCTACAGAGTGATTAGTGATATGGTCCTGTCTTCCAGCTTTCAGTGTCGCTGTCTTTGTAAAATATTTCAAGATATGTAGAAGAAAAAACTATGTAGATGCCCTAGAAGTTAAAATAATGCTTCACAATATTTAAAAGAAAAATTATTTTAAGATACTTCATGAAAGGCATCAGGAGTTAATTTGGCTCCCTAGGTGTCTTCTTCTCACTATATTTTTAATTCTTGTTTGTATTATGCCATCTAAAGCTAGAAGAAACTGAATCTTTGATGTAGCATTTTTGTATTTCAGTGTTCAGAGAACTGAAATCTCATTATTTTTTTCCCAATTGTATTTTCTAATGTGGAAGTCCCAGATAAANACCTCCTTGCATTTAAAAGCTCCTTGCATCTTTTAAAGAAGTGAACTCAATTTCACAAATGCTGACACATTAAACACCTATTACATTGTTCTGAAAGATGTCTTCATTAGCTTTGCCTCACTGGTAAGCAAAATTGAATGGCTGATGATGACCCAAATTCAGCTCAGTTTGAATACCATGGAAAAACCCACACCGTACCAGAAAACAGCCAGGTAACAGAAACATTGAAATTCAATTTGAGTGTTTCATGAGCTTAGTGCCCCAGGAAAAGAGAGGGAAAAGTATAGATCTTTATGAAATGAAAATGGAGCTTTTCTCTCTCCTCTCACCCCAAGTCTTATTAAAAAAAAAAAAAAAAAACCCAACCAAACTTTCAGAAGGCAATCACACATAATTTGGTAATTTTTAAAATTTCACTTCCTGATGCAATTACAACTCTTTACTATACCTTCTACCTCTTTTCTTCATTAAGGTAGTTTTTTATTTTGCATTAGTATGGTGAGATTTCACTGCCTTCACTGATTTCTTTCCCTGCAGAGCCCTCCTACGGACACCTGAGCTTGGTGTAACCTCCTTTTCTGATGTTTATGATCTTCATTCAGCATTTGTACTTTTTCCGTTCCTTAGAAGATTGAACACTATCCTTTCAACCCAGCAACAGAGCAAAGCAATATCTCACAGTCTGCCCTATCTGCACTCCAAATGTTCTAAAGTCTAAACAAAATGCTCTGGGAAAGGCTTGTGGAATGGAAATTTGCATTTAGCATGGTCTGTAGCTTCCTGTAATCTTTTCTCAGTCTATATCTGAGTAGTGAAAAATTACTCCCTTCTCTCTCACCACTATTTACTCTCCAATTAACTAAGTCTAATAGTGGCTAAAAATGCTTCAGTTACTGCTCCTTTCATAGCAAATTTGTGGCAGGTCTTACCATGGCACAGCTCCTGCTTTTTCTCCTTTTTCCTCTATTTCCATGCCAGATCTGTCTCAACATTTTTACCTCTGCCCATAGGATATTACTGGGTTTTTCTTCTTGTTGTTTGCCTCTAGAATTAAATAATCCCATTTGTATTATTCTGTACAATGAGCAGGGAGTTTGAACTCAGGGCTAAAACCAAAGAGCTCCTGAGATATGAGTTCTGCTGGAAGCTTAGAACCTGGTCTTTGGTCAGTATTTGAGAATGTGTGGAGACCTCCAAGCCAGAACCAACCTGATATACCCTGCAAGGTGCTGTGCTGGCATGGCCATTCTGCACTAGAACATCCACAGGCTTGTTCTTGAGATATTTTTGACCTGGTGACTCTGAACTATTGAGTGCCTACCAACATTTCTGGTTTTGGATGGGCCCGTGGAGAGCATCAGCACCTACACTGTAGATATACTCACAACCTCTGTGTTCCGGTTTGTTTTTCCATCATAGCCTAACAATATTTGCAAAGTGTGTTGAAGGAATGCTCAATTACCATTTGTACTGTGCTTTTATAAGTGGGGCTCATTTTATGAACCCTCTGCCTCACTTAGATAATTCCCCTACTTTTTCTCCTCTGCCCTTTCTGCCCCTTTTAGAGGGCTACTGGGCAACCTCATTATATATTTCACCTCTTTACCTCTAACGTGTGAAATAAGATGAAGAATTAAACTTGTTCAAAGAAGCGTGGCTCTTTCAGGTGTGTATCAGGAAAATGAGAATGTATTATGCTCTCCTGCTCTTTGAGAGCCAGCTTTTCACAGGCAGGACTCATGGGTATTGGGAACAATGTAGTGGGACAATATATAGAGACCATGCTATTTGGAGAAAATACAACATCAACAGCAGCTGTAGCATTTATGATTGAAACTGCCTGTTTGTGTTTTTTATTTTGGAGGGGAGGTGGGGTACCAGGGTGTGGGGCTGACAATTCTGTGCCTCTGAAATTTCCTAGCTGCAGGCCTACTAAGGTTTTTCTTCCCAAGGGAAAATTTCTCACTTTCCCAAGAGAGATTCTATAAAAAATCTCTGTAAACTATATTCTCTCCCAAAACAACAAACGGTGGTATTTTTCTACCCTGTTTTTCATAATATAGAAAATATTGTTTCTCTCACCTAACCAATGGTAAATAGAGAGGTGTTGTTGTTCATAACCAATCACTTTTAGCATTAGCGAAGCACAATATAAAAAGGTGCTCCATTTGTATCAATAAAGCCTTCTGATATTTTAGCCTTCTGGATTGGAGTCTTTGTGTTTCTGTTCATGGGCAACAGCGACACCAGGGATTTGAATGGCAGCCCAGCACTTCCAGGAGATATGGTTGAAGATGAAGGCCTCTTTAGCAAGGAGAGAGAACTGGCCCACCAGGGTTGGTAAATAATAATTAATCCCCATTAAAGGCAGAGGACTGATGTAGATCATTTCTTAAAGTTCTGTGCAGTGCTGTCTTCTTCTGGATATTTGATTATCTTAAAAAATGAAAGTCTACATGTTTATGGTTTTGCAGGGGCATCCCTTTTGCAAACTAATTTTCTTGAGAACTTCAATGGGGACCATAAAATTCTCCTTATAAAAGCCATATGTCCTCTTTCCAATATTTTTAATTAGCATCTTGGTAATTATGTCATGGAATATGATTCTTAAATGTATGTTGACAATTCTTACTCAGAACTGAATTCACATTATGGTTGATGAATATATTGTTTCAATGAGTCCAGAGTGTGTCAATGTCAAGAAATCAAATGTGCTGTGACAGGAGACACACTGCAGAGCTCATTGCTTGCTTCAAACAGATTTGGATGATCTAAGGACAGGTGAAAAGCCTGTTTAAGTGGAATAAAAAAGTAGTATTTATTTCCACTAGGAATGTTTTACGCTGTTAGAAGCTTTTTAATAGACATTTAACTCAATGACAAACAGAACTGGTAGAGACAGCTTTTCCTTCAGGGTTAGAGGAGGCTACTGCAGGCAAAATCCACCCTGAACTGGGAATTCTAGCCTTACTGGCAGCAATCTTTTATTCATTCCTTTGTACCAGCTAATGTAAATTTGTGGTGGGAACGAATGTTTTCAAAAGCCAAGACATTTCTCAAGTTTTCAATAATGTAAAAGTATGCAGCTTTTTCTGTTTTGCCCTTATCTCAAAATAGTGCCTCTTAAATTAGTGCCAATTTCCAGATCCATTGTGAATCTTTCTGTCATGTAACATGAAATAAACTGATTTGAAGCCATTACCTGAACATGCAATCTCTAAGACAAATGGTTCTGCAGCAAAATACCCAGAAGACTGTAACTGAGAAGTAAACCTACATTATACATCCCTTACTCTTATTGACCCACTACTGCAGTGAGGGGTCAGCCCCAGGGCTGCAAGAGATACTTCAATATCTGTCTGTGATAAATGTCTATCTCCACTGAGGGGAGGTAACTCCCTGCAGGTTACTTCCCCACCTCTCTGTCACCTTTTCTCCCCCAACTTCTTTCTAGGCTGGGAGTGCCCAGTGCAGGCCAGGCTGCAAACACAGACAGCAGCCCCAGCCTTCCCATGGGAAGAGCCACCCTATGGGTGAGCCAGGCAGATTGACTTAGTTTGAGGAGCCATATTTTGCTTTTGTTGCCCCTTCTGTTCCATTTTCAGGTCTCATAAATGAGACAAAACAATGACATTTTTTTCAAGACTTAGAGCAGCCAAGCAGCTGGCTGGGGCTCTCCGGATAGTGCTGACTCCTAACAGGGATGAGTGCCCATCCTTCCCTTGGTGGAGACCGGGAATGAAGTAGAAGACAATGTTGTTCCCTGTATCTATGTTCAAGTACTTCTCTATTTGTCCCCTGTATCACAGCAGTTTGGATTGTCTGCTGTTAAAGCTGCAGTGCCCGCAGTAGAAGGAGAAGCTCCTTGAACTTCAGAAGCCTTCTTGTCTGTTAGAATTAAATCCTACATGAACTTAAAGGCCTGAGGTTTTAGGAATTTGAGCACTCTTATGGGTCATCTATGTGCTAATGATACTGCTTTTAGAAGAGTTTTAAGTCTAAATCTATTTTGTGATGAATATTTTGCCCACAAGTCTTTTGAGAGTAATATCTGACTATTACTATTCTTGTGTGAGCAGCTGTGGGGATTCAGGAGTCACATAGAAAGTTACAAACTTAATTTGTCTCTGAATTACTTGGCACTAGCTAGTTTTATTATGTTATGTGTGAGTGAGCCCTTCAGTATGTAACAGCTGCTGATAGTGGAATTTTATAGCAATCAAAAAGGGATGTAATCCACACCAAATTTGTCAAGTAGTGTTGCTCCCTCTTGTGCTTTCTGTGATATATCAGAAGGTCAATAAGGAGTGACCTTGGCTGACAAAGATATGCTTGTTTGTCAAGCCGTAGAAGTTGGTAGGTATAGATCTGACCTCCAGACTTCCATTGCTGATACAGCCAGACACATTTCCAACCATGGAGGAAGAAAAATAAAAGGAAAAAACCCAGCCTCATCCTGACCATTTCGTGATGATTTAAATAGGTTGACATGGAAGCTAACAAAGATTACAGTGTAAAAAAATGAAACTTTGTTATTGTAATCTCATTTACCACTGTAAAGTAANAAAGAGAGAAAGAGAGAAAGAAAACTCTGAGTGAATTCCCTTTTGGTGATTCAGTCCAGCCAGACTTCATGTGAAAAATTCAGCATTCTTTGCCTCCTTTATAATATGCTGGGCAGCAAGAGCCTGTCAGAGAGAATGAACTCTGTCTTAAGACCGGATACCACATGTCACTGTGACTGATTCTTCATTAAAGGAATTAATTGCCTTGTGTGACTGCAACCTGCTACAATGAGGCAACAGTAGGTTTAAAATGGGACTCAGAGGAAACAGAATAAAAGTGCAGCAAGAAACCAATATTACCTTCTCTCCTTAAAATGTGAACTTAGTCTCCCTTTGCATAGATGAAAGATTTAAATGTGATATCGGGATGCAAAGCTAAAAATTGGTACTGCATTGCCTAAGGTATCTAAATACAACATATGGTAAGTGGGGCTGTACACATACAAACCCATTTAAAATCCTTTTTGGCAGCAAGACTCAATTGTCATGTTTTGTTAGGTCTGTTTTGTGAAGCAAAGGCAGAGCTTATGTGCACATGCAGTGCAAGAAAGGATTTCCTACTATGCCCCAGGAAAACTGACAAACCAAACTATTCTCTAATTGAGTTGTGTTCCACTGTACTGAAAAATGTGGTCTTTTTAGCAAACAGCTTTAAAGCTAATTAAAGAGCATCTTTGCTTGTTTTTAAGAATAATGTTATACAATCATTGTCTGCATTTTTAGCTGGGTGCTACAATGTTTGTCCACAGAAATAGAAAATTGTGGCATAATCTTTTTAAGTGGTCTAGATATTTTGATGAGAAAGCCAGACACAAGGTGAGCAGGACAGCTGGCAGATCTCATTCAAGTTCTGCATTATCATTACTGGAAGACAGAAACACATCTAAAGTATTTATTTTACAGAAGAACTTACAGAGCTATTATAAATCAATTTATATCCAAAATGTATTTTGGGAGGAGATGAAGAAACAAAGCTTTGTATTTTGTAGTATCATAATTAAAAGCTTGAAGAGTGGTGGCAAATGGAGTTACATCCAGCTGGTGGCTGGTCACCAGTGATGTTCCCCAGGGTTCAGTGTTGGGGCCAGTCCTGTTAACCATCTTTATCAATGACCTGGATGAGGGAGGGGATTGATGGCACCTTCAGTCAGTTTGCAGATGACACCGAGTCAGGTGGGATCTACCAGAGGGTGGGAAAATTCTTCAGATGGGTCTGGGCAGGCTGGATTGATGGGCTGATGTCAATTGTATGAGCTTCAATTAAGACCAAGCACTGGGTCCTGCCCTTGGGTCATAAACGACCCCCTGCTAGGCTGCAGGCAATGTCTGGGAAACTGCACAGTGGAAAAGGACCTGAAGGGGCTGGTCAACAGCAGCTGAACACGAGCCAGTGTGTATCCAGGTGGCCAAGAAGGCCAATGGCGTCCTGGCCTGTGTCAGCAATAGTGTGGCCAGCAGAACCAGGNATCCAGCTGGTGGCTGGTCACCAGTGATGTTCCCCAGGGTTCAGTGTTGGGGCCAGTCCTGTTAACCATCTTTATCAATGACCTGGATGAGGGAGGGGATTGATGGCACCTTCAGTCAGTTTGCAGATGACACCGAGTCAGGTGGGATCTACCAGAGGGTGGGAAAATTCTTCAGATGGGTCTGGGCAGGCTGGATTGATGGGCTGATGTCAATTGTATGAGCTTCAATTAAGACCAAGCACTGGGTCCTGCCCTTGGGTCATAAACGACCCCCTGCTAGGCTGCAGGCAATGTCTGGGAAACTGCACAGTGGAAAAGGACCTGAAGGGGCTGGTCAACAGCAGCTGAACACGAGCCAGTGTGTATCCAGGTGGCCAAGAAGGCCAATGGCGTCCTGGCCTGTGTCAGCAATAGTGTGGCCAGCAGAACCAGGGCAGTGATTGTCCCGCTGTACTGGGCACTGGAGAGACCACACCACGAATGCTGTGTTCAGTGGAGTGAGTCTGGAAAAGGGCAACAGAGCTGGGGAAGGGTCTGGAGCTCCTAATGAGGAGCAGCTGAAGGAGCTGGGTTTGTTTGTCCTGGAGAAAAGGAGGCTCAGGGAGGAGCTTATTGTACTCTACAACTACCTGAAAGAAGGTTTCAATGTACTGGGAGCCAGTCTTTTCTCCCAAGTAACAGGACAAGAGGAAATGGCCTCAAGTTGCAGTAGAGGAGGTTTGGATATCAGGAAAAATTTCTTTATGGAAAGGGTTGTCAGGCATTAAACAGCCTGCCCAGGGAATTAGTGAAATTACCATCCCTGGAACTGTTCAAAAGGCATCTGGGTGTGGCAGCTGGGGACATGACTTAGTGGCAAACAGGGCAATGTCAGGTTATCAGTTGGACTTGATGATCTTAGAGGTCTTTCAAACCTTAATGGTTTATGATTCTACAAACACAAATAATTTGGTGCTCCTCAAAAATTATTTGCATCTTAAACAGTAGAAACCATGCTGTTTCACAAACATGGCAGTAAACCAGAGGAAAATCAAAAGTGAAAACTGAACAGTGATTTTTTTTTCCTTTGTCAGGCTTAAGAAATATGAATTAGTGTTAATTTCCTAAACTTGTTGAACTTGTTGAGTAAAATATTTGGAAACCTGACTGGAAAGTCTTGGTACCATTAGAAATCCTCCTTGAACTCTTTCAGGGAAAGGCCAAAATACCATAAGACTGGTAAAAAAAACCCACAAAGAGCAGTTCTCAGAAGGCAAGTTGTTGTTCCAAAGAAAATAATTTCTTCTTCATGTTCCTGTTTGACACAGCCTTAGAGAATAGTCAGTGGAATAAATCTATGCACTGCCTGGTAGGGAATGGAACATTCCTCATTAGACACCTTAAAGAAGAGGCTGGGTAAAGAGAAACACCCTGTTTGGAGGGTCACTGCTTGCATTTTAAGCAGATGCATGGACTAGATTATTTCTTGAGGTTCTTTCCAGCTCTGTTGTTCTACAATTCTCATGCTCTATAGAATTGAGTGGAGAAGTCACTGTGGTTTTGAAACTTTAACTATGTTTTTATTCTCATGAACTCTTCTGTTATTTTCTGTTGCTGCAGATGCTGTGACTGACCAGGCCACGTTTGCTATGAGGAGATGTTTACCCAGCACATTTAAAATTTATCTGGATGATGAAAGATTAACACTGTTTCGAAGTTAATTTATGACTTCTGACACACACATCAATATCCTTTCAAAACTTTGGAGAGATTCTACAAAGAGACAATTCCATTATTTACACAACTGAATTAAAAATTCTTAAAATTACATTGCCTCTTTGGGATTTTACTTGTTTACTTAATGGGTCTCTTGACATAAAAGCATTTTTGGCAGGCACATTAATAGTCACTGAAGTAAAGGACTGATTTAAAACAGCTGATTTTCTTTCCATCACCTCCTGCTGCAGCAGCACAACAGTAGGCAAAACAGCATGGAGCTCACAGCACGCATGATGAAGCACGGTCTGTTTTTTCCTCCAGACTTTAAAATCCCAATGCAAAGCTGATTTTCCATGTACCTCTGATGGTGGCATACACTTGTATTCTCATCAGCCCTGGTTCAGACCCTGGCAATATGCTGAGGTAGTAAAAACACGGTCAGACTTCAGCCTAGGAGATGAAGCTAACATATACATGTCAAAAGGGTAAAAAAAAAAAAAAAAACCAACCACACAAAAAAAGCTTTCAATGCATTATGACGTACATTTTTATTATGTTGGTGTCAAAGATTTTTCAGAACCAACCAGTGAATGAATACACTGAATTTTTCATGCTAAAAGTGGTAAGTGTCTGTGAGGAACAGGGAAAAGCATAAGAAAAGGGACAAAATATGCTCATTGTGTATTGTCGAACAATAAATTCTGGGGACAAGGGGGAGAGAAGCTGAAAATAAAGTTCCAACAGCTCAGCCATGAAAAGGTGTAAGATTGAGCCGTCGGGAGTTCTTTTCAGCCGTGGTGAGAGAGGGAGCCGAGTATTTTAAAACCAGGCTGATGGATTAGCAAGCTGGGCAGGAAATCTAGTGTGGCCGCCAGGTGTGCATCTCCAGAGGCGCGCGTGATGCAGAGGAGCCGCACACGCCGCGAGAGCCGAGCACAGCCGCATCCGCCCGGCGCTGCTTTAATCACTCAATCGCTTCGCTCCGCGGCACTCGCCCGTTATCGGCTCCGACCGGCGGGACCCGGCCTGGGGCTCCCGCGGTGCCGCGGCCTCCCGGCCGTGCCCGCGCACCCGGGCTCGCCCGCTGCCCGCGGGATGCCGCGCTCGAGGCCGCGGCTGCGGAGCCGTTCCGCGTAGGNGGTGGTGCGCGACGGTGGGACGGGACGGGCCGGGATGGGCCGGGATGGGAGCCCGGGCGGGGGCGGCGAGGCGCGCATCCCCTCCTCTGCTTTCCGCTCGGGTCCTCTCTACTCCAAACTTGCGTCGGCGCGGGGGTAAACCTGAGCGGCTCCGCGCCCTGGGGAACGGGCGAGGAGGAGGAAAAAAGGGGGAAAATGAGGCGGCTGGAGCTGGTAGCGCTGCTAAGGAGAAGTTGGCGGCGCAGCTCGGGGCGCAGCACCTGTTAGCGCCCGGCGGCGGGCCCAGCGCAGCGCTGCCGCTCTCCCGCCTGCCGCCGGGGCGCTGCCAGCGGCCTCGGGCTGGGCAAGGCGAGGAACCATCTCTCCATCCTCCGAGACCGGCTGTAAATGAAAATCGGAGATGCGATTTTTCGGTTCTTTTTCTCCGTTCCGTACTGCGATTGCTTGCGCATCTGTGGTTTTTGTTTTTTCTAAGTTGTTGTCTACGCATACAGAATCCAGCTTGGCATGTATAGAAATACTCCTCTGTTCACATGAGCAAATTTTTTAAATTGCAGCTTAGTTCTGGATTCCAGCTCGAGGCATGATTGTGGGTGTTGGTGTTCATTGTACTCATGGTTAATATACAGAGAAGTATGTACTGGCCACCCAAAATAAGCCACCCAAAGCCAAAAATCGTCATGGTGAATCCAGGTGAATTGGGGTTTTTAGCAGACAGATAGTGCTGTGCTTGAGAAAAAGCTACACTCACTGACCATCTTTTCCATCACCTTTTCCAGGATATATTCTTCTATTTCTATGGGTACCTAAGTGTAATTGGCCTTTTTCAAGAATAATTTGGATCCAAGTTTGTGATTTTGCCAAAAAACATCACCAACCGTTTAGGGGTGGAGTAGGGGCCAGGAAAGCCTTTCTGCACTATTGCTGCCTGAGTGCTGACTTCAGCTGGAGGTGTTTGTTGGAAGCCAAATCTAGTCCTTGAGCTGTTGTTCTGTTTCGTTAATGCAATGGCTGTTTTGTCTTGTTCTCGTCCTAAAGTCCACTTCTGAGGGGGTGTCAGGCTCTGCCTTTCTGAAGGTAGCAGTTGGCTGTCCGAGCATCTCTTCCCTTTGGACGTATTTCTAAGAATTTTTAAAGGAAAACCACAGTGGGGAGGAAAGCATAATATCTATTGATATGAGATCTTCCTGGTAACTGGAGTATTCAAAAGAAATTTTGCAGGTGTCAGGTCATTTTCCTATGGTCCTTCTCAGCATGGTGAGTGAGCTCCCTGTGTCCATCTTTTGTTCCCTAAGCACTGAGCTGAAGGGGAATGCCCCCATAGCACAGAAGCAGAGGTGCAGCACAGCAGCAGGTTTTACCCATAATCAGAGTGGAGTGTGCCAAAGCTGGGACTAGTGCCACCCATTCTCTTTCTGTACTGTCCCTTATCTTGCTGTCCCATATTCCACATAACTTCTAGGCTAATTCTGGGTGTTGGAAGAGTCACAAAGCACTGTTGCTTTGCTTCTCTCAGAACAGTTCCCAGTGCAAAAGTATTAAACCTACTAAGTTTATTAATGCAACAGTTGACAGTGAAACTGCTTTTCTCCCCGATCCTTTGGGGTTAATTTATTTTCCTTTGTCACAAGAAGTGTCAATTGATAGTTTTTGTTTCAGTGTGAGGTGAAGGTGAGGCAATACACCTCAGGAAGAAAGGATGGAATACCTTGGAGCTGTGTGCCACCAAACCCTTCGGGTAGTGAGGATGGCCTGAAGCAGTCAGGGCTGTCAGATTTCTCCCAGTGGGGCACAGGGCTCATTGGATCTGCACAGCACAGGGCATGTGGGGCATTCCTCCATGGGGTGTTTGTGTAATTAACCTTTGACAAGCTGTAGGAGAGGATTTCCTGGCTCCTCTTCTACTGAAGGAAATTAATCCAGTTCTTAGGTCACTGTGTACAGCAGAGGCTGCACTTACCTCTATTACTCCCCATCACAGGCCTCTTGTACCTTGCTGAACTGTCAGCCCTTTCCATTCCTGTCACCATAGTGGCACTTAACCCCCTGTGTGTCACTCCTTAATTTAGGTATTGCTTTTCTTCAACTTTCTTTTTACTGCTATATCTTTTTTGTCTTTTTTCTTTGAATCATTTCTGTAGCATCTCTGGTGGTGTGGTCCAGTGAGATATCTTCAATAACGAATGAGTGAGAACACAACAGAATTATTGGCTTGTGCTTCCTGCTCATAATCACTTTTAAAGATACTCTCTTATCACTCTCATTGTCATCCACCTGCAGCAGGTATTACATTTTACCTGATGAATACTAGACACAATAATACTTTGTAGAAAAATAGGTAATACCTAAACTGACATGCTTAGTGGCATACAAGCAATGGTTACCTCTCAATTTATTTTTACAGGATACTGTAGACTATTTATGTTCCTATAAATTGCTTTACATTGGTCATTGTGGACCCAAGTTGGCTCTGCTAGATGTCTTGTGAGACATCATAAATGACCTGTACGTTGGAGCCCCTCTGATGTAAACACAGAAGCAGAGTGTGTGCAAGTTTGGTCACCACTTGCAGCCTCAGTGATTCTATAGTGTGTTATGAACAGTTAAAATCTGGCCTCCTCCTAAGTGCAGCTTGAGCAACCACCTGAACACCTCAGCTGTGTTGTATTTATTAGCTATGCCATGAAGAGCAGCTTTTGACTGTAACTATTAAATCTGTTGTTAAAATGAGCCTTTTTGCATCAGTTCATCTCAAATCAGTAGTTGATTGAGCAGGCTTAGGTGTCCTCTGTTCTGCAGGTGCTCTAAGTGACTTTGGTTTAAGGTTCCTTGTGCTAATGAGCAGGACTCACACCTAGTCAAAGCCTATTAGCAGCTAGTCATTTAAAATCTATATTTTAATTAAAGTAATGCTGTACATCTCAAGATGCCGTGCCAAAGATGTTCAGCCATTGCTAAGCTGTATGACTGCCTCATTTCTGTGTGTTGTTCAGTGATTTGAGTGTGCTCTTGTAGTCTAGGTAACCTCAAAAATAGCCACTTCTCATAGGTAGAGACTTTTGCTTCCAGCATAAAAGCTTGGTTTTGGGAGGTGCTGAGTGCTATATCCAGGCTAAGAGCACTCGATGCTTTTATCAGGGGTTAGGGGGTTGCTGTCAGATGCCCAGGGGTGAGCTGCCCCCTCTCTGCTTCTGACAGACTAAAATTAATATTGATTTAACAGCCAGCTGATGAAAAAAATGTTAATGGGAGCAGGGTTGAAACATGTCTTCAACCTGAAAAAAATAGAAGCTTTTAGTAGGAAAAAAAAATGGGAAGACAGAGAATAAAAAATGATGTCATGATCTTCAGTATGATCCAAATTGATATGAGCTGGGCAGCACCTGCAGTCATAATGTTACTGATACATGATTTTCATGATTTATGTTTGCAATTTAATTTTCCTGAAGTGTTTCCTGTGTTTTCTCTTTCATATTGAAAATGAGGACTGGATTTCCTTAATTTGCAGTGTTTTTATGTTCGGGTATGTCTCCCTACAGTAAAAATAAAATTTTAATTGTCACATAAATGGTCTTTTGTTCTTTTACATTTGGAACAGGGAAAAGGTAGCAAGAGCCTTGGGAGTATGGCTATTTCTGTGGATTATTTTTGACTAAGTCATATATAGTTGATGATTCTCCATGTTCAAAACCTCTTTGTAAACATTTTCTGAGGATTTGAAGTACAAGAAGTTGAATTCTTTGTGTATCGTTTAATGATTAAAAGTTGTATTTTTATAATCTTTCATTTCAATTGGAGTGATGGGGATTTGTTTTAAACATGAAAAGTGATGTCGTGCTTCAGGAGCTAGAGAAACAAATGAACAAGTTCGGTACAGAAGGTAAAACCATTATAAAATAAAGATAATTTCATTGCTTTTGTGTTCTCTATTACTCTTCTAGGATTTCAGGTCTGGTCAGTGATCATTCGAGTCACTTGAAGCCTTTCATTGGCAATAATTCAGGTCACCTTCGCCACAACAGGGAGGTCGTCCTTGTTGCATCTTGAAGAAACTGTATAGTTCCCTATTACCATGTCAGAATAACAATCCATGCTTCCATGTAAAACGTACATTATTAAGAGCTATATAACTTTCAAAAAGCCCTGGAATACACAGGATAAACTGAGTTCATTTAGGGTCAGTAATGTCACACAAGTTATTTATGAGAAAATATTATACTAGCAGATTCTGCAAACTTTGATTTTAAATATCCTTTCATTTTGACTTATGGAATCATAACATCATTGTCATTATGTCACTTAAAGGTTGGAAAACACTTTTAAGATCTAGTTCAGCCATTAGTGTAGCACTGCCAAGTCCACTGCTAAGCCATGTCCTTAACTGCCACATCTGCATATTTATTAACTACCTCCAGGGTGGTGACTCAACCACTTCCCTGGGTAGCCTGTTCCAATGCTTGGCAGCACTATGCATGAAGAAATGTTTCCTAATATCCAATCTAAACCTCCCCTGGCCCAACTACCCTGGCTGTTTCAAATTTGCCATGTCACTTGCTGCTTGGAGGAAGAGACCGACCTCCACCTGGCTACAACCTTCTTCCAGGTGGATGTAGAGAGCAATGAGGTCCCCCCAGCCTCCTTTTCCTGCAGGCTAGACATCCCCAGCTCCCTCAGCACTCCCTATCAGACTTGTGCTCCAGACCCTTCACCAGCTTTATACTCACATTTTCCATCTGACATGGACAGCCCATGTGCATGCTGCAAAGCTGGTGTGTGCACAGAGGGTGTGCTTGGCATTCTTGGACACCCAGCCACCTGAACAGAGCTACTGCATTTCCAGAAATCCCAGACACAGGTCCAGTGTCCTTTAATTCCTTTCTAATGAGGTTTCTGGATGTTAGAGGATGCATAATTAGGATCTGCTGTATCAGCACAGAGGAACCAGAATGCAGGATAATACTGCATTTGTTTTCCCACTACTTCTTTATCTATTCTCCATCTCAGGGGTCGAGAGGGATTCAAAGCCTTTATTAGCTGTGTGCTCTTTCTTACAGCAAGGTAATCTGAAGGTATTAAAAAAGAGAGAGTTTAGGTTTGTGGTTTGGGTAGGTTATTCCCACCAGCTCAAAACAGAATCCAGGCTGCTTGCTCAACGTGAGCTGCATATGTCTTTGTGTCCATACATGTTCTGCCAAGAAAGCTCCGGAGAAAGACAGACAGACCTTTCAGTCATGCTTGCACTTGGGGAGTCTGTCTTTGACAGTGCTAAATGGTGGCCATTTGGAAGCTTTGACATTACTGGTGTATGCTTAGGACTGTTTTTTTTTTTTCTTTAAAAAGTGGGATCACCAAAAAGCAAGCTCTTTGCCAAACCAGTGGAGAGTTGGGATTAAAAGATGCATGAACAACTCCTTGTCAGAAGCTGCCCTGATTATAATCTAAGACCTAAGACAAAACCTCTTTGTTCTATATAATTAAACATTAATAATGTTAGCTAGGAGCTTGTAGTCATTCTTTTATATAACCAATTCTGTGCTCACTTATCTGTACAATAGGGCACTGACCATTACTCCACCAGCTCTGCTTTCTTCCAAAGGTTGAAGTCATTTTCTCTGGCATTCTTTGATTCTTCCAGAATGTCTTGACTTATAATAAAAATCAAAGCAGCAGATGTGAGTTTAACTAAGGAGTTCTCAAATGCTTGGGTTCAGTCTTAAGTCCTGATGTCTTGCTGTGGTATAGCACAGCCAGGGGGACCAGCTGTATAATCCAGATGTTGCCGAAATCCTGTTTTGTGTGCAGAAATCAGTGCCCTCATCCAGGATGTTGCCAACAGTTGAGGTGAAAATCATTTTCTTTCTGCTGGCTGCTTGGCACAATTGTATTAGATTTTTATTAGTGTGGGGAACAAGAGGCATCCCTTCACTTTTCTTATCACTGCAGTAACACTGCAGACTACATTTCAAAGTCTTGTAGAGTAGAAATTTCTGTTCCAGCAAAGCTTTTGAAAATTAATTGGAGATTTGAGCGTACTGTTTTTATAAAGTGTTGATCCTGCACTTTGGAGGAGGCTGTTGTTCCAGGATTGTGCTTGTAATTGCTGTCAAAAGATGTTAAAAAGCACTGATTCCAATCCAGCAAAACACTTAAACATTTACTGCACTTGGAACACATGTATATTGTTCCAGTAACATCAGCAGGACTGTCCACTTGCTTAAAATGAGGTATCTTAAAGCCTGGCAAAGATGGAGGGAGAAGGCTTTGGAATTCATAGAAAAATATCCTAGGAGAGCAAGAGGAAACCTACTATTGGTCATGTTATTAATCCAGGAAAGCCTGAGACTAAGTGTTTTGGGAGTGATTGTGCTTTCATCAATTAATATCATGATGAATTTCTCATAGGAGGTTTTACATGTTGGAAGAGGAGGATGTGGTAGGAGGTGGGTGGTGGGGAAGGGAAAGTAGGATGCAGCTTATGTGGCACATGTGCACTTTTGCACAACAAGGGTTAGAAGAAACTGGAAATAATTTGTGTTTCATGTGCCCATTAACTGTGAGACTAATTCTGTGACACATTTAATTTTTTGAAATAATTTACATGATTTTCAGCAGTTACATGCTAAAAACTTCACAAACAGAGCAGATGTCGCATATTTCCATCTCTGTTGAGTGTGGAAAGGAGTTGTAATATAACAGCAAATAGACATTCACATGTTTTACAGACATAAAGCATTTCACAACACAGTTTATTGCAGCAGTAGCTGGTGTCCTGTTGTACACAGAGAATAGCTAGAGATGGCAGGTAAGAGGAGTGAAGACTGAAGCAGCACTACATTAATGCCAAACATCTTGCTTGTTGAGGTGCCTGTTTTTTCTTGAACAGTAAGAGCCCAACCCTGTCGTACACTGAGCAATAATTCTCTTGGCAGACTCGATGAGAATTTCTGGGTAGCAGCTGAATAGCCCAGTTGGGTCCTCAGAATCCACAGGCTGGAAAATCTTAACTGTTTGTAGATTGGGTTGGTGGTGGTGGTGTTATTTTGGTTTTGACTAATTTAGGATGAATTTCTCAATTCATTGATGAGCTGCAAACATGAGGGTGGAGATCCTGGTTTAAGTTTTGTTGAAAATTGAATGGATGCTGGCCATTAGGAAGCTAGTTTCACATCTTCCTAACCTCATTCCCATAACAGACAAAAGCAAAAAACTCCAAATAATTCAAAGGGTTGTACAGGATTAAGTAAAGCAGTGTGATCCTTTGGTGACCATACACCATCAAATTAAATCATTGATCAAAGATTAGACCATTCAAATGGAGCGCAGTGATGTGGAAAGCAGAAAATTAGAGCAGCAACCCAAGTAAATTGGGTTGCTGTTAGTCTGCTATGTCTCTCTGCTGGACTTTTGTTTCTTTGAAAGTGTTTTTGGTCATGAATTGCATTTTCTACCTGAGCTAGTGAGGTCTGTTGAAGTCCTCTGTCTGTTGTTTCAGAAGACGTCTTGGTTTGATGAGTATAGTATCCTATACAGAATTACTATTAACCCCCTGCTGTGCTCACAAGAATGGTGATTTTTAAATGTGTCTTTTGAAAAACCAATGGCTCTCTGTGATTGTTATAAACACTTTTTTATCAGCAGATACATGCTGAAGTATGAAAGGAAGATCCTTGAAAATTCATTGTAAACTGATGATAGTTGTGTGGTTTGATCAGTGGCTTGATGTACTTCTTGTGCTGGTTAACATGTCAGGATTGTTCCATTTCCATGGAATGGAAGCCCTTGGCAAACAGGATCCTGACATTTCATATGCAAGTTATGAGTACTTTGGAACAAAAAAGGGTCAGAATGAAGTGTGTGAACTCCTTGACATCTTTTTTTGAAGGTGCTGCGTGGTCAGGGTGTGCAGTGCTGTCCGCTCTGGTGCTGCAGTGAGGAATGCCTGTCCTTACCTGGGAACTGAATAGGAGCAGACAACATGGCCAGCTGTGACACAAAGACCAGGATTGCCGAGCACTTACTGACAGTGTGCTTTGCAGTGCTGGCAGGATTGCAGGGAGCAGAGGCAGTACAGGGTGGAAGTCTCTCCCTGTGAGTACGACCCCGAGTGCCCAGCAGCCAGAGCTGGTGCTGAGCGTTCCCTGCTGGCTCACACAGCCACAGTGCTCTCAGTCTGTCTCACAGCACCAGCCTTTGGAAATGACATCCCCTCTGACACTGGATCTTTAGTCTTAGCTGAATTCCACACTCCTGGTAGCTGCCAGAGCCCAAACCTGCCAAGCAGCAGCTAATTAGGAATCATTACTATTACGGTCACTTCAGAGAAGGTCAGCACCTCTATGAAGCAGGCTGCTGGATACAGGGCCATTTCCTTTTGTTTTGCAAAGTGATTATCTCTAGTGTAGAAATGGTTTTAAAAGTAATAATATTAAAAGCTGTTAACCTCAGCTGGTTTTGTTGGTTGTAATTTTGTTTGTAAGCCTTTCAAATGTTACAAAAGGGGGGGACACCCTAGGAATGAGCCTGCATAACTAAAACAAAACCAAACTTCCACTGTGACTTTTTTTTTTCCTGCCAAAACAGCTGGAAGAGCATTTGCAAAATGTGGGATGGTGTGCTGGATTCTGTGACTGATAAAAGAGACCAATATCAGAGTTGCTGCATGGAAGGGAAAAAGGCAGCTGTGTCTCTTCAACTGATGTGTAGCGGTTTTTAGGTGTATGTTCAGAGAGAAAAAGTAACAATAGGACTGATGCGAAAACAAAAATAATAAAATTTAAAGTTTTAAAGCATTTCTGAGATGTCAGCTGAACCCAAGGATTTGGAGCAGGTGATCACCTTTAAATATCTAGACCCTAATTAAGTGCATACCTAAAGTATGTAATTCTCTGAACTTCCCTTCTGCTTAAATGAAGTATATAATTAAATGCCTTGATAATCTGCAATAAGTGCCAAAGCATTTTGAGGTGTTATAATAGCTCTTCTTTAAAAGTGAGCTCCACTTGAAATATGTTTGGTTTATCCTTTTGTCCTTCTACCTTACCCTCCTTGATGCACCACGTAAGTTTTTATGGATCTTTCTCAGGGCTTTCCTCACAACTTATCTCTTGTATGCTATGTAAAACGTTTTCCTCCCAACTCAAGTATGCTCTCCTCTTTGGGTATCTTCTTTCTTTGTTTCTCATATCCTCTATCCTTACCTTCTATAAATTATTTCAGATCCTATAGTTGCACCAGCTCCTGTCCAAGTCCTACAGAAATATGAGTTTAGTTCTGGAAGATGGGGGTGAAAGAGTAAACAATTCTCCTGTTCAGGTACAAGAGATGCAAATGCATCAGAGCAGCAACTAAAATGCTGAACTAAAATGCTGAATGAATCACTGAAACTGTAAGCAACATGGCAGAAACTTTCCCAGTTGACTCACTAAAGACAGAAGCCTGTTATGATGAGTATGTCTTTATTGGCCTGCAGGTTAGTGAAAATTGAGTGGTACTTGATGTAGAATCTAAATTGCAGGAATAGAAATGTCACCTCCTTTGCTCTGTTTTATATTTTGGTTGTTCTTCAGCTAGAGCGGAGTAGCTTACAACCTTAATCTGAAAAGTTCTGAATTCTCTTCTAGATGCTGAGCCCAGCAGTCACTTGTGAAAAAGATATTGAAAATTGATTCACAAACACTCTTCTCTTTTTGCCTGTGCTATGATATCTTTCCCCTCACAGACCTAGAGGTCACCTTCATTAAATATGTGGTTATTAACATAAAGGCATGCCAAATGGTTATTCTGTGATAGGATCCAGGCTGTGAAGTGGTTCATTCCGTGTTGCTCTCGGAGCCATCTGATTGAGCATGCGGTGAAACTGTGCAGATGAGCAAGGCAGTGAAATTTGTTGTCAGGGTGGCAGATGTTTTATTCTCCTGGTGCGTTCTCTGGCATTTCTCAAGGACATGAAACAGAAGCAGAAGAAATTGAATTGCTGTGCTTGCTCTCTCCCTTGTTCTCCAAGGTAGTTTTGCAACTCATTTCTCCTGTAATCTTATCAAGTGTGAGAAGAGACATGCACCTCCTGACTTCTCTTACAACTGTCCTTTATACTTTCACAGGTAACCTTCTTTACCCAGCCAGCTGTAGTTTTCAGCATGGGTGGTTTTCATGGTACATATCTTGCTTATCACTTTAGTGCACATAATACCCTTAACAGAGCTTTAAAGATGGGTATTTGGATGACTAAATAAACATTGCTGCTTCTAAAACATTTGTCTCCAGACCTCTGGTCTTCACAGTACATGTCTGGCAGAAGGGAGGGCATGGAGAAGGAGAAGACAATGTGCTGATGTAAGCTGCAGTCTGGGCTGCCATGATAACCATCCTTTGCAGTGCCTTAAAGCCTTCAGGTGCCAGCATATGCCATGGGTCATGCTGACCAGTGAAAGGAAATGGGAAGAGGAAGCAAAGGTAGGTTTGGCCAAACTCTGCTGTCTTCCTTGAGGACTCAACATGGTCTGGTTTGAACTGGTGTAGAGAAGCCAGGAGCCAGCTCATTATTTCTTTAACTTTGGCTTTGGAAATGGCAAAGTCAACTGTTACTGAAAATCTTAAAACTCAGTTCTGGAGAACAATAGGAGACTCTCTTCTGTAATGACAGTTGGTCTTATTGTGCCACCTGATCTTTGCTGTTAGAAAACTAATCACATAGTTTTACACTCTAGCCTTGTCTAATCAAGGATATAAGTTCATTAATGCAAACATTCAATAATTTTTTAGTGTTAGATTTTTTAATTATTAAAAAAAATTCAATACCTTGTATTACCCATAGGTTATGATGGTAATTCAACTGGACTCCACCACATCTGTGATATCTTTTTTTACAGAAATAACATTTAGGGTCCGGGTGCATCTTCATACTTACTCTAGAGATCTCAGGGACACTACAATATAAGCAGCCATCAGGCATATACTGTAAATTTGTGTGAAACATGACTGGGACCTTGCACCCCAACACTGTGATGTTTCTGTGGTGCCTCTGCTCTGTCCTGCAGGACTGTGGCATGACCAGGGAGGTGAGGGACCATAGGCTGGGCCAACATGGGCAAGCACACATAGGGTGGCAGCCAGAGACAGACAATACAGCTGTGTCTATTGCTCATTGTATTTCAGGGTTGTTGTCCAGCTGCTGCATCCAGCAGTGACCTACAACTTACTTAGTTCAACATCTAATGTTATTTTCATTCTCATAAACCTCAAAACTTTTCATGAAGAGTGTAAAGTTTTGCCTGAAATTAAAGGATACAGAGAGGAAGGCTGGACTGTCCCACAAGGCCACAGAAGAGATAAGGGTCTTAGTGAGCACTTATTCTCAGTTTGGTGCTCTTTAGTGTGGAAGCTTAAACTGGCCATTGGTTGCAGAGGCAAAGCAGCAAATCCTTCTTACTCCACATGTGCAGTCAGGTGGCCCAGCACGTAATGCTCAGAGCATCCCTCAAGTTCTTCCAGACATTAATGAAGTTATAGTTTGAAGTTTATAGCCCTGTCTTTTGGTACTGGATTCATGACTATCAAGCTCTGATTTTATGTTGTTTTGTTGTTTCGTTTTTTTAAACCATGGTGTCAATTCCTTCAAAACGAATCTGGCAGGTGATCTTACAGAAGTTTGGAGAACTGGGTCTTTCAGACTCTGGACCATTTCAGTAAACCTTGGCCAACAAGCAGAACAGAGTTTGCTCTTCCCCAAAAATAAGCAGCAGCTTTCTGCATGCTGATTTTGACAGAAACCCTGACATCGGTTTAGGAGTAATAGAGCTCATGTACAACTCTTTGCCTCAGGATCATACTATGCTCCTGTCAGTCCTAGTAGTCATCCTGTTCACTGCCTGTCTCACAGGAGCAGCAGAGTGGTGACAACAGAGGAGATGCAGCAGCTGTCACACCTATTTACAGCTTCTCAGTCACTGATGTGAGAATAAACAAACATGATATTCCTGCAGTTGCATTGTTAGCAATTTATTTTTAAAATCAGTCACTTGAAAAATATTGAGGCACAGGTAAAATAGCTCTGTCAGCACTTTCTGTGTGGTTTGCAACCTACTGCTTGACCTGAGAATTTCACTCTGTTAACTTAATAGAAGAGTTAAGGTCAAGGCCACATGCTTACCTGGTGAAAGCACACATTTCTCTTCTGAGCGAAGTTGTATCACGAAGGGATGTGGCTCACCAAATGCAGGAACATGCTGATTCCTGTCCGCTGCTGTCGTTGTATTCCCTGATTTTATTACCTGCTCAGCAGTGATGAGTAATTCTCACATGTAAGCAAGTGATATTTACTGTAAGAAAGGCCAAGTAAATTTGTAGTTGAGCAAACATTTAAAGAAATAACAATTGCTTTCCTATTTTGTTTGAAAATGTGGAGGGGAAAAGAAATTGAAAATATAAACATTTTTTCTTGGATATCCAAGAAACAAATGCAGAAGTTCATAGTTTCCATCATTGCATCCCCAGAAATGTGGGCATGAAACTTGTTATATTTAGTCAGTAAATCTTTATTAAAGTTAAACAGTGGCTGACAATAGATATATTAAAAAAACAGTAAGTCAAGAAAGCTGATAGGATTAAAATCTGTGATCTGTTTTGGGGGCTGAAGTGGAACAATCCCAGATAAACAGAAGGAGGGTGAGTCCATGAAGACACAGTATTTAGGGACGTGGATGTTGTGCTCTGTTTTTCCTTTTGTTTCTGCTTTCCTCCTCCTCAAAGCTGTGGGGGACCACACAGAAAAAGCATCTCATGGCAGGATCTCTATGTTTGGCTTGGAGTTGAGAGCCATCATCCTTTGAGTGCCCCAGACTGGTTACATGGTCTGATCATTGGGAATTGCCCCTTAGCAGCTGGAGGGAGCAGCAACAGTGTCTGTTGGAGAGACACTCCAGCACAGTGGCAGCTACAGAGGCCCTTTGTAATCAGGCTGGCCTGCTGTCAGTGTTCCTAACTGGGATTTACCTATCCATCTGTTTTTGAAGTGTGTGGGAAACAGCGTGGCTGTGTGTGCTTAAAAGCTCAACAAGGATAGTGCTTTCAGGGGCATGACTTCAGAGCTGTCATGAAACCTTTCATGTCATTTTACCTTTCTTTTTTGGGAGGCTTCATCTCTCCTGCTGCCCCCCTGCTTTAAGGGGCTGCTGCAGCCTCGCACCTAATTCCTGAGTCACAGCAACACGTGGCAGAGTGTGAGTATCTCTGCTGCCACTTGACCCTCCTTTGCCGTGGTTCTGTGTGATGGTACTGTTCCTTTTCTGCCTGCCTCATCTGCTAGTATCAAATAATTTGGGTGCTTATCTTAAGGATGTATTTATTTATTCATTCTGTAATTTATATCCTCTGTAGGATCTCATACCTGGATGTGGTACCTCCTGATGTTGGTCTCACTGGTTCATCATTAGGAGAGCTCTGCATTTCCCTGGAGGCACCTGACTGTAGCTTCCAAAGCATAGCAGTCAGCATATTTGGCCTTTTTTTTTTTCCTCCCACTTAATTTTTTTTTCTTCTGTTTTTCTAATTA
Organism: Leptocoma aspasia; assembly: GCA_013399835.1. Taxonomy (NCBI): domain Eukaryota; kingdom Metazoa; phylum Chordata; class Aves; order Passeriformes; family Nectariniidae; genus Leptocoma; species Leptocoma aspasia. The sequence continues at coordinate 904,351 of VXAX01004077.1, read as the reverse complement.
ATCAGAAAGTAGACTTGCTTTTGTGATCCCTGGAACTACTGGAACCAGTGCTTCAAGCAGCACAATTCCCAGTCATCTTTTGAATGTGATACTGTTTTTGCTATAGGAGTATTTATTTAATATACAGTCTGGGCTACATTTATTTTTGTAGGTCAAATTCAACTGTGGGCTGTGCTGCCCAAACCATGCACTGGATTTATGTTGTGGGAACCGTCAACAAAAACCTGAATCCTCCAGAACTGGATTTTTTTTTCTTTTTAATCTATTTCACAGAAGCCACCAGATACCCTCCAAATGTATTTTTTAAAAAATCTGATACATTCTCAAAGAGCCAGGTTGATGGGAACAATTGCTGTTAAAGAGCAGGAAGCAAAGCAGCAGTGAAGGCATATGTGCATTCACGTCATGTAAACCTGATGCTGACCAGAGGGAGCCAGCCCGCACCTTCCTCCCTGCCCAGGAAAGCCCCACAGTGACAGGATGCCACCTGACCTTATTGCCAGGTAAGGACAGGGGGACCCCTGGCCATGTGGCCGCTGTGCAGGAGCAGGCAGCCCCCTGTCCCTGAGCCTTGGGCAGAACGGTGGTCCCGCGTTCCAAGGAGGACGTGGGGAAGCAGGAGTGGGGGGGTGGTGGCACTGCTCTTCTGCTGCCCATCTGCCACTGCCCACCAGCATGAATGCCCTGTCTGCCAGAGCAGAAGTGCCTTCAACTGAAGAGCAAAAAGGGAATCCAGGAGAAGGGCTGCTTCTGACACATTTGCTCCCAGGTCCAGGTCTCTGTGCATTGAGTGCTCGATGCTGAGAGCAGCTGTAAATTATCGGTGGGAATAAACACAGGCTTTGCCTGCATCAACGGATATGATCCAGAGAAAACAATGCTGAAAACATTGTTAAAATTGTCACATGTGGGACACGTATAGTAGAACTGAAAGAAGACCACACAGGAGTCACAAGCAGATGTAAATCCGCTTGCTAATATGTCTTGCAGGCAGTGTCAGGGGTGGTTTGGTGATAGCTGCTTCTGCAGCAGAGCAGGCAGCGTGAACGCAGTGCCCACAAACTGCTCAGAATCCGTAAGCAAAAGGCAAATTAGCTTTGCACAGACCTGTGGAAAGAAAAATATAAGCTGAGGAAATTACAAGCGAGTGATGTGCACTCTGCACTTTGCTGAATGCAGAGCAAGCTGGAAGTGCTATGAAGATTTGGAAACTTGAAATTGTTAACAAAAGAAACAAACAATTGTTTTGTTAGCTCACGTTTGGCCTTTTCTTCATCTGTCTCAAATGAGAAGCATTTATATAATAATTAAACACTTGTGTCAACCATCTCATCCATTCTTCTGTATTTCCCTTCAAAATCTCATCTAATTCCAGCTGCCATGATCTTGTCCATTAATCACTTTTTATATTTCAGGGCTGCCTTTTCCCATATATGTCCTCAACCTTGTGTTTAGTTTCACGCAAACAGCAAAGCTGCTTTATGGGGTTTTTTCCACAATACATGATGAAAACTATCGTTGGTAAAATACTGGGCCATGGCTGATGTGTGTAACTGTCCAGTTGGACTTCTGTCTCATTGCCATCTTTGCCCTGCTCCCATTCCTTTATTCCTGGATTTTGATCAATACCTTTTTCTTTATTTTCACAGGTCCTATGAGAGCCTTATATTTAACTAGAATTGTTAATACCTAGATAGAGTAAAAAAATTAAGACATTTCAAATCACAGGTATTTGAATATTCAGCCCACTGAACACCATTTTGAAGGATTTTTTGTCTTTTTCTCCACATCTGTGGAGAAAACAAGCAGAATTATATTCCCATACATGAATCCATATATGTCTGAAGCTGTCAGCATGACAGTGATCATCCCAAGAAATGCTTCATAGTCACTGGCTGTTTATCATCCAGCTACTGTATTCCAGGTAGCAGTGCCCTTCTAAGCAATGTACTGGGTTACAGAGGAGCCTAACAGCAGCCTGAGTATATCTCATTTTGGCCAGCCTTCTTCAGTGTCTTTCAAATCAGGGGTTAAGCCAAACAAATAAAAGAACAATCAATTAAAATGACAATCAATAAAGAGATTGTAATTCGTTTATTAATTAGTTTAAATAACAGAGATAACTAGAGAACAACTTTGAAAGCTGCTTACAGTGGTGATAAATCCTGTTAGCCCTTCAGTTTTAATGCTCTCACCTCAACAGCAATGCAGTGAAATGGACAGAAAGGAATAATTGCTTTGTGGATATCCTTATTTGTGCAAATTTCCTTTCACTGAAGCAGTCTGAGTTCCCGTGCTTCTTCATTCACTAGTTGGGCAGTCCTCCTGAGCACCCAGGTCAGCCCTGTGAGTGGGAAAGGGCAGCTTGTTCACATCTGTTTGCAGCTGTCTGCCAGCATGCCCCTCCTCTTCCCTCAGTGCAGCATTTTTAGTAATTGAGATAAAAACATTTTTGTGCCATCACACATGCATCTGCTTTCAGATCTGGATTTCCAAAGCATGTGTTCAGATCCTGTTTTTGTGCATCACTGCGTTACAAGGACTCCATTTGCATAGTCCATTTCAGGTTAATCTTTGTTTAGATTTTTCACCACATCACCAAAATTATGTCTTTATAACCATATGTCAAGGTGGACTAAAACTGTATTTTTCCCTTTCCATGCCTTTCATGATGAAATGATAATTGGTTGTAGCTTTTCTGCACCCCCTCACTCTATCTTTTTAACCAAGTCCTTTGAGCAACAAGTTCAAGTTACCCAGTAGGAGTTTGTAGTCGGCTGTGTGAAACATGAGGTTGTCTTGTATCTTTTCAACAAATGCATGAGTCCTGAAGACAAGAATTTCATTCTATGCTGACTCCATGTTGTTGGAGAGGGTAGAAAAAGCTCATGTGTGGGGTATGAATGAGGATGTCTAGGAAGAGGGGCTATCACCTTGAACTGAAGTCAGCACCTCTGTGTTTTATGTCAGATAGGCTTGGAGTGGTTTGGGTCCAGTTAGCAGTTGTCTGGTTTAGACTAATTTCTTTTCACTTTCAGTATTTTATGGAAAAATAAGGCAGATTCATCATGAATCTACAATTCATCATTTTGTGTCATGCTATAATAATCTAAAATCATGATATAAAATAGCAGTTCATTTTTTATTAAAATTACGTTTAGTCTCCCTGGTAGCTTCTTTTCCTTCATATCTTTTTCACTTGAAAGAACAAGATGGCCAGCAGATGTAAAGGCTGGAAAAACTTTAAAAAAGCTTTCTTACATGTGCCTTTTAATGCTTGATTTCTGAATTGTGAAGAATAGTGCATCAGTGTTGCTTAAATCAAGCATTTACATTTCTACTATAATGCAAAGCAAAATCATTAAGGTCACAGACTTCGTTCTTTGACATGAGGAGTAACCTTTCCTTATGTTATCCAGCACTTTTTGTAAAAATGTTTGATGTTTCACTGGGAGATGTTGTTAATAGCACCTGAAGCATTTATCTTAGTGACATCATGCCTCTTAATCAACAAAAGATCACAGTAACCTTTTGAGAAATCAGAGTACATCAATATCCCTATAATTCACTCTGCTAATGTCAAACTTTTCATGTGCAAAATACCTTCTCTGCATTTCTGCAAAGGAAAGAAACATGTCATCATCTAAATTGCAGGCTTAAATGAAGGCCTAAGATGAAAATAATATGGATCAGATAAATATTTTAAGGCTGTCAACTCATATTGGTTCATCTTGTTCTGTCTGTGGATGCCCAAGTGCAGCTGGCAGATGCCAATGCTGCATTTTTTTGCTTTTCTGCTGCCATAACTAGAGATCAGCAGGGGTCAGCTGTGCACTTTCAGCCCCAGAATGCCAAGCAGCCTTTGACCAAAGCCACTGTGTTTTCTGAAAAGAAGAATGAGCATGCCCCTGTATTTTAGCCTCTTGGTGAAAAGTGTTCAAAATCAGCCTTTGGCTTTACTTTTATTCTTCCAGGAGAACGGCTTGCTGTATTTTGAGTTTGTTCAGTGTTGTGAAGCCATTGGTTCATTAGGATTAGTGAAACAAGCTGTAGATGAGAATGATTAAAAATTAACATCAGAATATCACTAGTCCATTAAGGATTAAGGCAGTTTTGGAATTGGAAGTGAGATGAACCCTAGTAATGTTTTAAAGACTCATTAGCTGATCTTCTTGTGGACACTGAAAATGTGCAAAAAGCCCTGAAGAGCTTACAATGAAAGCAGAGAAGATAAGGCAAGAAGGAACTTTAAGTATGAATAAAAGGGGAAGATTAAAGTCCATAAAGAAAATTAGTTCCACTTTTCCTTTTTCTTCCTCCTTCATTGTGCAAATAATCAGATTTGTAACACAGATCTTGTTGTGACACAAATCCTGACTGGCTGGTTTTGCTGATGTTTCTCTGCATGTGAACAGATTCTGGCTCAAAGCCCATCTTGTTTGGAGCCTTCATAGGCCACAATCAATTGGCAGCCAGAGCTTGGTTCCAAGTAATAGATAAGGGTTTTCTTGACACAATATGAACTATAGTTTTCATTGAAAGGTAATGGTTTATTCTAAAGGCCAGAGTGACCCAATGATATTTCCTCAGTAATGAGCTGTGCACTCTAATGCTTTCCAGAAATTTTATTTCTTCTTTTTCTCCATCAGATCATCAAGAATTGGATGAATTGTTAATGTTCCTTCTTTTTTTCTTTTCTTATGGTACAACTGTAAGAAGCTTGAAATAGAAAGGATGAGTATTGGTGAGGTTTACAGGGAGTATAACTATGTGGACAAGGGGTACTTGTGTTCTCAAAACCTCAGCTTTTCTACATTCCTCAAAGAGCAAGCACTTTCCCTTTGGGGAAACAGATGGTGCCTACACTACAGGATTACAGAAAGAAATGGGTTATGATGGAAGGTGAGAGGTGGAAGCTTACTCTTCTGAAAAATCCAGGCTCTGCTTTCACCTTGGAAATGGTGCCACTGGTTTTCTTATCTCAGTGCTGGAGTAACTTAATGCCTTGTGGGGAAAAAAGTGCTGCTGTGGGCAGAGCTGGGATACACAGATACACAGAGGTGGGATCTGATCTCCACCTGGTATTTGAAGAACATGTTTAAGATCAGTGGTGAACCTAATGTGTATGAAGGAATTGGAGTGTAGTCATACTAGGGCTCTGTCCACCCCCAGAACTGAAGGAGTGGGACAGAAGTGTGTTTCTGTTTCTTCTTATTTCTATTTAAGCTGTAAGAAAAACAAGCTGATTTTAATAAAAATGAATGAAATTAGGTCCATGACAGTAGTGCTGCATAGCACCAGACTCAAGCTCCACACTCAAACTCCACTTTGATAGGTTCTCATCCGAGCTGGTAAGACCCAAGCTTGAGAGACACAGCCTCAAACTGGGAATGAGTGCTTCCATTTCCCATCACATTCTTTGTAGATCTTGCAATGGAAAGCTGAAGTTGACCAAGGCCCACTCTAAATCTTATGGGGGTCATATCTGAAGTAATGGGAAAAACAGATTTCTTGGGAGGGGGTTTACTCTGGGACAATGTGAAATACCCAAGGCATATATGACATCCCAATAGCTTGCCTTCCCCTGCACGTATTTGTGATGCACCTCCTCCTTCTGACCCCATCTACTTTTCATATCACTGCACTGTTATCCTCCCATCAGTATGGGGTGATCCAGGAGCCCAGACCAGAGGGTGAACAGGAGCAGCACACTGTTGCCTCCCAGACACAGTCAGGAGGGCCACTGCTCTTACATGCAGAGGTTGTAACAGGCACCAGCAGTCTGACAATTGTTCCTCTTCCCAAAACAGCATGGCACAGTCTGGTTCTGTTGCAGTGTCTGAATATTCCTGTTGGATGAAGCAGGGTGTTGGATTCTGTGAATATTCTTTAGCTGTGTCTTGTTGGTTTTGCCTGCAAGCGTGCAAAGCCTGCAGCCCTCTGAAATCAGTGACATGATTGTGTATGACAGTCATTAGTGGGTGAAACAGAAATCTGTCTGTGAGCATCTGTTTTGAGGGAGCCAAATATAATTAAAGTTTAACCATGCTGCATTTGCTCTTTTATTTACTGGGACCCAGTCCTTCTTAGGGATCACAGGGACATTTCTGGAGGTCCTTCTGAGGGGTTTGACTTGCTGCATTTTGTCATTGTATGTGTGTTTCATATAGGTGTGTTTTATATTACAGGCTGGATCAAACAAGTTTATTCAGAGATTTCCTTCAGGATAATGAAACTCTACCTTCTTGAATATGTTCAAGTTCTTTCCAAGGGGAATACTTTCTGGTTTCAGGTCATTCTGAATCTGGACATCTTGCATTGATGTATTGCATTTTATCAATGTTATTTACATGATGCTCTTTGAGCAACAGAATGAATTAAATGTGGTTTTATTCTGTAATTAATTCTATACACTTGACAACAAATATATAATGTTTTAACTTGGTAAGTGGTACTTGGTAGGATGTAATGCAGGGATCAATGATGTAGTCTTCCTAGTCAGGAAATGCCTCACAACATGGTTTCCAGTTTATTTTCAAGGGACAATTGATCAGGTATTGAATTGTGCTAGGAGCAAAACACTCAAAGCAGCATCCGTGGTGCAAAGATCTTACTCAGGCCTTGGAAAAACTCTGTGTAAAATCTTGTCTTGAGTTCAGCCCTACCAACAAATACATAGAAAACTTTGGTTTTTTTCAAATGTTTTGAACTTTCTAACTTGATTTCATTTTATGTTGAATGAACGTGGTCATCTGTTTATTATGGTCATCTCTATGTTACCTGATGTGTCTTTATCCCTCTGACTATGCTTCCCAAGTACAGTCATTCATGTTACACTCGTGACTTGCCTGGCACTTCCAAAATGCAGAACTGCTTTAAAGAAATTATAATTACTTTTGAAAAATCCTTTCATTTTTCTCTGCTATTCCTTTTACTACTAGCTTATTGATTTAGTTACATTTAAAATGGGTCTGTGCAGTTAATTTTAGATGTATGTTTCAATTTTACTGCAACTCTGAAACTTTGAGTAGGAAATAAGTAAGGAAATACCCTTAAATATGAGTATGAAATAAGTTCCTATTTCAGCACCTAATGAGATAAATTTTTGAGGTTTTGTACAGATTTTCAAATAAGCACTGTGTGCACTGCCTTAAGATTAGGTACTTACCTTCCCATATATTGCCAATGGAGAGCAATAGCTGTCTTCTCAAGGGATCTCTTCATGTCCAATTTAAATCCCTAAATTTACCTCCTTTTGACTGGATGGTGGGTTTGAGAATATTTTTGAAGAGCCTGCTCTGAGGGGGCAAACCGGGTGGAATTAAACCATCTCTGTGGGGCTTTTTTCTGATGGCTTTAATTGTTTCTTGTGGCATCCATTGTAATAATTCTTCTTTGTGAATTTTCTTCCTGAGCTCTCAGTGCATCATTGTGTTGTGAATTTATTCATGCAAGACATGGAATGGTGGTGTGGGATGCAAAAATCTCTTGGAGATATTTCTGAAATTAAGATCTTCAATCCAGCATTTCAAAATAGAAACCATTAAAGATGAGAGGAATGCTTGCATTTTTGCAAGTACTACATATTTGCACTGTTTTACTGAATGACTCCCATGCTGCTGTTTAATATTTCTGTGCCGGATTTTTGATGAGAGATGCTCAGCATGAAAAAGGCTTGAGCTGCAATTCAGATTTCCTGTGGCTGGGGAAGGTCCCTCTGTGGCAGATGGGTACCTGTCAGGCCACTGGGTGAGGGAGAGCCCTCTTTGTCCCCAGGATGCAAAACCTTCAGAGTGCTATAGGGCTATGTCCTATGAAATTTCCTTTGCCTGTTACTTTTCTTTAAAAAGTCTCCCTTATCAGGTGCTGCATTAAGTTCTAAGGCTGCACTGAATGATGCAGGGATACCAAACTCTGTTGTTAACTCAGCTGCACCTGTCTCAGAGCCAGTGGCTCCTTGGTGAAAATGTATGTGAACGCTCCAATTTTTGTCTCCTCCATAATTTAATCTTTTTATGGTACACTCATTGTTGCCTTGATAAAATGAGATGGTGATATTTTATTTAACTTGGGTTCAGAGGGATCATAAATAAAACCTCAGCATGGGTAAGAGTATCAGATAGTATCATCTAGATCAGGGAGTTCATTATCTGAATATATAAGCTTGGACTGAAGAACCCAGCCAAGGGCTGGGAACTGCATTGCCATGCATGTGCACATCTCCTGGGGCTGAGAGTGTTGTGCTGCTGCCAGACTTTCTTTTTTTTCAGCTGTTTTTGTAGGTCTTGTACTAAGGGTTTTAAAAAGCAAGAGTTTTGGATTTTGGTGCAGTTCACTTGCTTGATACTTCACCTTACTTTTTGTGTTCCAGTAACTGATAATTATTCTCAATCTTCGACTGTTTTTGGCCAGATGGGTTATTTTAAAATTGCATCTGTAGGTGCAGGATACCATCACATAATAGCACATGTAAATGTCTAAAATTATCTGGGTTTACGTGTCTTGCTTCAGTGTGAACCTGTCTCTTAAAGCACAAAGGTATCCCGTAGCTGTTTTGTTGTTTTGCTGCTTTGACCATCTGAAGTTCAGAAGAACTTCAGCTTGCAGAGGAATCTGTGCATTTACTCTTGGTGTCAAGTTGTAGAGGAAGCCCACCTGACCTTGGAGCCAGCCCATTTTCTGATTTCTTTCCAAAACCTTTTACCTGAAAGGTTTTCAACTGGTGCACTCTTCTGGTGGGGGGATTTCTTCAGTACCTAAATTGCAGCATACTCGGGGACAGTTGTCAAGTTCAGGGACAATAACATTTCTCTCCTGTTTATGTGCTTTCAAAACATTTCTCCAAACATCCTGAGATCCTAAGGCACCAGGGGAGTGTGAACTTGCATCTTCCATCAGGCATATGGCAATACCAAATCACTTCTCTCTCAACTGTCACAGTTATCCAGGCCAGCAGTGATTCCATAATTCATATTCCACTGACTGAAATGATGGCAAAATGCAAATACAATACATTTTGACTTTATTTTCTTTGTTCCCTGCTCAGCCTTCTGTAACACAATAACTGAACAAGCTTTTACAGGAATCACTTTTGGGTAGAAAAACATTACTTCCCAAGGAAAACTGTTACATATCTATGGCTTTAATTATCCTGAGCAGCCCCAAGAGTTCAAAGCATAAGTATTGAATTACATATAGAAGTATAATAAATTAAACATTGATTTGTACACATCCTATATATGTCAGGCACTAAGTATTTTGCCTATCCTTATATAGACAAGCTTATCTAGAGAGAATCAATGCATAATTTATTATATTTTTCTCTAATGTGATCTGAACTGTTTGAACAATCTTAAACATAAGCACACAAAAACAGATGGCTTGGCTGTTCTGTGTGTGTTTGGCGTGATAAAGCTGTCATCAGCTGCTGTCTAGTTGAGCCACACTTAATCATCCCTTGATGGTCCTAGTACATCAGCAAAACCTGGGTTGTGAGTATCTGAGTTTGTGAGAACATATGGAATATTTGGCTCTGATGCTGGCTGTTCTCACACTTTGATGAAGGTATCTGCCCCTGCAAAGAGACAGTGAAATGTCCCATATGGATGCTTCTCTTTTGCTTCAAAGCAAAGTGAGCCAGACTCATTTTAAACCATTGTGAGTTCTGTTCCGGTCATGCCTGCTGATCTTGCACCAAAGGGGAAGAGAAACACATGTTATTTCTCTTTATGGGGCTCTGCTGTGGGAACAGTAAATCCTAGAAGATGGTTGAAATACTTGCTTGGTGGCACTGAGTTCTTAAGCACTCAAGATTGACACATGATTGAGCTTTTATTTCTTCATGATATTCAACAAATAGTTAATGTTGGATGAAACTTTTCTTAGCCCAGTGAATACTACTCTTCAAATACTAGAAATTAGGAAATCATCAACATTACTTCACCTTCCAATTTTTATTCTCTTCTGTAATGTGTGATTGGCTTACTCATGAGACAAAAAATGCTAGGGAATAGGATTAATTTTTAAGTGAATTGTGCCTCTTTAGTTATAAACTGCTACTTATAAAATGAGTTGAGAGGAATGTGTAGTCTGTAGGTTGTTCAAGCCATATGTTGAGGCTGATATGCCTGATGGGATCACGATGGATGCCAGCCTGACACATGTTGGTATTCCATCAAATGAAGTGTATGCAGTAGGGGCATTTGGCAGTCCTCCTTTCTTCCTGGAAGCAGCTCTCTATTTTGCTTGATTTTTATGCTGGCTACTACCCTTAACATCTCCAGACATGAAGAGGACTGGCATTGTGTCACATTTTTCTCTGTTTTTTGTCCACCTCAACTGGAATACCTTGTTTTTGTTGCCTCTCAGGCTTGTTGTGTGTCTTGAATTAGTTGCCAAGTATGCAAGCCAAAATGTTTACAAAAATAGCCTTATAAAAGGCATAAGATACATACCTCAAATATTCTCTCAGCATACCTCAGCCTCTTTTGTTTGTGAAGATGTAATGCAACATGAGAATGAAAGGGAAGGAAAAAATAAATAGGAAAAAATGTTGGATAAAAATGCTGCATAGCCAAAATAACATTGCACACATCATTACCAGTTTTCTCTCTCTGCTGTTTTTTCAGAGACTCTGATAGAATATATAAGCTTAAGGAAAATAATTTTTATGGAATAAGTTGAATTGCTTAAATTGTTTTAATTCCCATTCTGAGGCTTTTTATTGGATGCCTGCAAGTATTTTCCATGAGAGAAAAAAATCTCTGGAAGTCATCCTAGAATAATATTCTTCCCAGTGTGTTTGCATTATTACAGTGACCTAACTCTTATCATATTTGAAGATAGGTTCAAGGTGGCTATCTCAAAGATGCTGTAAATGGGGCATTTATATCACATCATTAGATACAGCAGAGCTGCAGTGGTAGTAATTACTTCTCTCAATAGATAAAATGTATCCCAACTTGTCTTTGCAGTACAGCCATCACTGTATAACATAAGATACATGAGATTTATAGTTTGGAAGGTTTGAAAGCTTTTGAGTCTGCATGGAATAGTAAGTAATTTCTCTGATGAAATACAGCTAAGCCTGTTAGTGTGGCTTAGTTAAATCTCAGCCAATTAGTTTTTCATGGGCTGTGTAGCAGGGAAGGAACACGCAAGATTTTTTTATTGCTCCTGGGTTTTGGTTTGAGCAGTGGTCAGCATATGCAACATAGATGAATTTCTGTGCAGTTATTTTTTCCTCTAGAGGAATATGATGATGTCCAAAATGTTGCATCCTCCTAGTTCCAGCTCCTAACACCTGCCCCTTAAAATTATTTTAATGCTTTTGTGAAAAGCATCCTGATTATGAAATACTGAAGGAGACAGCGATTTACAAAATTGTTAATTTTGCTCTTGCCTGAAGTCTAATGATTTAAAAAAATTTTCATCTCAAAGTAGTTCTACTTTCGAAATTGTGTCATTGCTTTCCTTGTTGTGAATGGCTGCCAATTCCCATCTCTCCACACATCCCCCCACACATCCCTGGAGGATACCCTAAGCATCTTGTTGGCTAAGGGAGAGGGAACAGAAGGAAAATTGAAATAATATGAAGGTCAGTCTCTTTCTTTGCTACCCAGAATCTTGGCCTCATCACCAAATTGATAATGAGGCATCACCATTTTCTGAGATGAACAGGGCTGCAAAGGTTATGGTGGAGGAGGGATCTAAGCAGCCCTTTTTCACTTTGAGAAATGGGATTAGGATTTGTTTGATTACTTTCCAATACATTCATTCTTGAGTTCTGCTCTTTGGCTCCCCACTTACACCCCATAATGTGGCTTTTCTGTTTATGGTGGGAATGCCTTTTTCTCAGGAAAGTGCCATTACAATCAGCTCATGCTACTCTTATTTTCCTCTTTACCCTCTGGCACATGGAAAGCCACTTACTCTCTGCATAAGAACTGGAACTGCCACTGATACTGTGCAACTGTGTGCTTGCTTCCTGTCAGTGATACAGCCTTCTGTCCTTAGAGAAAACCTGTCCCTTGGGACATCAAAACAGTATGCCAAGGTACTGTTCCTTTTCTCCCCCCAAGATTATTTTTTGCTTGCTTGCTTGTCTGCTTACCTAATTCAGAGTGGTTTTTTGTAATAGAGAAACTTGACACCAGAAAGAAATTGCCAGCCTGGATCAAAACAGGAGACAATTAAATCCAGTTACATCCAGTAGTTTGGCTTTGAAGTCACCAATGCCAAAAATTTTGGAAGCAGTAAGTGGGATAATCAGTACTTCTTTCTTTTCACGTGTTAGTAGAGTTTAAACTCAAAGGCTTGTTGTCTGAAGCTCTTCCAGGATCACATTCTGTATTAAACTGTTCCAGCTCTGCAAATTGCTCTTATCTCTAAAGGAATTCCTGTTCTTCCTGAGTTTCCCAGTATGACTACACATGGTGTTAAGTGTCCTCTGTTTTTCCATTTTGGGAAATTGTAAACAGATTTTAATAGCTCTTACTGATGATAACATTGATGGTTCATTTTATAGCCTTCCACTGAGGTTTTCCATTTTGATAAATGCTTGCCTTTCTGGGTCCCTCTGTTTATATTTTTCTTTTATGATCATGTTCTCCTGGAAGCATGAAAGTTGTAACTGTACTTGGAGGCCAGACATCTTCTCCCCCACTGTAGTGTCCAGAATAGGATATTAACATCAGTTGGATTAGATATAGAAGGTCAGCTAGTGCTGCTTTAATAGCTGTTCCATGGACATTCAGATAGTTTTAAAGCACAGTCTGTTTGACTGCCCTGCATGCTTTTGTTTTATTCACCGTTCTCTCCAATTTAAGGTACGCAGATTCACAATATAAATTATGTGTGACTTGGAGTTGGAGCTTCTTCACAGAAATTGGAATTCAATGTTCAATGCTGACAAAACCTGCTCTTTTCCTTGATGCATCATTGCTGGCATTGGCTGGAAAGAGAGGAGGAATTTTTAGGACCAGGGATGGAATGAGAAACTCCTCTCTATCCTTTTGAGACTTGTCAGCTACTGTCAGCTTTTTTATTAAAAAGGCTTTTGTTTGTTCTCAGTCTTATGCACTTAGAAGATGAAATCCAACAGCAGTTGCTCGAGAATAATAGTTTAAAAGCAGTAGGGTTCTTTGAAATAATCAAAACTATTTCAACGAGGCACTAGGCAGATGTAAACTGAAGGAGTGGAATCACAGCATGTTTATCATTAGGGTATCTTGGATGCTACCTGTGCAGAAATATGAGAATGAAAATTTCACTTACCTTCATGCCAGTTATCTACACTGCTTTTTGCAGTTGATTCAGCAGGCGAACTTCCCACAGAGAGGTGCTGCAGCCTGCACAGGACCTGTGCTCATAAAAGCAATAGCTTAGGGCCAGCTGATCTAGCTGAGCTCAGTTCCTTGTGGGATTACTTCAGTCCAGGGAAAACAGTTTCTACAGCCAAAAGCAAACTCAGAGTTGAAGCGTCTGCTGCAGCATCTTGGAACATCTTGGGTTGTTCCTTCCTAAATATCTAGACATATGTTGATCAAGGCAGCTCTTAGTGTGTGTGATTCAACAGCAAGGCTCAAATCTCTAACATCTGAGATCCTGCTGATGTGGAACAACTTTGAATAGTGTTATCATCTAAAAGGATAAAGACATTGTATCTAGTCTAGCATGGATCAGAAAGCAGTGGAGGAAGTAAAGCACAGGTCCGGGGAAGATAATGGATTGGAAGAAAAGCAGAGATTGATAAAATGAAAAATTTTTAACAAGATTAAAGTAACAGGTGAAATCCTGATGCCTTCATGTCAGAGTGAAAATTTTCCATTGCCACTGGTAGGGTGAACATTTTGACAACTATATTTTGAAAATAAGCAGCTGCTTTTTCTAAGCTTGTCAACCTAAGACTGTGATTTCAGGGTGAAGCAGGAATCTGAATCAATTAAAACGAGAATTTGAAGCTAACTGCATAAAACATTTTCATGGATCTTCCTCTTCAGAATTAGACATATTTAATCAAATTAAAGAGGATTGCCTTAGGTGGTGGTTAATTTTGTGTGTGGGTTTAATGCATTCAAACTAATCCACTTGCAGTGAACATAGAACAAGTCTGATTGTCACTGTGTACCCAGTGTGTACTGTAAGCAGTAGGGTGATATTCTGACAAACAGTGAACAGAAGAACTTGGTTCTCCAGATATTACCTGTAAATCAATAATAGCCAAGAGAACATCTTCATTTACAGTGCATGCTTTAGATAAGGAGACTATATATGCATCTTTCTGTGAGACACAAGAGAATTACTGTGGGCAGAATACTGGTCATGTGGGATATCTCTTTAGTAAAAATATGTATTTTAAAAGAGCTTAAGAATTAAGATGTTATGATGAATTTGTGAACCCATACATTGCTACTGCCTTTGGCAACTGTGTTAGATTAATTTATGACTGCAGGTGGAATGTTTTCAGATGCAAATATGCACTGCAGTGATCACATGCTACCAGGGCAGAAGGAAATAATAATTTCACTTCATGTATTCAAATCATACCATCTTGTAAAAATATGATATCTAAAATTTAACAAAAAAGAAATGCTGGAAAGTTAGATATTCTCAAGTAGCAACATGGATTTTACAAAACAACACCTGAGCTGTGGTGACATTTCACCTCTTAGCATCCCATTCCTAGAGTGATGCCTGGGGAGACCAGAGCAAAATACAGAAGAGCTGTTAAAGCTGCTGCTGAGGTTTCTTAGTTTCTCACTAGAAGATTCAGCTATGCTTTCAAATATCTATGTCAAACCTGGATTCCCAACAAGGTAGCAATTGTGACAAGTGTCAGAATTCTCTAGCTGACTATGAAAAAATATCAGACACCTGATTCTCAAAGAAATGGAGCAATGTTATTGCTAAGGGATGGATTTTATATAATGCTGCTTAAGAATGCTATCATAGTATCAGTGACTGGTACCTGACATGCTGTTTTTCATTCCTGTGAATGACTTTGGTTATAAAATAGGATTTTCCTGCTAACTAGAAAGTGTATCACAGAACAGTTCAAGAGCTGCTCTCCTCATGACCCCAAAGCGTGCCAGCAGGAGGTATTCAGCGCTGTGGGTGTTCTCATTACCACTTGACATTTTGCTGTTTGGTTTTCTGCCTGTTGCTATTTAATGATTTCAATTCTTTCTTTGCCAGTCCCAGAAGCCATTTAGCAAGCAATGTACTATTAGTGCTACTTAACAATGTTGACACAGTCACTAGGAAAGGAGTTTCATTTCCAAACAGTGTGCTACAGCATTACCCCTCGCCATCTGCTCCTGCCATGTCCCTCACTGTCATGTTCCCCAGTTAACCCTTTGCCCTGGCTCCTCGTCCAGTGCTCTTGGGGAGGGTGGCAGCCTTGCCTGAACTATAAATACCCTCTGAGGCTAAAACAGACTGCAGGTCACTGTAATGGCTGTGACATGGGTGAAGGTTTTGGATGATGTAAATGGGCATTTATTTGCTTTGTAGAGGCACAGGCAGAAAAATAGAGCGGTCAGAGAGGGCATTGCAGGTTTCTGTCCTGAGCCTACTGTTAATCACAAGCACTTTACAACTCCTATTAGTGTCAGGTCTGGAGGTCTCACAGCCTTTAATGTAAAATCTCAAATAAGACTGCAGAGGGAAGATACTGTACTTTATGGGAGAATGAAGACATCAAGACTGAGGATGAGATTCATTTCACTGAATTTAATCTACCAAAAAGATAGATTGCCATTGATACTAATCATCCCTCTCTCCCGTGGAGAGATGGCATATCTCCCAAAGATGATTTACATTCCTCTAATCACTGTGCAACCCTGACTGTTAAGTGGCACCAAGAGGCCAGATTGAGAAGGATGCTCAGCTTCAGATGAGGTCAGATAGAGTCTGGACAAGTTCATAGTAGCAACATTCTTTGCAAGTTATTAAATCCATAGCAATAGTGTCTGGTTTATGAACTTCGTAAGCTGAAAACAATCAGAGGCTGTGTGTTATTAAGGGGTAGTATCAGACATGTTTCTCCTGTTGTGCTGTTACTCTCCTAAGCATCTATTTATGGCCACTGTTGGAGCTAACACCCAAGGGAGATGAGTTTCTGTCGGACACCATATGGCTGTTCCTCGTGCTCTCATGTGAAGCCCCTGTAGCATTGAGAAGGGGGAATGCACATTTAGCAAGAGATGATTTTTGCAAATGGGAAATTGGCAGGAAGGTTTATTTCCAGATCTGTGGTGAAGTGCTACTGACCTACAAACAGAAAAACTGGAAGTCAGTCTAACAGAAAGAGCCTGTGCCAGGTGCTGAATGTCAGTGCTTTACACCAGGTCACCTCAAGCCTTTCAGAGATTCAGATGAGCTGTTTCACCACGTGCTCCCCTCAGATGGTGCAGGCAGCTTGTTTGAGCCTTAGACAGTACAAGGATATTCAGATTTGACATAATTTACACCGTGCTGCGTAGCTGTGCTGCTACACGGATGCTCCCTGCCTTTGTGACAGCACCAGAGGAACTAACAGGGTGGAAGCTTGTCATTTCAAATAGCACAGAATGTGTGGCCCAAAACCCAGGTATCAATCACCAGACCAGTGCTTATGACCTCCCACCATATATGCACATGCACATGTGTGTGTACCTCTATACTTGGGATGATTCAGTTGAAAGATTTTGCAGAATTGACTGTCCTAAATGCTGATAGCCTTAAATTGATTTGCTAAGGAGGCAAGCACCTCTGGTTGAGCATTTTGCTGCTGGTATAGTAAATGTATTCCTGTCATTTGAAGCAGAGATCTTTAATTAGAGTCTCTGTAGCTGTTGCATGGCATCATTGCTGCATAAATACACTTCTGTTTGAAGTCAGAACTGCCTTTTATGGCAATCTCTACATAAAAAGAAATTTTGATTAAACTGAGAAACGCTTTCCTTATCAAATCCCAAGACATATAAAAAGGCCAGTGGAATTGGATTCAAAACATCAAGCTGGGCTTTTGAAATGGAAGCTTTTGCTCTCTTTTAAACCACACTGTGTTGAAATTGCCAGCAAAAATCTTTGATGTAAGGAGAACATATCAGACTTTACTTTTGCAATTTCCTGCTTGGTTTCTTGTTAACTGCTTTTGTCTAATCATATCTGATATCAAAGATAATTTCATTTAATGTGGATTAGGTAGCATGACATATCCACTGTGGTCTTTCATAATTCTCTGTTTAATTTTGAATGTGACATGATATTTTCTAGTACAGATGAAATTTGTTCAGCAGTCAGCTTTGAAAAAGAACCTGTATTTTATATCTCTGTAAAACATTACACATGGCAAGTAAAAAAAAAATGACTTCATTCTCAGGCTTCTCAAAGTCTTTGGTGTAGTCTATAGATTACAGCCAGCGTAGAGAGGAGAGATGGTTTATCCTCACATGCTGTCCATTTCAGCAGCCTCCATAGAACAGCTGCACACAGCCAGAATGGGTGTAGTTTGGTTCCAAAGGGAGAGAACTCACTTTTACTGAGAGAATCAAAACGTGATGCAGGAGATGAAGGACAGGGTGTTAAAAGAGATGTATATTGCATATATTATATGTAGGTTTTCTTCAATAATATTGATTCCAACAGAAATGGAAGAAATAGTCTATGATATTCCTGACAGGTTAGCATCATGTACATGAAATCTCAATAATTTTTCAAGTTAGCTAAGGGTTAGTCTTTAATGACTTTGAGACAATGCAAAAGCAGGTATTAGCTTTCAGTCTGATTCTGCCATGTTTTTCTTCACAGCTTCCTGTTATGGGAGGAGCCTTTATGGACTCACCCAACGAGGACTTTAGTACAGAGTACTCTCTGTTTAACTCATCAGCCAACGTCCATGCAGCTTCTTCCATGCAGAATCCACCAGAAGAGACATCCCGTTCTTCAAATGATGCCATATTGTTATGGATTGCAATAATAGCAACAATTGGAAATATTGTGGTTGTGGGAGTGGTGTATGCCTTCACCTTCTAGGATGACTGTCACTACAAACACTGGAAGAAAGGAAATCTTCAACAGTATTTGTCATGTGTATGTATGTATGTATGTGTGTATATATACATGTATATCTATATAAATACATATAAGTAGAGACTTTGTTGATTAAGTGCTGCCACAGTCATGGAAATGAAATGCAAATTAATCATCTTAAGTCTTGATGGCAGAAAGTTTGGATGCAAATTGTGTGGAGGTGAGAGCTTTATTTGAGAACAGAGCCAATACCAGTTTTGTATAGAAATGTAATAAAAGAGACATCAACTTGGATATAGTAAATACAGAGAGATATTTATATAGAAAGTGCTTATTTTCTACTGTAGATTTTTCTAGCAGCTCTTCTGTAGCTGGTCAGCTTTTTTTTTTTTTTTTTTTTTTTTTTTTGGGTGCATTTTTTACTGTGGTATAACGTTATATGGAATTGTTCCAGGTCATGTTTTCTGGACGTCTTAATTTCCTAGGTTAGCGTTGGCTTGGTTCTGATGAAGTCCAAGTTCATCATGTGTGAGTCTTCAGCATGGGTGTAGACTCCTGGGCTGTATTCAAAATCACGAGTCTCACAGCCATGACAGGCAGATGCAGGCTGTCTATTACTGGGTAATCAATAAAGTAATGGTGAACCTGCCTGCTGTTCAGGAGGAGACACAGCTATTGCTGCTCTGCAGACCCTCCGAATTTCAGAGGAGAAAATGATAAACAGAGTAGCAGCACAAGTTCCTGTTTCTGTCTAGAGGTACTGGATTGCAGTGGTTTGTACATGTGTCCCTTCCAGCAAACAAAAGCCTAATACCACACTTTTCATCTCTTTGGACTGCAATCCAGATTTCTTACAGCAGCTGTGTACTTTCATAAGGTTATTAATGTACTGAAAGAATGATGGGAAAATTGTAAAGCCTAATTAATAGTGAATATGTCTATGAGAAAGATAAAATTGAAAGAAAGGTTGGGCACTTCTGTGCTTATGTGGGGGTGAATTCAAGAGTCAGGTATGGCCTGGGGTAGAAACAAGACAAGAAAAATAATAAGTGTCAGATGTGCAAGTGTTTATATCTCAGTATTAATATATCTCTGGGCTCTGGTGAGGGTCTTGGAAGAGATTTTTTTATAGCTGGCTTTAGATAATGACTCTGATTATCCTTTGGATTTGTTCACTGAGAGGCAACATTTTTACTGCATTTTTTCCTCAAGAGCTGTACCTTTTCGAGACAAGCTGTAGCCTTCCTTGCTTGAGAGATTGTAAAATCTTGAGAAAAGAAAAAAAAAATCACCGCTGTTGGAAATCTTCCTTCACCCCCGTAAAAATTAAGCAACAATACATAAAATGTATGCACTTTGAGAGCAGCAGACAAATTCTTCTTCTATGTCTGCATGTACTGTCTAGGTTTTCTGTCTCATACAGCTACTACCCTAATTCCAGAAAGCCTTGTCTGCAGGCTCAGAGACTATTTTTGACACTTGCCTGCCACTGAGCTTGAGGCTGGGCTATGAGCTGCTGAATGTATAGAGAGGTTTGGAT
Organism: Leptocoma aspasia; assembly: GCA_013399835.1. NCBI lineage: Eukaryota > Metazoa > Chordata > Aves > Passeriformes > Nectariniidae > Leptocoma > Leptocoma aspasia. Next base: position 884,796 of record VXAX01004077.1, on the reverse strand, counting down.
TTTCCACTTTTCTCTTTAAACCCACTTTCCTGCAGGGCTGGTGGACAGTTATTTGAATCAAAGCAGCATGCCCCAAATCAGTATTTATAACCACTCAGCAGTCACTGTGTATATTTTTTCCTGCTCTATGAACTGTCCTTTAAAGCTAGGAAAGATGCAAACAGAGCTAGCAGTGGGGAGAAAAGAAATTAGGTTATTTTGAGGCTGAGAAAAACAATTATGAGCTTCTGTGTGTGTTGTTATTTCTTTGTTTGGAGGCAGAATTTTGTGAAGATGGTTGAGGACAGACAAGACCTATACTGGGAAAATGTTTAAGTCCAGTTCTGGAAGATCAGAGGGAAAGAAAGCAAATTCTGTCCAATAAAACAACTGTAGTCTTAAGAATGATAGAAAAATTATGATTTTCATTTCCTAAAATAGTTATTAATTCCTTCATAGCCACAGGACAACGAAAAGCAGAGGAGCTGCATAAATGGTGTACCTTGTTTGGTTTTGCATCCCTCCTTACTCTTGCTGGGCAGAAAGGATACTGTTGGAAAGCTGCAGAGAAGTTTCCAATGAAGAATTGAGCAGGACAAGGTCTGGTGTGTAAACATGGATCTGTGAAAATATTGCTTAGTGTAATGTACTGTCCCCAACCATTTTCTGATATTCTTTTGCCTTTGTAATTGTATCAGTTACTCATGGACTTGTCTTCATTGTTCCTGCAGGCTGTGTAGTTAGGCCAGATCCTGCAAGCATTTTTGCATAAAGAGCAAAACATTTCTACCATGACTAAAGCCAGTTTGACACAATGGTACTTGCCCAGTGGGATTATTCTGCTGCCTAATGAATTTGCCAGTGGAGTGGTTTGCTTAAATTTCCTAGAATATTAATCTTATTGCAATTAGCAATGTTTGCATCTCTCTCCCAGACCACTAGACTAAACTCTTCAACCATGAAGAAAAGCATTAGAGTGGGAACAGCAAAGGACCACTATTCTGCTAGTGAAACCAAGTGACAGTTTTGTGTTGCTTTTCCCAAAGAAAATGCCCTACTTTCATGTGAAACTGATAGTAGTAGCAGGAGCATTGAAAAACAATGAGTTACACATCCTGCATCCAGATCATCATTGTCATACATATTTTCATTGTTAGAGGCTGTGTTGTCAAGAAGGGCCAGACAAAACTTTAATTTAAGTACTTGCTTGCCAGGGTGACATGGCAAGCTGGGTGCAAGCAGCAAGTGCAGGCATTTCCTGCCTCATAGTTAAACTGCACAATAACTGTACAGCTTCTCTGTTGGGATAAAAAGTTAGATTTAGGATGCAGGTACAAGGATACTGCATGTGAGGGTCTGTGTGGAATATTTTCAGGTGTATTGAAGATCCCTAAATTGCAGTGGCCAGAGCTGGTTCAAGCTCTGATCTACTTTGATAGTGACAATATGCACACTGTATTTCTGGATGTTGTGTTGTGGCTTCATCCACTACAACCACTTCTCTGTTCTGGGAGGTTAGTGAAGGTTTAAATTAAACCATTGAAAAAGGGGACTAATTAATCATTAAGTTCAGAGAAGCTACAGAGGGGAATGGAGCAGTAGCTGGAAGTTTTACAGGTATGGTCCTGTGAAATATGTTGCCTCTTGAACTGTCAGCACACCTTGACTTGGAGCACTGTAGCTTCTCCTTTCCTTGGAGCCAGGCAGCTGGATAATTGATGTCACTCACTGGGGAGTGATGGGGAAGCCCAAACACATTCCCCAGAGCTGTTTTATTAAGCCTTCCTTTAAAAGGAGAGGGTTCTGTACTTTGCTGAGCACTTTGTGTGTCAGCCTGAGAAAAGGATTCCACTTGATTAGTGCTTCAATTAAAAATGTCAAGCACAGTTAGAAAATCCTGACTGCAGTTCATTCTGTGGGAGACAAAGCAAACCACATTCTGTATTCTCTACCTCTAGAGGTGTTTTTCCTCCAGCTCTCTTGTGCAACCTCATTGTACAAACACAAAAAGCAACTTTGCCCTGCAAAGTTATCAATGAGCCAAGGAAGACAAACTGGGGTGCCCTAATGATTCTCTTTTAGCCATGGCCTCTAGGGATCTATGGCAACATACCAAATAATCAAATTCCCTCTAAGGAATTTTTGTTTCTCAAAGCAGCCAGCAGCTCAACACAGCAGCTGTACAGCCACCTTAGAAAGGAGAACTGAGTGGGCAAACCCACACAGCTATTCCTGTTGTATTTTTATCTACAAGTAGGAGTCTGTGCTTGCCCACAGCATTAACACCCTATATTTCTGTGTCAACACACTTGCAAAAGTGAAAAACTGATTTTGAAACTGATGCAACAGTAGTAGCAGAGAGACTTGTCTGCTAAAGATAATGTTTTTAGCCTTTTCAGTGGGCAGATGAGGTCATAGATATCTCAGAAGTAATGAGATCCCTGCCCCAAAATCCTCACTTGCAATAGGACTTGAGGGCAGTCAGCATCCCACCCAACTGCTGAGCAGACTTTAATAATTACCCCCAAATCAAGAGTGAATAGAAGCATCCAGCCATTATTGTCTTACCCTGTACAGCCATTTGAACATAAAAGAAAAAATACACCTTTGTGTCTGGGACCAAATGAAAACAGGAGCCTCTAGTCTATGGTTTGTTATGTATTTTGTCTATTAAAAGCTTTCATTTTGCTAATCTCAAGCAGTTCCTATTGTCAATTTCCTCTTCACATTTCTCTGCAGGTTGCTTAGAGTTATTAATTCCATGTAGCACTGTTCATTTATCCAGAGTAATTTGACTGAGTGTCCTGTGGCTAATCACAGAGTAGAATCTGGAAAATTGCTCTTTTTAAGGGTGATTTCCATTTGAGGTAAATAGACCAAAGATCAGAATCCCAGCTCAAAAAGTGTCTGTGCTTTTGGAACATTCGGAACTCTGGAGAACTGGATTTCGTGTGATTAATGCACAGGAGGGAAAGGGCAGTGAGGTCCCTGGTGCTAATGTCAGCCATGAGGGTTCTGACAGGCAGAGCTGAGTGGTTCATTAGCTGCTGCTGTGTCCCTCTGAGCCCTGCTGGCTCCCTGAACACACAGCCAGAGCTGAGTGTGAGCTAAACCACCAGGTACAGCCCATCCCTCCTCCCTTCACAGCCTGCTAATCCTCAGGGATGTGCTAAATGTGCTAAACAAGCACATTTGTTCCATTCACAGAAGAGCCAGAGATCAATATTCTGTTAGCTGTATTGTTACTGGTACATTGTTCAGTCACCATAAGGTCAAAATAGGGGTGGTTTAACATGCATTTAGCCCTTTACCCCTTTTCTGGGAATGTCCTAAAGCAGTCAAGGCATTCTGAGCCTTAAAGTCTCCTACTGCCCTTAATCTGACACTAACTTTCTGTGTTTCCTCATACAACCCATCTTTGCCTTCTACCTTGTCTTTTCAGCTCAAAACAGGGAAAATGAAGTCACCACTATGCTCTTCTCTGGACATGTAGGGAACTCCTAATCATGAGACCAGCCATGTCCCATTTTAGTTTGTGGTCCTTCAGGCACAAAGAAGGAAGCGTCCAATACCCTACATAAGCAGTTCCAGGGAAATATTTGCCTTTGCAGAACAAAATGCATGACAATTTTATCTCATTCTAGCCTGTCCCAGAGCATTTACACTGAAACAACATGGCCAGATCTACTTTTGCTGATTTGGAAATTACACAGACATGGCCAGGAACTGGAAAAGAAAACCCTGAAAACAAACATGTCACAATCGTCTCAAGGACATGTCTCTGAAGGCAGTTTTTCCTGAGTGACATAGGCAGACTTGAGCTGTTGGTAGCAAGGCAAGTGCCCTTTTGTATGAGCACAGTCTCCTTCTCTTTGGGAATTCTTGGGAGCATTGTGCCACCCATTCTATCTTTCCCAGGCTACTATTTTTAGTTGTAGTAAATACTCTAAAAGGTTCCTGTGTTGGTAGAATACATACAAGATTTACCTCCCAAAGCTCTGCTTAGTCTTCCTGGAAAAGCAAAAACCACCCCATTTTCTTAAGCATGGAATATTAATGAGTCAAGTATCACCTGTACAGTACCATTGTCTCATTTTAATCTTCAGTTTTCTGCCAGTAGGTCTCAAAGGAGATCTTACTGCTATACAGACTGTAAAGATGCTGAGAACAGAAACAAGTGAGAGAATCACAGAATGTCTCCAAAGTCACTGCCCAATCCTTAGGCTGTATCATTCCTCATTCCTCCCCATATTAGCCTGATAAGAGCTCACATCCATCTCCTTAAACTCATTGTCACCATCAAATTGTCTCTATGCCTTCTTTTTATTTCTCCCCTTGTCTTTGCTGTATTCTTCTCATTCCTTGGTATCAGAGCATGTGAGCTCTGAAAAATTTGGAAGCCAGCAGTGTTCTTCAGCCTTTTTTAGCCAGTTCCTTGACTGACTTCTGAGAGTAGGGTTAGTGATCAATGAGGACACTCCTCAGTGAGGGCAAAGCACAGTAACACAAGGCCTCTTCTTGGGAGAAAATCATTATCTGCCTTAGAAAACCACAAAGTGTTTCCCCTAAGCAGAAGAGCAAGTTGGGGCCATGAAGCTTAGTAACTGTGTTGTCAGTATCCATACAATGCAAAGTTAACTTTCAAAAAATCAGATTTTATAAATACACTGCACTGTTCTGCAGCCACCATTTACTGAGCTTTTCCCAACCCAAAGTCCTTTGTTTTTTTAGCAGATCAGAATCAGTGGTAATGCTCTTGGGGTAAGGTGAGGGCAACAGGAGTGGGCCCTAAGAAAAGCTCCATGTGATTTACTGTGGGGTCAGGGCCATTAAAAATTAGCCTATTCTGTAAAGAAAATCAGCCACAATGTGCTAAGCCATTTCAAATCTAGTCACACCTGCAGTGCTCAGAGACACAGCCAAGCTGCTATAGCCAGACTGAGCATTTAGAAATCCCATTGTACCCAAAAGAAAGGGCATTCTTTTGCCAGAACTGAGGGAGCTATGCAGCCTGGTGTTCTGGCAGCTTCCTGAGCTGCAGCCATTACGGTGATGTCGCATTTCCTGAGGAGTTCACTCCCAGTAATGAACAAATAAGACTGAGCTGTTTCAAGTCTAAGCCTAAAGCCTGTCTCAGCTGCTGCCTTCATAAGGATGATTGAAGTTCCTGAGCCTGCACACTGCTCTATCCAGAGGGACCTTTGCCTCCACCTCGAGTCAACTGCATTAATAACACTTCCTCTCTGCTTCTGACATCTGCTTCGCTGGATCACTTCGCAGAACTAGCTGTGGGTTGCTGGGGTTTTATGTTAAATGTAAAGGTGTCTGTAATTGCCTAATCAAAAGCAAGAAAGAAAGCAGAATGTTGTATTTTTTTAAATGAGAGGGTGATAAAAATGAGTCTGAATATTTTGATAGATGTGCTGGAAGGGTATATAATGTAGCAAACAGTTGCACTATTTTTTCCTAGTATGAGTACCTAACGTGAGAAATATTTGTTCTTTCTCTAAGTCCTCTTCCAGTTCTGAAGTTCAGAAGTTTAGAAGGAGTGGAGTACAAAATCTCAGTGAAATGTGAAGCTTATGTAAATAAATCTGGTAGTTAGCTTTGTGAGGTAGCCTATTACGTTTGTTTTTCAGTTATCTCAAATACTTCCTAATTATTTGGGGTTTTTTCCCCCAAAAAACAGCTAAATAGTGACACTTCTGAAAGCATTTGTGCTTCACACAAAGTCACAGTCATATGGAAATGATATTCTTCAGTTCATATAAAGCAGCTTTACAGGAGCCCTTTAGTATGCACTGTTACTTTTTCTTAATAATCCTGTACAATTTAATTCTCTTGTGCTTTCTCTCTGCTACCCTGTTTTGTACACTATCAGGTTTGCAGGGATTCTCTGTATTGTTTTTGTAATACATGGGTTGGTTTCTAGAAAAACTTTTACTGTTGTAATCATTGTTCTTGGATTGTGGAGCTCTATCTGTAAAGACAAAAACAACTTTAAAAATGCCCTCTGCTTTTTCCAAGTTTACTGTAATTAGCAAGTTTAGTTAAGAGAAATGTATTCTTTTAAGCTCCTGTTATGTTCTTTTCCAGTTATTGACTGCTTTCACTATATGTGTACTTGTACTATATGTGTACAGTTAGTACTGGTTCATTCCATTACTATGGTGAAAATGACAAGTTTTGTTAATATCAGACAGAAATTGTGGTTTTGGATAAAGTTCTTCAAATTGATAATGGTGTGTGATTTTTCATTTTGTTCTCAGTTTACTTGAGACTAGTTAGAAGTCTGGAATTGCAGTTGCTTATTTATTACCTCCAGTGATACTCTGACACTAGTAGTTTCTTGCAGTTTACAAATCTGCACGATTTGGTAGCCTTGGGAAACTATCTCTGTTGAATATATGGCATGGAAAGAACACTGTGGCTCTTTCTACAGAAATGCATTTACCAGCTCTCAAAGTCCAAGTGCCTCAACACATCTGGGAGCCCAAAAAAAGTCTGAGAAGCCCTGACACCACGAGCCCTTGCTGCTCTCTGCCAGTTCTCTCCCCAGCTGAGCTTGGCCATTCTGACTCCCAGAGCTGTGCGGGTGCCTTGGTGTCTGTGGTCCCAAAATCCTGACCAAAGGCTTCTGGGGAATTAAAGGGGGCATCAGACCTCGCTGCAGGACATCCAGCAAGCTTTGCCAAGGCAGATAGTGGCAATAGGAAGAAAGAAAAACATTTAGCTTTCCTCATGCAATGCAGCATATAGATGATTATGGGCCTTTCCTCATGATTCTCCTATAGGGATTCAATGAGGCAAGTTGAGTTTAGATCTGCTGAAAGAATGACAAAAGGACATGCTAAGGGACCTCTTAAACCCAGTGTAAAATAAAAAAAAATTACTTACCTTTGAATGTAGCAAACTCGGTTCATGAAGATGCATGGATCAGTCTTGATAGCAAGTCTGACAAAAATTCATTTAAAACATTAAAATAAAAGGCATGTTTTATCTAATCCCAGTCTTTATCCATCTAGCAACATTACATATTCCAGAATTTACCCCTCAGAATGTAAGGCAGTGCAATTGCTACACTACAGCAATATCTACTTATAATTCATTTTTCCACTGCAACCATGGAATCATACAGATCACATTTCTGTTCATTTCTAAATTCTGCACAATATTAAGAAATTAGTATACTCTAGATATGGAAGAGAATGTTCTGTTCAACAGTCATTTAAAAATTTAGCTATGTGTGTTCAGGCTGATAAAGCCAATTGAAATTGTCAGCACTGTTTTTGCACAGCATTATCAATATAAACAAGCTGTCTGCTAATGTAAATTGCTCTGTAGTGAGACTAACAAAGAACATCAGTCTTTTAGCCCAAGAGAGCCTGTCCTCTATAGCATTTCAACTGAGATATTTTGCTGTGTCTAATGCTATGTTACAGTTTTCTTTAGGATAAAAATAATTAATTCGAATATGATCAAATGACTTCACTGCTTTAACTGCAGCAGGCACATATCTTACATGGGTGTAGGTGAAGTTCTATAAACAACCTGCTACTATTTCACTGCCTCTTCTCTTAACAGAAACATTGGACTCAAACAGGAACTTGCCTTTTGCTATTGCTTGTAAAGGCCTTAAGCAAATCACCCACAAAATTTGTATTACATTTTGTAAAGACAGACCTTATGATTCTGAATACATGAGATCAACTAACTCCCATGTTACTTTACATATTCAGACAATCCTTGCCCATTAGAGGCAAGAAAGACACGCCTTTTACGAAGATTTTTTGTCATTTCTGTTTTGAATTACAAAGATTTTATGCCTACAGATGTTAGTTGGGCATAGAAAAAAGGTTTACTGCTCTCTCAATTTCCCTAGTGACTCCTTAAAGGATAGGTAAAGTGATTTATGCTTCCTAGAGCCTTCAGTGTAGCAAACAATTTTAAACAGAGAATTTTATTTTCTTAGCAGCTCAGCTCTTCTTCCAGGCAGCTGGTGCTTTTAATTTTTTTTTTAATCTCTCTAATATACCTCAAAGTCCTCTGCAATAACAGCTGATGGAAACAAAATACTTACAAAGTACTTATTTCTTTCACCTTTTGGTAAATCTAAGCACCCATTAATTCCTTTGAAATTCTCAAGCTTCTGTGTTTTTTAAATAATTTTTGTGACCACACCTCTTAGCCAAACTTATTTTTAACCTGTGTGCAGTCTTCCCTAATAATTTCTGCTTACTATTTACTGACTTGATTTTGTTTCAGGTAGTACTATCTCTTGAAATACATCTTGACTGGACTTTCCTAAAATCAAACTCAAACTTTGACCTTGTAAGAAGTTTCCTTACCTTCCTATTTCCTTTGTAGTTCAAGGACATGTAGGACTTAATTCTTAAAGCTGTTGTCCCTGTTGCCTCACTTCTGATTGTAGGATACTCTAGATGAAACCTTAATTTTTCCATCTTCCAATCACAATCTAGAATTTCTGTTCTTCAGGCAATTTTGGGGAAAAAATACATTCTAAATTGAAAAAACAAAATAAACATACATAAAACTTAACAATATTTTGTCCTATTTCAGAATAGTTTCGTTTAGCTTTGATTTTATCTATAAGATGTTGAGACCACTGATATGACAAGAATCAGAGCATTTTTAGTGCAGTACAATGGGACAGCATAACTGCAAACAGCTTTGGATATTCACATGCTAAAATTTTCAATATAATCAATTGAAACAATTTTTAAATATATCAGTATGTGAACAGCATACTGTGTCAAATTATGCTGTATTTTTTTATAATCTATTATCTGTTCTGTGATAAAAACAGCTGATGGGATGTGTTTTAATGTGTGTTCAAGTGCCCAGTTAAGAATGTTTTCTGCAGTGAGGCTGACTTAAGTTAGATGAGAACCATCCATACTTTACAGCTCAACAGCAATCCTCTGCTTCCCTCAGTGCTCCTGTTCCTCCTGTGCATTAATTCCTGCTAAGTGGGGAAGAGCTGTCTCAGAAACCTGATGCACCATGAACAAATTTCTTAGGGATCTAAAAAGTTCTGCTTCTAAACTGACTGCTTATCTGATCAGCACAGGAAATTGTCACAAGTGCTCACAAAACCCACAGCAGGGCTGCTCTGGTGAGGACCTGCTGTGCTTCCCGTGGGTTTGTGGGCTGGGAATGAGGGCTCTGTGCCTGCTCCTGGCTGGGGCTGTGCAAGGGCAGACACTGGGCAGCCTCACACAGCTGACCTGGGATGTTGGTTGGAGGTTATCCCATCTTCCCTGTTCAGATAAACCCTATGACTCACTCCAGGGCAATAGGAATTGCTTCCTTCAAACCTGCATGCTAAGGGACTTCCGTTGTAACACATCCATTTTAACAGGGAAGGACCACGGGAAAAGAATATCTGTTAAATCAAGTGATGAAGCAATGTTTTATATTAAAATAAAGCAGCACCAAAAACCACCATCAAAAACAACAAAGGAAATTTGGCATAGAAATGAGGACAATGTCTCTCAAACCACTTGACTATTTCCTCTATGCTATAATACAAGCCACGGAAAATGCTATCACGTCAGATAATCAGAACTAGAATGCAGAGCCATTCCACAACTGGAAATTAAAAATCCAAACATCAGTTCTTTTCCTGCACTGCAAGTGTCAATTGCCTATTCCATGCACATCCCAGAGAAAAAAATAATAGCACAATAGCAAGATTTAATAAGGAAAAAACAAACAAACCAAACCAAACCACAAAAAAACCCAAAAGAAATACAAACATGAAAAATAAACTTAAACACAAAACCACTAAAAAACCCCAGACAGCTTCTGAGCACAGAAAGGCAAATTTTGCCTGGAGGCTTTATTCTGACTGTCCCCTTGAAGGCTAGATTTTATTTTTTGTAGCCTGCTGGAAGGGCAACTCTGACAAGTCCAGGAGCAACCCTGTGACTGACACTTCAATGGCAAGAGTGACTTGGGCATGACTTTGACTTATCCTCTGAACTCCATCAGTTCACTTTCCAAGGCACTTCACTTCCCATTCCTCATGCATCTCCCACTTAATGTTGGAAGTTTTTCATGACAACAAAGATTGTAAAATAAGATTGTATTTTCATAACCAGTTAAGTGTCATGTCATTGCACACATTTCTCCCACTTTATTTGGCATACCTACAACTGTGTTAGTTTATCCTGGTGTGTTTGGCTCACATCAGTGTTATGATTTCACTGAAAAACTGCCAGAATTGATATCTCAAGTTTCCACTGTGAAAAGTGATGCAGCCTAAAGACTGATAATTACTTGTTCACCTTGAAGCTTTTGCAGCTGAAAGTTTTGGTAGCATAGTTGAACCAAGGTTCAACTGATGATAGGACCCCAATGGTTAACAGCTCAGGTTAAATGAAAAATGTAATAATTTCTGAAGCAGGTCTTGAAAGTTGAGGCCAAGTCAGCTGAAGAGTTCTACACACCTTAGCTGGTCTTACTGGTTACTACAGTGTCATTTTGAGATTTCTCCCCTCCTGACCAACTTGGAAAGTGTAATCACTTGGCTGGGGATATTTGAAGGCAATAATTTTTTTCATGCAAAATACGCCTCACCTTCTCTGCCTGCTTCTGATTTCAATCCTCACTTCATCTCAGGGAAGGTATTTAAAAGTTAGCATCCATTTCACTTATCACTATAGAAAAAACTGGCTAGGAGAAAACGAAAACCTTTAAATAACTTCAGATGTCTATTCATCAGCTGGAAATCTGCACAGCATTTTCTAGGAAATTTGAAATTATCACAGTGGCTGCATTAATAAACATTTTTAAAAGTCTGCAAAACTGCATATTGGTGCTCTTTGTCTTAGCCCTCTTAAAACATACAATTGGAGAAATAGTGTAAGACTTGTCTACTCCCAGCTGAGTTTCCTAACTGCTAAAACACTTAGATTTGCTCTCTTGTCCAATTAATCTTTATTTAGTGCCTAAGCACTAAAAGGGGAGTATGGCAAATAGTATTCTACAACTCAGTGAGTGCAGCCTTGACCTCAGAAACATGAGTTTGCCCCCCCATGTGCAGAAGGAGAATCTGAGCTGTTCTCCTCCACATTCAGGTAAGTGTTCACTCTGACCAATGAATGCTGGACATTCCTGGGAGGGAGAAGGAAGGAGAAAGAATATGATATCTCAGTCTTTCATAGTGAATTAGTTCTAGTGGTGCACCGAATCTCACAGATTAAATCTGTTATTCATGGAACACCAGCTGCACACTTGGGATCATCAGAAGAGCTTTCCTTTGGGTTTCCCAAAGTTTCCCAAAGCAAACTTTAAGAATCCACAGATACATGGAGAGTTCTCAGGTTAGCTTCCAGAGGATATTTGAAAGTTTTAAGTTTTGAAGTTTTGGGGAATTCAGAACTTTAGGGATCTTTTTAGTTGGTTGGTTGTGTTTTTTAAGACAGAACACTGATGACAGAATTCAGAAACTTAGCTTTATTATGGAACTCTTTTTAAGCCACTTGGAAGCCTAAGTCTTATCTATTGATAGATTTATACTGGAAATTCATTAAAAATCAGTACAACTTAACAACTGGTTTGATTTCTATCACTGTTAGATATGCAGCTGTATAGTTTTTTCCAATAAACTATATTATTTATAACCATTTTACCTCTTCAGGGTGGAAACCTTTCTAATAAAAAGATTCAAGACAATATGTTTTTGGAGTAACAGATTTTAGTGTCTGTTCCATAGGTTTTGTTTAATTTAAATGGCTTGGTGCAATCTGTGAGGCTGTCAGAGGATGGCATCATGGTTTCTGTAAGTGGAATTTAAAGAAACGGAAGAAGATTTCTGATTAAAAAGTCTTGCTATAATAAGAACTGAAATAATTCTTCTGATTGTTGGATTTTCATTTGCAAAATGCCATTCCATGTATATCTTACAGTGTCTGTATCACCAGTTCCTTAGTCTTAGAAACAAGTTAGCTTGGCTATGAGGTACTGATATGAGTTATGAATGGTTTTTCTTCTTTGCTATGAAATCAGAGGCAAAATCCTTATCTGATTCCAAGAAAGAACAGCCTCTAAGCCTCTATTGCTTAATTTTCCAGATGTAAGGCTATCCGTGTTCCTTTTTTTCCTTGACCTACAAACTTACCTCAGCACATTACAATTTATAAGAATTATTTTTATTCTATAATGATATTTACTTACCTTCTTTTTTTTCTCCTGTCTTCTTTAAGTTATGTTACTGCACACACTACAAATGCCTTCCATTCTTCAAAGATAATTTGATCCTGGAAAAGTACATGGGTTTCTCTGGGCAGCTGCAAAGCTGAGACATGAGATTGAAGTATTATTCCTAATGAAAACCATCTAAGACTGCGCAATCTAAATCTAAAGTGATATTTTTCCTATCTTGTTTGAGAGACCAGTAGCTTTGAGATAATCATAACCAAAGTATTTCCCTTCTGTTGTACTGTAACAAATAGTGTGTAATGTAATATTTTAGCCTTGAGACAGCATTAGAACTCTCTCCTGGAATGCTACATTATCTACTATGAACTATTCCTTCTATCACATCACAGTTACAGTGACTGATGAGTCTTTTTCTTTATAGGCTATGAAAACAACATGATTTATATCCCATCTGTTCACCACTACACGAGGAATTCACAGAAGACACTCGCCACCCCCTTACTGCTTGCTTTATCCTAAGTCACATAGGATACAGTCATGTTAGTTACGTAGAGATGAATCACAAACTTGAAATAGATATTGAAACAAAAATATACTGCATTTCTTCTCCTAGATTCATTTTTCAACAACGTATTGCTTTGAAAAGCTATTCCTTCTCAATAAATGTCACTCACTTATGGAAAAGATTCAGCACTGTTTGGAAATTTGTGGTCTATTTATATACAAGATCAAGTAAAATAATCAAAGTGTCCTTTGGCTTTGGAATCCTTTTAAGGATTCCTCTGATATATTGTTGAATGTCTTTAATACAGCCTTGAATCTTTCCTCTCTTGTGCAGTTTAGAAACACAGAAAAGTTGTTTTCAGTGGCTTCCTTTAGTTTGCTGAGAATCATTGAAAACAAGGACATGAGAATTTGGTTTCCATTATTCAAAATAGCATCATAATTTACTGATTGCACCAAATTGAGCAGTATTTTCAGCAGATGCCCAAAAGATAACCTTACTCATCTTCTCCACACACATTTCAAATGATTGTACCCAGTGCAATGCTGGCTTCAGCAGGGTCCTTCTTGACTAGGGCCACTAATCAGTAAGCTCAAAGTCAGACTCTTTATTTCACATACCACCCAGAAAATTTCTGAGTGCATGACTGAGAGGAAAAGAAGTCTCCCAAATTACCATTCTTTAGCATGCTCAAAACCCAGGGGAATTTGAAAATTCTCCTTTTTTTGCATTGCCATGATACCTGTCAATGTTTCTGTTTGCACAATAGTGACTCAGCTTTCCCCTTTGAGTCAACATATTAAAAGAGTGAATTTGTTTCTCACATCCTGTTAGTACTTTTCCTCCTTTGGTATGGAAACCTCCATCCCTGAAGGCAATGAGAGGAAAATTCTCTGCATAAGGATATAAGAACTGCTTGGCTCACAAATAGATGCCTATTGTCCTTCAGTTGCTTCATATTTTTAAAACAACCCACTCCAAGACCAGTGGGCCTTAAAAGAAATTTGCTGATGTTGTGTTTCCTGTCGCCACTATTTGACTCTGCTTTCCCACTTTTCCATGAGTGATATCCTGTCTCACTAGGGCAAGAAATAACAATAAAAGGTTTCCTCTTACTGCTGTTTCACATCAAAAGGAATAGCACCTTAGTGGACATTAGACATTGTATCTCTGATCAAATTTTTTCCTTGCTTTTTAAATTTTCTTTAAAAAATATATTCAGTGCATCTTCTGTGTTGCCACTACATCTGTTTTGTTTTGCTTTGTTTTGGGGTTTTTTTTTGGGGGGGGTGGGAGTGCTGTTTGCAAGGGGGGGTTTTGTCACATTCTCACATGATGCTTTCTTTTAATTTTAGTCCCTTTCAGTCTGTAAGGTTTCATTCTACAGTTTGGTAGTCACCATTCAGGAAACCTCAGAATCTTAATGAGTCAGAGCTCTTATCTTAAATCTTATAGTGATCATTGTAGATGTTGAGAACCACTTTGAGGCATTTGGGGTTTTTTTGTTTATTTGCTTTTCCTTAAATGTACAGCATCCACAACAAACCTTTAAGTTTCAGGTCCCTTTCAACTGAAATACTCTATTCTAATATTTAGAAAAGAGTAAGAAGACTGCTTTGGGATCTTTTGTTTATTGGTTCAGGGCTGTTTTTTGTTTTCATCTTCATTCTTTGAATTTCCATCACCTCTCCTATGAAGACAGATTGAGAGAGTTGGGGTTGTTCAGCCTGCAGAAGGCTCCAGAGAGACCCTACAGCACTTTCCACTCCCTAAAGAGGACCTATAAGAAAGCAGGAAGGGGGCTTTTTACAAGGGCAGATAGGGGATGAGAGGTAATGGCTCTAAACTGAAAGAATGTAGGTTTAGATTAGATATTAGGAAAAAATTCTTTCCTGTGAGGATGGTGAGGCACTGGCATAGGCTACTCAAAAACATTTGGATGCCAAGTCTTTGGAAGTTCAGGGCCAAGCTGGATGGAGCTTTGAGCAACTTGATCTAGTGGAAGGTGCCCCTGCTCATGGCAGGAAGGTTGGAAATAAATGTCCTTTAAGGTCCCTTTCAAACCCAAACAATCCTATGATTCTGTGATTAAATATGTTGGGCATAAAAAAAGAAATAAAAAATTATCATTTCAGATTCAGCAAGACTACAATTTCCACCCTCAATGAGAAGTCTGAGACTTTTTGCTTATTCTTAAGTGTAACAGAAGTGAAATGGGAGACAAGCTTCTTCAGAGAGATGTTTACTGTAAGGAACCTGACTGTGCGGAAACATCTTGGTAAATTATCATGAACAGGCAAAACAGTGCTGGGCAACAAAGCCACATGCTGCAGCTCAGAATTAACTAAAAATAAGTTTTGTCTGCAACACAACAAATTGTCAGCAAGACAGATGGCCAAAAAGAGGAAAACCAGAATTGTTTCCTCTGGGACTGGATTTCTGAAAATAAACACTCAGTCTTGTCCCAACTTTGTAACAGAAAATAGAATTCAATAGGATGGAGGAAACTGGAGAATCATACAATAGCAATGCAGTATTTAAAAGTGCAGCAATATGAGGGAGGGGAGCAATAATGACAATTGTTCCTTAAGTCTGTGCTGAAAGCAGACTGAGAGGAAGTTTGGTCTGAGAGAGGCAACAGTCTGGGTGCTGGGAGGCCTTGGCCTTGCTGGCTGTCCTGTTTATTCCTCCTATCTGAACCAGACTTTGAATCCCCCTGTTTATACATTGCTTCCCAAGCCATGCCTCTGCCTGGGAGGAAGAAATGATCACGGTTTTCATCACATTTTATATAAGAAGAGAGCTGGCAAACAGTTTTTCAAAGCTGGCATAGTGATGTAATGAATAGCTCCAAGAGAACACTTTATGGTAATGGTGGAGGTCACAGCTATCAAAGAACAGGGAACACCTATCACTTTCTTTTTAAATGCTTATTTTTAGCTTATTTTTAAATAATTCTATAATTTTGTTAAAAAGCTTTGATTTGTTTTGTCACCAAATTTCCCAGAAAGTCTCTGCTTAAGTTCCCCATGCTTATGCAGTGTAACTTTGACCATGTCAAATGAGAGTCTCTCCAAAGGAAAAGAACATTTTGTTAGCATAGATGAAAGGGCTGTTCTGGGAAAGTCTTCAGCCCAAGGAATTCTGAGTGTGCCTAATTATATGGATGGAACTGCCCAAAAGACTACTTAGGTCCCCACATATTTTGGAGAAGTTTCTAGGCCTTTCCATTTAGAAACAAGTTCATCTATGAAAGTTGAGATGAAAATATTTTCCTAGGAACAGAGTTTAAACACATGTGGGTCCCTAAAACTCTGATCCCAGAGATAAAAATCTGGCTACAAAATTCTAGTGCATACTGAGGCTTCTTCATTGTTACCAATGCAAATTCTGATGCTAATAAAAGCCATTTAGCTTTGTTGAGCAATTATTTAGCTCCTTAATAAATTGCTTGTCAAAAAAAGATATTTGGCCAGAGTACCAGTTTGCCTTACAGACCTTACAGCTGTGGACAAAATCTGCAGACTAAATAGCTCACAACAGGCCACACACTGCAGCATAACCTGGTCTTATCCTCCACACTAAACCTGGATGAGGAAAAAGCAAAGGAACTGGATACCACAACTGCATATTATCCAAAAGGTGTCCTCTAGCAGGGAAATTCTCAGCTGGAGCTCACTGGAGGGTAGCCCAGCCACACAGCCACCACCAAATCTCACCACCAGGAGCACATGTACTGCACTACACTGAGAAAAGGGATGGGCAGCCCTTCTGGTGTGTGAGCTAAAATAATCAGTGACCACCATGAGGCTGGTCACCGACAGTACATATTTGTGCCTGCTTTGTGCAAGTTTCAGACACCACTGACCCTCAACATCATAAGTACATCATGAAAAAGAAAAATAAATTGCCAGCTGTTTGGTTCTTCCTTTACAAATGATACTTAGATTAATTTATGAAAAAGAATGTCACTTGCAGTGCTATTCACATAGTTCAAATACTGTGGACAGGGTTTGCAGTGCTTTTATTTCACACATAAAGGATGACCTTCACCTCACCTCCCTGTGGGGGTGAGGAGAAGGCCAACATCTCCCTGGAACTTGGCTTCTGTGTCCAACCTGCTACTGCATATGGTCACACTCCGGTGTCTGCCGTGTCACACTCACACAAATCACCTCACCTGCTTTAGGTCACAACCCTAAGCTGACCAAGAGAGTGACAAACACCCTTCTCCTGTTACAATATCTCCTTCCCCAGAGGAAGAGCCCTGGGGCCATGCCAGAGCCTGGGGAAAGCAGAGGTGGGGTCAGTTGTTTCCTCTGCTCCCTGTGTGCTGCAACTTAACTTATGAGATACATTTCCTGGCAGTACAGAGAGGTCTGGACTGCATCATGATAAAAAAAACCCACTTGACTGTTCAATTTAGTGATAAATAACATTTAGAATACTTAAAAATATGAGCTGGTGAAATATTAGAATTCATTTAAATACCAAGCCACTTTAGGGGAAACAAGTTGTGTACACTTCCTTGTAGTTGCTATAAACACCTCAAGGCTGCTCAGGTCCTGGGCAAGGCAAGGGAAAGCACATACCTTTCTCACAAATGTACATTCCTTGGTTCACCATGCAGTGGAACACCCTTCCTGCCAAAGGGTGTTTTCAGCACTACTTGGAATTTATCCCACGCTTTTAATCTGACCATAAACAACGGCACTGCATTTGTCTCTCTCGTCTCTGAACGTTGTTTATACTCACTTGGATGTAGTGAAGGCTGGCTAGTCCATCTGGATTTCTTCCCCTGCTGCTTTTCCAGGGTAATTAATAAACCCTATCCTGTTTACTAATCCCAGTATGAACCCCCAGAAACAGGGAATTGTGGTGATTCACATTAGTTGTTTTGGATTCAGTGAGGCTGGAAAAGAAAAGTTACCTGCACTGCCAGTACTTTCTCAAGAGGTATGAAATGACAGTGGCTCTCAAGAGGAGTCAGGAGGATTCTGTCTCTCTTAATTCAGTGAGGCCAATATAGCAGAAAGGTGCACCCACAGCATTTAACAGTATGTACGATACTGAAGAGAGCTTGGATCACATCTGGGCATTTCCAACTATGTGTTCAAAGCTCTCAGCAATCCAACAGAAGTATTTTCATCTAAATATTTGAAAGGTCTTTGCATCCAGTGAGCTAAGCAGTTGTAAAAACCTGGGCACTTGTCTTGGAGCACTTGGTAAAAGCATGAGAGGGCCTTTTCTAATAAGAAGCCTGTATGAATACCTGTGTACATATAAATGCATGTGCCAAGAATTGCTGCAAAGATAAAAATTATGATACTTCTGAGTTTTATTTAGAACTTTGTAAATAGAAGCAGAAATCAGAGCATGGACCACTGTATTAGGCTAAAAACCTGTGACATATGAGAGTGGTTTTTATGAGGCACGCTTATCTCTACTTATCTGTATAGAGAAGCTGCCCTGAGAAGTATTTTTCTTGGCTAGAATCTATGAAAAATTAAATGTAGTTTTCTAAGCAAGAGGAGCCAGGACATTTCAGCCAGGAGCTGGTTATTCTCCTAATTTCCTGGGAGAAATTCCTAGGCAGAGCTCTTTGTCCAGTTTTAATGAGAATGGCCAGACTACTGGCCATTTTTATGTGTCAGAAACTAATCTTAGCACAGTTTATACATACTAAAGGACTGTCACAAAGAGTAATACAAGCTAATTCATCCCATCAGTCTCTCTAAAAGAGGCTGCCATGATGCATCCAGACCCTCCAGTCATATCTGTGCTGCACATTGCAGGGATGATGTCAGGCACAAGCCACATAATTCCAGAAACAACTTTTCGAAATTTATCTATAATATCCCTCAATCTAGTATAGCAGCGCAACACTTATTAAATCCAATTATTATTGTCAAAGAAACCTGAAAGATCATGGTAAGGTTACATGCTTTCCCACCCACTGTCCATTGGAGAGGACCAAATGGAAGTCACATTGCTTCCTGCAGAGATGGGATGGAAGCTGCACCCCTTCCTGGGCTAATCTCTACTAGACCACCAGCAGTGCTCCAGTGGGAGCACACCTGCCTGTGTGCTGTCAGAGACATCTCTGCTTACACTCTTGGTTCTATAGCAGCTAAGGCAAAAGGAGAAGCTTCAGATTTGGTGGCCCATTTGGACACAATCTAGTTAGGAGTCTGCTCTGGGCTTCGTCACAACTCCCTTCTTTAGAGCCAATTATGTGGTAACTCTTCTGCAAACAACAGGGCAGCAAAAAACCGCCTTGGATCCAGGCAAACACAGACATGGCTTCTTGTTCTCATTTGAAATGGAAAATTTAAACACAGATGTTTAGATAGACACTCCTCTAGCAGCTTCTTGCTTGCTGCTCACTTTCACATAAGCCTTTTATAATTTAAAACATGTTTGAGGTTTCTAATTACTCAGGAATGCTTTCCATTACAGCTGTCCTGAAGCTCTGAACGTCCTCAGTAATCCTGTGTGGGCTGTGGTTCTCATCCCTCCTGTTCTCCTTCTCTGTTACAGGGTTTTCTTCCCAGTCTGAATATGCACATGGCAGAAATGGTCTTTTGATTTCCAAAATGCACCATAACATAGTACAGGACTCATGACCTGAGCAGGGATCTCAGACTAAGACTTGAGAACCATAATTGCAGGGTGCTTTCCAGCCCAGGCAGATACTTCTCAGTGTCAAAATGCTCAGCACAAAATGTCCACATTGTGTGAAAATAAGTAATAAAGGATAAAGTTTGGGTGGAATTATTTTAGATTTGTCCACAAAGACAATAAAACATTTAGAAAAAACTTTTTTTGAAGTGTCTGCTCTAAATACTGATTGCTGGAATTACAAATAAAAAGAAAAACAACCCCAAAAGAATTAGAAATAGATTGAAGTAAAAAATATTTACATGCCTTGGGTATAGTTATTTTCTACCAGTGCCTAAAGCAGATACATTCATGGGGACAGAATTATTTAGAGGTATTTAGAAAGGTTACAGAGGTACAGAGATCAGTTTAAGAAATCCTAAAACTGCTTAAGTTTGGAAGAATTTTCCACACGTTGACTGTTATTATTTTATTCTGTAAGTTCAGACCATCAGCCAGTGCTGTGGACAGAATGAAGGCCTAGATTGACTTTTGATTTGAAGCTGCACACCACTTTTCCTGCTCCCGTGTGCACCCCCTGCTCTGGCTGCTCCCCAGTGCTTATGAGATACACCAGCTCCATCCCTTTCTCACAGATGCAGAGCAGCTTACATGGGAGAATATCAAAGTATTTTGAAAAACTCACATGTGCCAGAGCTGGCCAAGAACCATCTCCAGTTTTCAGCAGCATGATGGAGGAGTTAGAAAATTTCAATTGCAGAGTATCAAATCTGCCCTTATGACCAGCCATACCTGAAATAAAACAAGATTAAGCTGCAACTAAACTTTTATTTCATTCCAACAGCCCAGGGGAAAAGTATTCTGCTTGGATGGAAGCCCTAAGTGTGGGAGCATGGATCAGTAAAACAAACTGGGTAAGGGAGCACGGAGAAGATAACACTTGGAAAGGGGAATGGAAAAAAAAACCAGAGACTTTTCAGTATTTTGTAGGTATTTTCTTCTCTCCTGGGCATGGCACCCCCTAGCCTGGCGCAAAGTGGTGCTGAAGTTGAGAGCACCACTTCCCTGGATTTCTCATTTTGTCAGGGTGGGAGATAGATAAGGTTGATGCAGAACATCTCAGCAAGCAGCAACACTGAGGCAATGCTCTGAACTTACAGGAAACTTGAAGGGCCCTGCAGTTAGAGACCTTCATCCCTGCCATCAAGAGCTGTGACTCTTCAAAGGAAGGTAGCAAATACGTATATGACATATACATAGCCACTACTTGTGTACTTAACACAAAAAAAAGTACACCTCAGCCTACTGGGCAAATAAACACAAAGACACTAGGAAAGCAAAATAATAATTTAATTTTTTTAAAAGCAGGAAAGTCAAATCAGAAATCCTAGTTTGGGGGGGAATACTTGGCAAAAGGAAAGACATATTTCTATTCTGAATATCCTTACTAAGACAGGAACAGTTCTGTAGAAAGGTAATTTTCATGATCAGCAAAGGCACACGTGGAGATGCATGTATAGTGATAAAAGTGTTTTTTCTATAAGAACTTCATTTATTCAACCAAAGTGGTATCAAGAAAAATAATCAGTCTAACATGCTCTTTTACTTCTATGAAGCAATGTCACAGTAAGAGGGATTACTAGCACAGACACACCAACCAGCTTTTTTTTTCTGTGTCAGGCACACAGTTGTAGATATAACACACATTTCCTTTTAGCTGCAAAGCATTTACAGTTTGCTCTTAATCAGATTTTCCTTCAAAGAAAGAAATGAGTAAGTAACAGACAAAAGTTCGTGAAGTCAAATGAGTGGTGCAAATCTCTTAGTTACGAATCATTTGAACTTTGCTGAACTTCCAGATCTGAAGTGTAATTTGATTTACACTGTATGATTTATAGTGCTGCTGAGTGCAGCTGTGACACCAACACAGACCAGAGCCACACAAAGTGATGTTTGGGGGAGCAGAAATAGTTTTATGGGAAGTGTGATAAATAAAGCTTTGCTTTAAGTTTTTAGTTTGAAGATCATTTGCTGTCTATTTGCGACATTTTCCCATTCAGATGATTAAATGCATATTGGTCAAATACCAAAGGACAGAGAATCATTGCCTTGGCTAGTTCTACACTGGAGTTGACCTCAGTGTTACAAGCTGTACAAGCAGTTCTCAAAGGAATCTGAAATTTACATGTCAAAGTCCTTTGCTTTGCACTCCACTTTACAAAAAGCCATGCATGTGTCCAGCCCAAATATATCAGATTTTAATACTAGTAGCAGATAGGAAACAACTTCTTTCAAAGAGAGTTGTAACAGCCTTAGTTATTAATGCATCACATTTATCTCATACTGAAATTTCTGAAAATCAGTATTTTAAGATAAAAGATAGATTGAAAATAGAAGAAGTAGCTCAGCTATGCAGAAAGGACATCCTTGTCCTCAGGCTCAACTCCAGCATATCAACTATTATCAACTTTAAATTTCTTTTCCATGTTTCTGATGGAAATATTAAAAGATTAATGATTTCTTAGCTGTTATTTGCTTGTAGCGTGATAAATTATTTCAATGGAATTCTGTGTCAGTCTTCCACTTTGATACATGCAAATTGATTTTATTTTATGCTAAATTATACAGTGGAAACTCATTTTTCTCATTGCTTATGAGGGTGGAAAGGAAGAGAAGATTTGTTCAAGTGAACTTTAGAAGGAGTGTCAGCACCTAGCCTTCCCAGGACAAGCATACAAGGGAGTGCTGTGGCAGATTATCCCTAGCACTGCTTTTGAAGCAAACTGCTGCACAGTTCCAGTGGCTCACCTTGTGAGAACAAAGCAGAGAAGCCTTGGAATGCTACCCCAGACAGAGTCACAGCAAGACACCGCTCTACCCTTCCATGCATTGTGGTTGCTTTCTTTTAAAAACAGCTACTGGGACTGTTCTGCAATCCTGCATCCACAGCAAAGAGCAGAGCTCAGTTGTAACGCACTAATGCTCAGCCCCCAGTGACACGCCTGAGCAAAAGTAATCTCAGAAGGAGAAATCACTTTCAATAGAAAAGCAACTGAAAGAAGTAAAAATCATGTGTTTTACCAAGAAGCCAGGATGTAATAAAATGCCATACCCATCACAAAGTACTTCACTGATAATCTACAACAATGGAAAGGTAACACCATAGAGTGAGCCAAAGTCATCATATCAATTCATAAGACTTCACCCTCTGCATTTGCACTGGTTTGCCATATGGAAGTGATGTTTTACTGTATAGAATATACTCAAGGAATATGGAGAGCACTGAGGAAAGCTCCAGACACAATTTGCTACCAGCAACAGATTATGTACACTGTGCAGGTCAAATGTCAGAAAACTGAGTGACATTTGCAAGTCTTGCACATTCCTTTTAGAACATGGCAGCCCTCCAGATAATCAAATTATTCCCTGTGGTTATACTATATTTGCTTGAAAATACTTGCCCAAAGTACATACTTGGATTAATGCTTCTAGAGGAAGTCACAAGCAAGACTGAAATAATCTCACCAAAATCTGAGGGCGCATTTAAACAAAATCTGAGGGCACATTTAAACAAAACCAATTCTCCATGGCGGGTGCCAAGATTTGGACTACATTATCTTAGATTAAACCAAGTATTATAAATTCAAGCCTTGGAATATAGAAATTCATTATTACAGTGCTGAACTGATGGGAAACACCATGCAGCAACAAGTACAATCTGTGGGTTTAGAAGCTAATGAAGCTACAAGCACTGAAAATATACCTAATGGGTAAAGAATGTTTCTGATTTAACTTTTGTTGATATGAGTAACTATGCCCTGCAGACCAACTCCCAAGTGCAAGGCACAAAATAATCTTTAGCAATTAAATTTAAATCTGACAATAAATCATTTTAGAAACATTTTTCTTGTTCACATGGGAAAACGTTGCCTCAAAAAGCTTGGTCATAAAGACTGCATGTTTGCAAATTAATACTGAACTGGGGGAAATAATGAGTCAGTCAGTGGGTAAGTATTCTATAGAGTTTAGTTTAATAGAAAGCACAGTGGATAACCAGAGCTAGTTTTGCAGTTAGCATAAGTAACAAGGGCTACACTAGTCTGGATGAGACTATTCTTATATTCATCTTGTCTTCATCACCTGCTTATGCTATACAAAAAATTGACACTAAATGTTAAAGAAATAAATAAATTTTATAAACCATCCATTTCATAGTCATTAACATTTATCAGTTGAGAAGATTTTTTCTCACCAGGAGCACTTGAACAGCTTCTGAGCAAAATTCTTTGGCAGCATGAAAAAGACAAATCAAACAAAAACCTGAAGATGGGATCCATTTTAATTTAAACCAGCAAGGAAACAAAATATTTGGAGAAAAAGAGAAAAAAGATTTTTTTCTCCAGGGAGTTGTGAGAGGCAGTGAGACACAAATTGCAAATCTTTATAATTTTGACTTCCCAGCTGTAACTACTCAAACTATTTTCTGACACCATAAATTACAATCAAGGTATGAATGCTTTGACATTAAAATGACTGATCCAGATCAGACAGAATGATAGAATCATAGGATGATTTGTGTTGGACCTTAAAACACATTCATTTTCATTTCTCGGGTTCTTCACTGAAAGATATTCCAACTTGTTGATCCTTTTAAATCTTCTCCCTTAGAAAGAACTTTCTAGAACCATTTTTATATTACAAATCCTCACTCCGTATGAAACCTGGCAGTGTTCTGAATTCCAAAAGTGGAAATGAAAGTTTATTATTAAATGTGGGTGCACCTTCATGCAGCTGGACATCCTGCCTGGTGTCCTGTATACCCTGAAATGCTTCAACACCACCACACCACATCATTGCCAAAGGGGGGGAGCAGCTGGGGAGGGCCCAGGAATCCAAACAGAGCAGAGAAGTTGGGCTACACTTCAGTGCAGTTGCAGAAGTGAAGGGGGGCACACAGGACTGTTAGTATGTCACTTGCAGAAAATAAAAGGACATTTCCCTGCACAGTTTCATTTCCTGCATGCTCAAGATCCATACATAGACATTTTTTTAAATAATCTCTTGAATAAAAGTAAACATAAGGTTTTTTCCATATTTTGTCTGTTTTCAAATCTCAAGGAATTTGAGGATACCTTAAGACCACCAGTCTTGATTTCCATGCTCACCATTTCAGTTATGCAAGTACTAACTGGGGTATCCCATGGAGAATCTCCACATCCTGTCTTAGAACCAATTGTCCAGATCCATTTTCAGCCCAGCCAACCATAGCAGGACTATGAGATAAGGTTTCAGGGGTAAGTACTTAGCTCTTTGTCCTTGTAAACTATCCAAATTATTATAATTATTCAAAACCAAATTAGGCAAGTTAAAACAAAGGTAAATCCCAACAGAAGTGTGCCATTTTTCCCACTCAAAGAGAATTCAAGTTTGAAACAGAACTTGTGGCTGTTCTGAGCAAGCCAGACTGTGCAGGTGTCACATGTGGCACACACATCTGGTTTGGGGGGTTTCTCCATGCAGTGACACTGAAGCATCTGAGATGGGAGGCAGAAGGAGAGTGTCTGGCTACAACCTTCCAGTAAGGGCACAGCCCCTGCCATGCCTTGCTGCCTGTTGTCTCACCAGGAGCTCTGCTGCTGCTGGAGTTTCTCAAGCAGATAATTACTAGGGTCTTAATTAACCAAGTGTCTGACTGTTCCAATTGAATAGAGGAGAAATTGTTTATCCAAAGAATCTCAGGTAGGATGGTTTCAAGGATCAATACACCTGCTAAAATGGCAGACACTTAACATGCCACAGGTTTTCATTAATTCGATATTTATAATTTAATAACACACACTGGGTTTGGCTTAGAAAAGTCATTTGGAAGGAGAAAAGTGAATAGAGAGCAAGGACAACTTGTATCAACCCAGAAAAAAAGAAAAAATCCATGTCAATAAAAGCAGCTGACCATTTAGTTTAACTTTCAGGGTCAAAAATACTTTGCACACATATTTACAGATGGAGGACTGTGAGGTTCTTTTTTGGTGGTTGAACCCCACACAGCTGGGAACCTACCCCCTGGGCCCTTTGGAGGAGATTCCCTGTCCTGAGTTCTTTGCCAGGGATGAAAAACAAGCAAGACTCTCTGTTTCTGGGTCTTCAGGTTGTTGTTTATTTTTCTCTTATCTTAAGTTCAGCTGTCTGCACACCAGACTTAGCATATGAGAAACAAGGCACAAAATGGACCCCAAACACCCAAAACCAAGGCCTTTTAAAACTAATCAGTCCAATTACTTTCTAACACGTATCTTGTTTTTACTTTACTACCAATAACTTCTACTAATCTATCCACGTAACATCTATGCTACTGCTTTCTCTAACCAACGACTTTTTGCCACCAATGCTACAGAAAATGGAGTGGAAGAAGAACAAGAAGGAGAGGAGACAACACCCTAAATCCTCCATCTTGTCTCCCATTCACTCTCATATTAAAATCCTAAAACCCTAAATCCTTCACCCTGTGATAGACTACTATTACTGCTGCTATTACCTAGTTCACATCTGTGTTCTCCAACTCATCCCAAAGCCTTGGCAATTTTTTCCCTGGAGCAGAGGTTAAAAGCAGTGTTCTGCTGAGAGTCAGGGCCTCCTAAAACACGCAGAAAACCTTCCCTGTGCCCTGGATTCCAACAGAGGACTGGGCAGATTTCTCATGTAATTCATTTGGAACCTATTCCTTTAACCATTCCCATTTTGCAACAAAAACTACAACATAAAGACTCTTTCATTTAACTTGAAAACAAAATTAATGAGCCATGCACATGAAAATGCAGTCTTACACTTATTTACGATAAACAGAAAAATTTTAAAGACCACCAGTAATCTTTAGCTTCTTCACAAGTCACACAGAGCTTTTTGTCTCTTGCTGTCCCCCACTTATTGCAGAAAAGGCAGCAAACACAACTCTGAACACAGCAAGGACAACTGCTGCATTAAAACAGCTGGATGCTGATTTTCCAGGGCTGAAATTTCACATGGAAGTGCTCTCCTTAGCAATTCAAAAGTAGAATCCTGAAATCCAGGTCATATTTCATAATGAGGTAGACACCAGTTATCCCAAATTTGGTGAGAAATCAGAACTTTTACATATGACCAAAACTCCAATAATTCCCTGTTCTTTAGGTTCTATGAGAAAATATAAACAGATCAATTAGGAGGGAAACCCCACTGGAATTTTAAACTTTTAGGACTAAAATATTTTTCTTTAATTTTTCTTTCCCTCCTTAAATGGGAACTAAATGTCACATTAGGATTACTGAGGCATAGAGGACCCACACAAAATAAGAGTAGACTGCCATTCAATCTCAGTGACCTTTGGATCCTGAGAAGGCAGGACAACCCCCACCCCCTCAGAGCATCACTTCCCTGCTTCATGTCACTGGGCAAGTAGAGCTGTGGACACCTCTTCTTCCCTTGTCACCATTCCCAGCATTCTCCTTCACAAGAGAGACTTCTCCTTTGTACCTTGCATGTGGTATAAGGTTAAAATTACTTGAGAGATGAACAACAAACAAAGACCTAATTTTCTCCTCCACATCAACACACATACTGTCTCTTGCTTTTTCCCCTGCACACACCTTTCACATCTATTAGCCATAAATATTTAATATTCACAGTGTGCTACAGAAAAATATTTTCATAAGGTTGCTAGCCATCACTTTAATGCCATTCTGAAATATAAGCTTGATTTAGAGCTGTGTATTTTCTCAAAATCTATCTTTTATGAGCCTTCCCCACCAAATACATCTGCTTATTAGATATTATGGTTCTTGCATGAGTTGTATTTTCTGTATAGCATTAAAGTATGGGGAAGGGTATAGGCTTGCATTATTTACTGGAAAAGCAACAGTGACTTAAAAGCCAACACACAAAACCTTAATGGAAAATACCCTCAAGTCCTAGTACACCAGTGGGTTTGAAAGCTTCAGCTCTTTCCTAATCTCAGACGAAAAACTTGTTGCAGCCTTTGGCAGACTGTGGCACAGACTGTCCCCTGTGGCAGGGGACTGGAAGTCCAGGATTATTACTCAGTCCTGTACCAGTGCTTGGCTGATCTCCCTCCTCCTAAAACATGTGCTAGTTTGAAGTGGGAATGTTTTAGGGAGGTGACGTGAAAGTTTTTTACTACCTGACAGCTGGTGGAACCACTGGAAGTTGGACATGCCTCTGTGAAATTCAAAATTGGGAAATTCTAGAATTGGTGAACCAAAACCACTACAAACATCTCAGGACAGCATACACACGAGCAGCAAACGTACAGGGAGGATGTTTGAGTACTCAGATTGTCTGCTCCATTACATTCTCCCTTCCTCACCTCTCCAGCCATCAGAGCAGCGATGCCCCGGAGTGCAGAGGGTGAGATCCCAATCAGCACAGGGCCAGGCTCTCACCCACTTTAAACTGCTTCTGAAGATCTTCATTACTGCAGCTTTTATAGCCAGCTCCCATAGTTACATACTGGTAGAAGAAGGCAGGGAATTGGAGAGGCCTTGTGACAGGAATTAGGCTTCATTTTTTGAAATGTCAGGTATTAAACACTCCTAATTTTCCTTCTCTTTGCCCTTGCTGGAAGACATCCCTCCCTTTCCCCCCAGCTGCAGACCCCTTTGAGCTATTTAAATTGTCAGATAGGACAGATGCTTACAGAGGAAACAGTGTATGGAAAGATAGGTATGGAAGAAGAACCAAAAGGTAGAAGAGTGGAAGCTAGAGGCCGGATGGAGTTTCTATCACAGTAGATAGGATGAGGGAGGGAGAACAGAGCTAGAGGACATGGGATGTGACAGGTTAGAAAAAGAGTGGAGTACAGAGAAGAAAATCAAGACTGGCAGGAAAAGGAAGGGAAGAGGCCTCTTTGCATTACAAGTTTTTGTGTGTGAGTTTTCCCCCTTGATTCTTGCACTAAGCATCAAGCAAGACAACAGAAGACACAGTTAGGCTGGTTAATAATTCTGGCTATGACTGAGCCTCTCTGTTACTATCCTCCTTTTCATCCCTTTTCTTTCCCAGTGGGCTGTGCAGGCAAATGCTGACAAACAATCCTGTCAAGGCCAACTCCATCTTCACATCAGCCCTTCTGCTTCATTACCTCTCAGCCTTCTTGTCCCTCCAGAAGTATCATGTCACCAACTGTTGAGGACTGGAGTTCCCAAGGTGTCATCTCTCTTTTACTCAGCTGACATTCAGTAAAACCCCCTGGAGTACTTAGAGTTGATGCTTATTTGGCAAGAGATTAGAATAAAAAGCTATTATGAGACTAATAGAGATTTCTTTGCTGAAGTTACTGGTGATGATTGCAGCTGCTTATCACTCACACTGTTGTGGGCTTCAGGCATTGTAAAGCACACAGAAAACAAGCTGGGTTTGTTTCTGCTTTAGAAACAAAAACACCTAATGCTATTTCCTCTGAGGTCAGAACACTTCCATAACAGCACCACAGACAATAATGGGAATTTTGCTGGAAGTTTTGCCTTCACCCTTATTAGCTATAAAATCTTTTAATGTATTTTGTGACTCTTACGATACACTACTGAAAATCTTCAGGTTGAAATGTCTATGCAGTTGTGCTGGAGTGCAGATGTATGCATGGAAACTTAGGAGTTTAATCAAGTTCATTGTTCCCCCCATAAAGCAACAGCAAAAAGCTGCAAAACTTTATGCTGTGGCCAGTGGGGATTTTGAGATGTGCAACATAAGAAGAAGTATTACTGATTTCAATATCTTGAGAGAAAGCAGAGAACAGCTTCATAGCAAAATTCATAATTGTAATTTAGTTTCCTTAATTTATTTCCCCATTAATACTGAGACAATTTTTCTTTATGTACGGCTTTTAAAATGTACTTGCAAATATGGAAAAGATACTAGATAACATTAAGCCTTTTGTCAGGGCATTCTAGATGCACTTTCAGTGATTATTTGCTATGGTTATCTGTTATTAAATAAAAACCTGTGCTTAACCTTTCAATTTAATCAGCATGGATCAGTTTGTTGCTGGCATATGGCATCACTCACCCTTTCCTTATCTAGTGATTAGTTTCAACTGTCTTTAGTGCTAAATTAGTTATTTTCCAAGCAAGATGCAGCAGTGCAGGCAAACCTCTTACAACAAACCACCAGCTGAGTGGAATCATCAGTGAATCCTTCATTGGCTTCCCACATGGCCCCTTCTCTTTTGCTAAGAGCAGTTGACAAACTGCAGTGGGATTTTCCATGAAAATTTAACCAAAAATTGTGAATAAAAAATATTTTAAGAAAGTAATATTCAGTATCTCTTCCATCCCATTTACACTTACTCTCTACTTTGTATTTCCATTTAAAATCATTCCCATCTTTCTGAAAGTTGCCGTATGGTAAAACTATAAAGAATTTTTCCAATTCCATTCCAATTTTTTCCAATAATGAGGAAGCACTGGAAAATTAGGCAGTTAGAGTAAAAGGCTGGCATGAAACATGTTTGATTTTACTGGACTGTAAGCCTTCAGGGTTAATGGTCTCCATTGACCTCTGGGAAACCACAGTGCTGTGATGTACAGGGGCAGAATAGCAATCACGTGTGGGAATTGTATGGTACTATGCCAGTAGGTGCCAGGCCTTCTAATGGGAAACCCCAATTTGAAATAAAAAAAAACCCTCAAAGAAATTAACTTAAAAAAAAAAGAAAAAAGGGAAATTAGGCAAAAGGATTGTCAGTCTCTGCCAACCATCTTACCACACAGTAAGAGGGAAAAGCATTGTCAGTTCCATGCATGCAGAGTACATCCATCCATCAGATCCATGCAAAAACAGAGAAAGAAGCTGGATATTCTCTTTACTGTAAATACTAAATTGAAGCCAAATTAATTGCAGTGTGGTTTGTTCCTTTATCATCTTGAACTACGATGCGCCAAAACACAGAGTCTTTGGGAATAATAATCAAGGAGCAACACTAAAGCCTTATCAATTTGCTCTTTACCAGCTGTTCTTCAATGTAATGGAGAATCACTACCCAGTATGGAAAGGGCTGAAGAATCTAATATATTGTGGATATTGAATTTACCAGTTGCTCTATATTTTTTGCTGGTGCTGCTGATGTTTGTGATGTTTCTCCTAGGCTTGCAGTCACACTGTGAGTCTGCTGTACTGCTAGCTCAGTCCTCACCTCCTTCTCAGCATCACTTCTGCTATGCAAAAACTCAAGTACAACAAAAAGAAGGAAAATGGAATGTTTATACATCCCTCATAGGGACACAGACAGCCCTCATCTGAACTCACAAATATACAGCCACACTCCAGTTGAAGTTTGCAGCCTTATTTCTGTCCCTAAGATGAAACACCCTCACAGCACATGCTATTGAAGTAAAAACTGGTCTGCATCATCCCTTCTTATTTGCCTCTGATCAGACCAAGGCCAGCTCTGGACACAGGCAAAGTAAGCAGTTACCTCAGGCAGTGTAGCAGCAATGCTGCTGATGTGCATTTGCCTCCAGCTGAATTGCAAAAAGGCTGGATGTTGCCCTCAGCAACTCAAAGATGCAGAAGCATAAGAAGAAGGATACTGCTAGTAGACCCAGTTGCTCTTGTAAAAATCACCAGCTGCCATCCTCTTCTGTCCTGACAGAAGTCTGATAGTCTTTGGTGTAGTGACATTCAGTTCTGCCTACCCTGCTGAGACAGTTCTGGGGTCTGGGGCTCTGAGACTAATAATACTCTGGGGAGAATTATTCATGCAATGGCAGAACCTGGTCACCAATGCCTGTTGCACACATCCTGTGTTTGCTGTGGAGCTGAAGAATGGTGTTACTAGAAAAGTGTAGCCAAATCTCTGAAAGTTCCAGAACTGGGGCATGATTTCTAGTCTTGCTGCAAAAAACAACACTGTAAGAAGAGGGGGAATTCAGCTTCCATACTGAAAATATAAATATCTGATTTAAAACAAAACAAAGCAAAACAGCAAAACCTAGGAGGATTAAATAAAAAATACCAAAACCCAGCTGAAACATTACTGTTGGACCTCTTTCAACTTTCCTCAATTACCCCTTTCTTTCTGGCTTCTCTGCAATTCAGAGAAGCTGCACTCCCTTCCCAGCCTTAGAGTCACAGCCACCTGGGCTGTGTGCATCCAAGAGTGCCAGAGTTTGCAAGAAAACAGAACCCTGAAGCATCATAATTTATTCATGTGTGAGACAGAGACAATACTTAACCACCTCAAATACAAATGAAGAGGTTAAATGAAAACTTGTTTGCAGAGCTCCCTGGAGTGAAAGGTGAGAGACTGCATACAAATTATAATATTAGATACCATTTGTTATTATTTGTACACTCTATTAATTCCTTTTATGCATATTTCAAAAGCACTCCCTCAAAGCCTATCAAAATAATACAAGAGTTGCCACCCCATCCAGTCTCACAGTTTCTAGATTCTGCTCTTTGTTGCTGTGAAGCTTTTTTCCTTTCTTCTTACTAAGAATGTTTTTGTTTGGATATTTGCATTGGCATTTGGCCATAGCTGCTGCTTATTCCTCACTTGCTGCAATCACTATTTCTCCCTTGCAGTACAGAAACCTGTCCCATTTTAATACAAGGACAGTGGGAGCAATAAAAGCAGGGAAAGGCAGACAAGCTCTCTACAGGAAAGAAGCCACTCATCAGGAATGACAGATGCAGACAGGGAATAGCCAACAGGCTGAAAATTCATTGACTTAAACACTGAGCAGCAGTCCTCAGACTCTTCTTTGCTCTCACACACCAGGAACTGGAGGTCTGGCAGTCTGAGCACACACATGCAGGGGCAGGGGCTGCTGTGCTGGAAACCTGCTCAGATTTCTGGTGCCTGTGCCCCAGTGCCATCCCCTGGGCCTGAACCCAGCCTGCTCAGAGGCAGGGGACACACAGCAAGTCGTGAGCATTTCACTGACTTGTGTATTCCAGCTACTACCTGGATATGGCTTGAAATTTTGGAAATCCAGTTGTGGATTTTTTGGCTTATGTTTTGGCTCAGCTTGGGGATTTTTAATGCTATTTGATGCCTTCCAGTGGCTACACAGTTTTCAGTATAAGAAAGGTCTGGTGAGAAAGAAACAAAAAAGCACCCCTCTGAACTTGCAGATAACTTGTGGGTGAAACATATGCTGATGCTGCCCCAAGATCAGCCTTACTCATTAATTTTTAGACTTCATAATAAAACTGAAACATGAAGGGATTTCCAATGTTTAGAAATATCCCAATTCTTTTGCCAAAACTAGGATGAAAAGAAAGGAACAGAATGTCTAGCATGTGTAATAAGCCTTAACTTTGCCAAGATCCATTTTTTGATAAGAAAGTCCTGACAAGAAGATGAGCAAGGCATAGATCAGGCTTTCCTAAGGAAAATAAAAGTATTTGTTTAGATCAGAACTGGGCACTGGAATTTGAAGATGAACTGGACCATTTCCAGAATGTAAGGTAACAGACTGTTCCAGTGGTTGCTTCATCTCAGCAGATATGGCTTTTGAAATAGAAGTTGGAATCCAGCTCCAAGCTGCTTCCAATCAATGATTTATTGAACCAGACTAATGGGATCGTTAGCATTCCCAGATTCATGCTGAGAATTATGGCAATTGTCATCACTGCTGGATATTGCTTTCTTCATTTAGTTACCTTGCTAGTTAAAAAGATGTCTGATGATAATTTAATGTGGCCTGGTAGCTCATCACAACCATTTCTTCATGGCCTAGTTGGTATAAATGCAAACCAAACTGAGGAATAAAGTAAAATACACACCTAGAAAAGGCACATTTAACATTGCATCATGTTAAATCATTAGCAGTATGACCAGAAATACTAGTTATATACACATACATATATATGTATTTTTATATATTTGAGGTATATTTGTACATGGATTTACATGTATATATACAGAGATGTACATACAATTAAAAGGGTGAATAGCCAAATGATTGGATAATATGTTTGTATTTGGGCATCAGAAGACATAATATGACATCCAAAAATTTTAAGATTTCAATTAATTTCTTTGTAATTTTCAAGGCTTCTTTTCTACAGATCAGAACACTCATTCATCTCCACCCATCAAACCCCTCCATGAAACATCCCAAAAGTATGTTCTTAGGACAGCTGTTCTTCTCTAAGAGCTTTTGTCTTCTGTCTTTACATGGCATCAAGCCAAAACCTCTGATTTTTTATCTTGGAGGTAATTTTAGCTAGTCTCTCCCAGTTTCCTTAAAATTATTAAAACCTTAATCCTGTTTCTTCTACCTCACCATTTATTGTAAACATTTTGAACAACAGAGTATATAAAAATATTCTGTTTAACTGGATTGCATCAATCATAGAATTATATAATAAATCATCTTCAAACTCATGTCTAGGGATCATCTTACTGTATCACATTGCTCAGGGCTTAGTCCAGCTTACTTTTTTAATTTATCATTATCACCTTGTGTTCCAGCCCCCTAACCATCTTATTGGCCCTCCATTAAACTCTCTCAAGTTTGTGAACATCTTCATAATACCATGGGAATCACACCAACACTCCAGATGCAGCTTTCCAAGTGCTGGGATAAAGAGAATATTCCTGCATCTGGTGACTGTGCTGCACACACCCTGAGCCTGGCTTGTTACATCCTCCCTTTCCAGTCTCTCCCAATTGTTTGGTACAATCACTCAAGACTTACTGTTTTACAGGAAAGGCTTATTAAATAAGAAAAAAAAATCTGATTTTACCTATCTGACGTGGGCCCCAAAGACAGGAAGAGAAGGATGCTAAAAATAAAACCCCATGAATTAGAAAACAATAAGCAGATCTACCCTCCAGTTAATGAAAGCCAATTAAATTAATGGAGAAATGTGTGTACATTTCCATTTAACTCTGCACTAGAGATCACCCTCCTATTAACAGGACAGGAAATATTTTTTATTTATCACATTCTACTTGAAGAAAACTGGCAACAAAAAAATGCCAAACTAAGCCATAAAGCAGGGAAGAATAAGATGTTAAAGCCATTCAGTATAATTTCAGGCCCCTCAAGAGGGATTATGTGCCTGAATAAATTAAATTTTCTTTCAGAACAGCAAAGCATCTCCAGCCCTTCCATGACACTTCATATGTTACCCAGATTCAACTATTCCATAAATAAACATGTGTAAGGAAGGAGAAGAAAAACAAAGTGCATACAGGAATCTAAATTCCTCCTGAGACCTTTTGCTCAGTCACATGTAGTTCCATCATATAACAGTTTTCTTAAAACAGGCTCATCAGACACAACAGCCAGACAGATATGTTCCTCCTCATAAAAAAGCTGATTATGAGAATAAATTCATATAGGACCATCAGTAACTTTTATTATGTCAGCTAAAGCCCAGTTCTATTTAGGCCCTTTGTTTTCACAGAAATCTGAACCTTTTTTTCCTGTGTATCTGTGCTTTGCTTCAGCATTTGACGAACACACAGTGGCTTGTAGTGGAGATTAAAATTTCTTAGCTTTTCATACAACCATGGGACAATTTGTGTTGGAAGGGACCTTTAAAGGTCAGCTGATCCAACCCCACTGCAAGGAGCAGGGGCATCTTCAACCACGGCAAGTTTCTCCAAACCCTGTTCACAGACCTTGTGCATATCACTTCTTTTTCTTTTACGGACTTTTAAATCAGCTAGCTCAGCCCAAGGCAAGGATGGTAGAGAGACAGGGAAAACCAGAAACCAGACTGTCCAAGAAGGTGCATTTCCATCCAGCAACATATAGGCACAGTATAGCCTCTAGAAGATTGATCACTTACCCATATTTTAAAATCTACATCTAGTAACAGGATCAGAAATCCAATGATGGAACCAGTCCACCTCAGACTTGCACAGCAGAGGAGAAGGTAGTGTCTGCACTGGTTTGGAAATGACCATGCCCCTGATTTAAGTGCACAAGTAACACTCTTGACTCTGATTAACTCCTTGTGTCAGAAAAATAAAGAAAGGGGGCTCATGAACAAAGAGTAGGTGACTTTCCAGATGCTTCCTGAGCAGAGTTTTATTTTTACTACTGCTATTAATTTCCTGAGTTCTATTAAGTGGCACTTGGAAAATATCACAGACAATTTTAATTTGTTAAAGTAAGTATATTCAGCTGTTATTTATTTATGCACCTTCTTCAGGCAGTATTAAAATAGCTGAGAAATCAGTCTGCTAATTTATCACTTGTTCTGAAATTTGTTATAGTCAGAGCACTTATTTGTTTTGCTCACTAACCACAAGTGTTTCTAGGTCCTGTGGTTGTCCAAATGGGAACAAGAAGCTTTTAGAAACTCACAGAACTCTGAAGCAGAGGTTAACCCATTCTCACTAAAATAAGATCAATCTTTTAAAAGCAGGGGTTAATAAAATGCCAAAAATTAGCATAACACTTGAGTTGCTGTACACCAAATAGAATGTGCCTGTGTACATTCAGAGATAGCACATGAACACAGGAAGCCTTGCTCAAGCTTCTTTTCTGTAGTGGCTGTAGGATCACATTTACAACCTGGGTCAGGGAAAGAAAGGTTTTAAATTTTCACAGTGGGTAGAGACTTGACTGGGATTAACACCCCAAGTACCGATACAGGAGATAGTCTAAATGTAAATGCATGATTTTTCCAAAACATGATAACTTGGCACAATTTTTGTTTTCTCAGTTCGCTATAGTCTTCAAGAGGGAAGATAATTTCTCAGTCAAAAGCTTTCCATGGGTGGTTTTACAGCATGCAACTATTTGCTCAAGAAATTTTTGTTTGCAAGATCCAGGGGTTTCTGAAATTATATCCTTTGCTCCACAGTGGACCTTTTCTAAACAGAGCTTTCGACAAGGCCTTTCAATCTTTTTCCATAAGGACTATGTTCCCTGTTCTCCTATTCTTCCCTTCATGGGAAGGAATAATTCCACCTTTTTGACTTCCTCCCTGCATATTAAAGATATGCTCCATCACCACTACCCCACCAAGGGCAGTTTCCTCATTTGCTGTTCTATGCAAGAAGTCAAGAAAAAACAGGCTGCATCCTGTAAATCTACAATCCCCACAACCAAAGGTGAGAGCTGATTTGCCTTCCACCAAGAGGAACTGTTGCATTACACCTTAGGGGTTAATTTGCCTTTACTCCTATGGTATATATCAAATCTGATGCTCTCTGCCAATATACTAATATTCCTATTACAGTGGTTTGAACAAATAAGACAAGAAATTAACTATAAAAACACTAAGGAGAGTCATTTATACCAATCCTTTTTTTTTCTGCTCTCTAGAGCATTTTCAGACCAGTCTGTCTTTTTCCTGTATTCATCCCTTGACCAAGACTCATGAACAACAGCATTGGGAAAATGTTGGCTGAAAAGTTAAAAGCTTGTGATTTTTTTCTTCTATTTATATAGCAAATGGATTTCCATTTTGCTTCCAGCAAACAACTTGCTGTCCTAATAGAAATAAGCAAAGATTTGTTTGTATTTTGAATAAATTTGAAAACAGTTCATTATACATATGTTTTTAGAAAAAAGTTAGTGGAAGTAAAATGCATTTGCTATTTCTATCTGTAGCAGGTTTCATGTTTCTGAGCCTAGTGTGGACAATCTGAAATCTCTTCTAGTTCACCTCCAAGAGCTAAACTTTCATATTCCTCAAAGCCTTGTGCTCAATAACAGAAGTGAAGTTTTGCAGTAGATCTTCATATCCCATGAAAACAATTCCAAATAGTTTAGATGCAAGCAGTGAGAGCCTGAATTGCAAATCAGTTTTCCGAGCCTCAGAACATATCAGTGGATATTTATACCTGGAGAGGGTGAATTGGACCCTCCCACCTGCCTTCTAGAGCTGCCCATGTGAACCCCCAGCCCCTGAGGGTGACCAGTCAGTACTGGGAGATGCTCTTGGCTCTTAGGGTCACTTAAATTACCAATGACTTAAAAAAAAAATGACTTAAAATCAAAAGAATAACCCTTTATTCTAATCAGGCCCTGCATCTTTACACCACCTGTGGGTATTGGTAGTGGATGTCCAGGAAGATCATGAAGAGCCTGTGGAAATATTTCATGTTAGTAATGTGAGCAGTCCATGTACAACCTTTCTCATCAAGTCAGCAACAATAACACCCATTTCTTGCTATGCCTGCAAGTGTCAAGAATTTCCACTGCATCCAGAGGTACTATGTTCAAATGCTGCTTGGAATTAGTGCTACACAGAGAACTTATGTATTCTAAGTTAAATAGTTAAACAAAAAATTACCTTTTTTTTTTGCATAAACTGAGCTGAACCAGGGCACCATCATATAAATACACATAAATAAGCAATGCCTCCACTTCTATTCTATTTACTTTAGAAGAGTAAGAAAGAAAAGAAAAAAACCAAAACAAAACAAATAAAAAATCCCTAAAAGCACACACACAAAAAACCCCAACATACCAGCCAAATAAAAGAACCACAAACCAGACAATAAGTTGAAAGCATTTGTATTGTAGTCCTGAGACATATAAAATTTACTTGCAATTTATACCAAATAATAAGAGAAAAAATACAATCCTTTCAGCCTTTAAAAGCAATTCTCAATCTGAAATAAAACCTCAAAAAGAAAATAAGTAAATGCTTCTTGAGGGTATGAGCTATTTAGACGTCAGGTCATCCTGACTTCTTAAAGTACGGTTCTGCAAAGCACTGAGCATTATTACTTTCCTTTTTCACTCAAAGGCAAAGCCAAGCACAGTGATGGCAATCATCCAGTCTTCAACTTTAAACAACTTCAGTAGCCTTGAGTTCTGGTTATGATCTAGCATATGTAGTTGTCACATTTTTGCTTCCACCACCTGACAGACAGCATCTTATCTAAAGGTTTGACTGCACCCTAATGCAGCCTAAATGAAAATTTAGTTTCCAAGTTCTACTACTGTAGATTGCTGTATCTCAATTACTTATGATCCAGGTACTTACTCTACTAAATCTACTGGCTTGATATGTGGAGGATAAACTACAGACATATATTTACTGCTTGGCTGCAAATCAGGCCTTTTCCTTGTATTTACATCTCACTATGAGTATTTTGCTAAGCATCATGTACCACCAGAGCAGTGCTGTTTGCAGGCTCTCCTACCCCAAGTGCACACACCAGGAGATCAAGCCCTGCCTTGGAACAGGAGCAATTGCTGTGACTGTGTGTGAAAATGTTTTGGCTTCACTTTAGGAGTGACTACACTCTTCAGTGAGCTACTCAAGGTGCAGATTCCTTGGAGGCCAAACTGCTGAGCAAATGGGCTGTAACCTACAGGACACCAATAGGTCTTACTAAGAGTTTCCAGCAGAAAATCCTTCTTTTACACAATGGATCAGAGAACATCTAGACAGCAATATTAAACTATGGAATAGCAAACAATATTTATCAGACTGTCTGCAAGTCAAACGACCAGTTATGTACTTCTTTGAATTACAGTCATGCTGTAACAGTCTATTGTGACACACTCATGAATAGGTTTCATCAACAAATGAACCCTCCTTCAAAGACCTTGTTTGCATAAGGGAGGAGAGCAATAAAATAATCAAGACTTTCAAATGCATCTTTTAATCAATATTTAGAATGTATGCAAAGCCAGAGAAGTATCTTTCTTTCAGGTAAAACACAGTATTAACTCATTTCCTGTCCTTCCCAATGAATTCAGCATCAATGACTTCAACTGATTCCATCTTTCTAGAAAGAAATATTCTATGGTTTGTGTCTGAACAGAGAATTAACACCAGAAAAGAATTTTAGAACATGCTTTGCTCAAAGTCTGAAATCAGTTTTCCCACTGTGTTTTGTTTGCCTTATACTCTTCAAAAGAGAAAGCAGAGAAATGCCTTGTAGTAAACCTTCACACACACACACACAGTGTAACTCCAGCTCTGTATGTAAACAAATGGGAGTTTCTACTACCTGCACTCGTGATTTTGGCTCTTAATTACAGGAACTTTAAACACAAGTCCAGAAATAGAGAGATACACTAGAACAGCTTTTAAATTACTCACTGCAATAAAAGCCCATGTCAAGAAAGTACATGTCTGAGTCAGAACTCCCACATGCAGACTCTTAAAACATAGTTACAAATATTAGGTAAAAATATCCTTGAGCAATCCTGGGTAAGATGAAATTTTGGATTTATTTGGTAAGTTTGTTATGAAGTGGCTTCATCTCATGCTTCTATCAAATGATCTAGTATGATAGATACAAAATCAGAAAAATATGTATCAAAAAAAAATAGAAAAAATCAAGGAGAAGCCCACCTATTCCCTAACACATTTACACAAACACACACATTTCCCAGTCTCATAGACTTTTCTCTCATTCCTTGCCTTCTAACAACAGTTTCAAGAAAGGCAGTCCTTCACCTTCCTGCCCACCTTGCACTCATAACCTCCCAAATTAACTGAGTGGGGTACGCTCTAGATCCACTCCCAATCCTGAAAGTACACAGAACAAAAGTGAAATTTATGGCTACTTCAGGCTGCACCTCTTCTTGCCCAGTACTTCCCTCATCTCTAGTCCTTGAGGTCTGTGGAGTGGGAGCTGTGATAGTCCCACTTATATTAGACCACTCACACAGGTGTCCTGCTCATAATCCTGTCTTTGGCAGGCCTATGATTAATGAGGTTGTTTTCCCACAAAGTAGTGTGATACACATATTAGACACTCGGTCCTTTCAGATTTAAGGACAAAGATTCCTCAGAGCTTCCTGTAATATCAAATCAACTCAGTCCTGAAGGGATGGTATCTGAAGAAACAAACTACAGAGACTCAATGTAATTTAAACAGCTGTTTAATCTGACACATGTCAACAAATACTTGAAAATATTCATTCAGTCCAAGTCATTTGTTTTTGCCTTCTGCAGCACTATCCACAAGTTGACCCCATCAATTACTTGGAACCAAAGCCACTACAACTTATCATTTCCCAAAGGAGACTCCTTGACAGCTCTAACAGGGCATTTCATTTCCTCTCCACATAGACCTTTATCTGTACTGAGCATCTCTCACACTCACTGCAGTTCTCATTTTAACTCTGACTTTCTGCCTTCAGAATTTTTATCCACTTCAACCTCCCATCTCAGATAATCTTCTGATCAAGGTCATTGGCATTTTGGTTTTGATAATCTACCAACTGTTCTTGCAATGTCAAGGTTCCCCAAGCTGAAGGTAACATGTCTGTTATTTTCAATAGCTGACTTTTTAAGAGCTGGAGCCCCGGAGGAATCTTGACACAAGAAACTCCCACCATGTTTCTTTCTTTGACCAGGAATCTCCCTCAAAGCAATGGCCATTTCTTCCAAACCTCCATCTTTCTATGAGGAGAAGTTTTTTACAATATAACTTCCTTTTAAATATAACACAGTAAATGGTGATGGCTACTACACTGCAAGTGATAATGACCATTTCCCTTGACAGAAAAAAATATGTAAAGTAGCACTGGCAAGGCTCCAAGATCCACTCCTTTTATGCTAGCAGACCCTGTCACATTTTGTCATGACCACAAAAGCAGTTCCATGACATGGAAATTGCATATAGCTTCCTTATAGCACCCTTCCTTAATTGATTTATTTTAAGCTGCACATATTTGTGATAAAACAGTATGTTTCTCAGCAAATCCTAATTTACAGTCTAGCTCAGAAAAAGTGGCAAATTTGAAATCCTTTACTCCATGTAAAGGCAACAGATAAGATACTTATTCCATGAGCACCAAACAGCTCCATGTTTGGAACTTGTCCTGTCCATCTCTCCTTCAGTTTATTCTATAATTAGCTACATATTTACAACTAATTGTTCATCTTTATCTTCCACATCATTACACTGATTCCACAGAACTTAGCAGCCTGTTTGAAAACACTGGAGAAAGATAATTAGCTTTCTAAATATATATACATATATGTGCATATATATGTGTATATATGTATTTTTTAATTCTATTTTTTAGACAGTCCTCACTTCCACTTGTAGTTTGGAGCACCAGTAGGAACCTCAGCTGCCCTAGCACAGGAAGACTCATTCCAGCATTCAGGGCTGCTCCTTCTAATGATCCATGAGGGTCTACCATTACAAGTTGTCATTATGATTCCATTAAGACAATTGATGCAGGCCTTGGAAAGCCTTTCTGAGCTTCCAACCACCACACAGGGTTTGAAGAAGACAACCAATCCACAGGTGCAATGGAACTAATTTTTTTGTTGTATTTGCTTCACCTCAGTGAAGCAAATACAACAAAAGTATTCTTCACACAAGGGACTTTCAAGGTCCCTTGACAGCTGTCCAAAGACAGCTATTAATTTATTTTATTGCCATGGTATTACTTCCTACACTTCTTGCCCTATTATTTAAAAAAATCTCCCCTCCACCCATTAATCAGACATCAGAATATTTTCCCCTTGCAAAGCTATTTATTCTGTGAGGGTCTATTCACCTGGCTTCTACCACCTAGCTATTCTCAATAACTGCTGGTTTAATGGTTGTGGCTTCGTTGCATTTGAGGAGAGAAATTCAACTTTCCTCTCCCTCTTCCCCTTAACAAAAGAATAGCAAAAGTCCAAGACACTATGTAAAAATTTAGTCGCTAATTTCCAGTACTAGGTCTTATGTTCAAAGGAATGTGAAGTAAAATTGAGCAGTTAGCTGGTCTAATTAAACTCACTGTGGTCTGATTAAATGCAATTATATTTCACAGTTGCTTTGTGCTCCCTGTTAACCTCTGTTTTCTGTCCTGCATCTCTGCTCAGTGTGATGGGAATTTCACTTCACTGATTTCCATTAGGAGCAGCTTTCTTTTCCCCTCTAGGCTTAATACTATTCACTGACCTTTCAAATCTGACTATACTCAACTGCAATCATCTTTCTTGCTTATCCCCAAGAAATGCTAACCTCTCATTGTTTGCCCATTGCAGCATTTTCAGCTGCAGCCCTTGTAATGTGATAGGAAATCTGAAGCTCCCTTCTTTAGCAGCCAGTTATCACACAGGGAGGAAAAGAGGCAAAGAGAGGCACGAATTTCCCCTCACACTTCAGCAGGCTCTCCCTGGGCACAGAAACTGTCCAGTGGCTTCTCTCTTCAGAGGGACCCGAGCACAAGAACCAGCACAGCCTTTCAGGTTTAAACAACCTTATGACTTTACCATTTGTGACTGCTGAGGGTCCATCCAGAAGCCCTGTTGAGGACCTTGTGGTCTTGGTATTAGAAATAATTACGTAGATATAGAAACTTAAAGCAGCACTGAAGTTGTGTTAATGAGTATTTAATAGCCACAGTTAGGAGATCTTAGAAAGGTTAATACTGAATATTTGGCTTGATCCTATATTTAATATAAGTCACCCTAGTCCGGATAAAATTAATAGGCTCATGAACCAAGCCATTGAGTGGCCACAATGAGGGTGTCCTCATTTGACACAAAACCATATTTCTATTCTTACCATGGTTAAAGCACTGTCAATTTTAATGGAAGTAACTCCCTCCCTTGGTCCACTGAAAATCCAGCAAACCCATCTGAAAGTAATTTGGTTACAGACTGCAAAAGGGACTCTAGATCAGCTATGGATACTCAGCACAGGCTGGCACAAAAGGCAGCTCAGCCAGGTTGGAGGAGTATGAAGATTAAATCTTGCTGTTTGGTCTGCTCTGCACAGCTGGAAGAAGAAAGCAAAGAAGTCAGACCAACTGCAGCAAATTAGCTGTGTGAAATCTCCTGACTGTATCAAATACTTGCCAGCTGAAACCAAATATCAGTCATTCTCTTGCCATAGGAAGACTGTAAACCAATACAACAAATCTCAGGTTTGGTGCTTCTACAGTGTATATGTAAAATACCTGTGTCATTCCATTACTTCAAAGTTGTTTGAGATCATCTTAAATTTCTCTTTCTTCTTGCTGTTTATGCCTTTTGAATAAATTGCCTAGAATTGTTTTGTATTTGGCAGCTGTATAGCTAAACAAGCAATTAGTTTTTCTTCCAGACTAACAAGTCTCTCCAAACCCCACATCTCTTTACCAGGACTCCCCATAACTTTATTCACAGAGCACACTTGTCACAGTGCAGTGAGTCATCATTCCTCTCTAACCTGGAATACTGGCAGATGGGGGGGAGAAATCAAATGAAAACTGCCTTGAAGGAGATGTATACCAGTTGCTCTAGTCATACATGAGGCAAATTAATTATAATACTAATCAGATTTCCCTTTTCTTTTCTGTTTTAACTCTAGTCCCTATTATTTGGCATGGACAACTCAAATTTTGAGGCTTGTTTCTTTGCCTCATATCTTCTTTCACTGCTCTCATTCATGTATGCCTTGAAAAGTAAGGCAGTAGCACAAAAGGAGGGTGTGAGACAAATAAAGGTAATGAAAATTGCCATTCTGAGTCTACATCTGCTAATGAGCAATTCTGTATCCTCAATTCATTCATTAGC
This sequence comes from Leptocoma aspasia, assembly GCA_013399835.1. Taxonomy (NCBI): domain Eukaryota; kingdom Metazoa; phylum Chordata; class Aves; order Passeriformes; family Nectariniidae; genus Leptocoma; species Leptocoma aspasia. Next base: position 841,064 of record VXAX01004077.1, on the reverse strand, counting down.
TTCCACAAGTTTCTGGGAGCTGAGATCCTGATTTTCCAATGCATAATCAGAAATGGTTTCCCTTGAAAACCAGCCCATTTTGAAACAGTGTTTAGAGAGGAAGAGAAATCTGATCAGAATTCCAATGGAAGTAAAATATGCGACTTTTCGGCTCTGATTTCAGAAGGTAGAGAGTGCTTTCAGCCTCTGTGTTTCCTGGCTCCTGGCATCAGCCAGCTCAACCTTTTCAAGTAAAATCTTGTACAATCTCCCTGGAAGAGAGGAGAAATCTTCTTTTGATATCCTGGAGTTCAGATTTTCATCTACTTCTTTTGCTGAAGTACACTGGATTAGTTCTGTGGGGAAAGTCCCTAGCTTGAAAAAAACAAAAGGCCATTCTACAAGTCCTGAAACTACTGTCCTAACAGTGGGAGAAAGGACATTTCCTCTTCCTACCTTTGCTAGTAACTATGTCCTTGAGATTATTTTTGAAACTTAAGGTGCCCCTTTTGCAACATCTAGCCTGAAGCTCATGTAGCCATGGAAATGAGAAATAACAGGCTACACTATTAAAAAGCTTCAGCTAATGTAGCTCTTATTGACCTCTCAAAAGCAATTTGCTCATTCCCTAGGTCTGCTTCTCCCAGAGGCCTTTAAACAATGTTATGGTGGCATTAGGAATCTGGTTTATATGCCATCTCTTAACTCTTATACATTCCATCAATACAAGTCTACTGCCTATGAAACAACACACAGATTTAAGATTTCACAATCTGTCTCTTACTCATTTTAACTATCTTTTTAACCACTTTTTTCTCTTTTTTTGTGTGAGAGGAGGGGGAGTTGTTTTTCGTTTGGTTGTGCTTTTTTTTTTTTCCTAGTTTGCACAGATTGTTGTCTCAACTACAACCATCTTGGGTTCTGGGCAGCTCAGCAAACTAATAAAGAAAAGAAGCCTAAATAAGGAAATGTGTGTGGTTCACCAATATGACCTCAAACAAATCCAATGTGAGAGGAAAAAAAGTAATAAAAATCAATGGGCCTGTTTATGTACTCTAAGCTTAGTAGGGGATTCCACTTCCCCCTCCCTAAGGGCTCTGTGTGACTCATCCTGAGCAACTTACCATGAAGTAGGCTGACATTCTATATCATTTTAGGTTAAATTTTTTTCCAGTTCAAAAATTTCTCTGTTGCTTTGCATGAATATAAGAATAGCTTTGCACTTCCTTGGCATGCTGTGCTCTTTTTGCCTTGGTATCCTGATCTTCAAAGCTACTGTGGTACTTACTCACTTTATCAAGATTTATTTGAAAGAGCTGCTGCACTAAATGCATAATACCCAGGAATTAATTCATTTGACTTAGAACCATGAGATTATGGTAGCCTGTTCTGACTGTGGCTTAAGGCAGTGAGAAGAGGGAACACATCCAAAATGAAGGCAGAGTCAATCCCAATGTAAAATGGGCCTCCTCCTTCCATGCAGGCCACGTATCTCTGGTGGCTTGTCCTCACACAAAGATGGTGCTGTCAAATACAACTGTCACAGATCTGGATTAAAACAATAAGTTACATCTTTTCTGTTTGTCTCCAGGTTTTTCACTTCTGAAGTTTAAATCATAAAATCTGACCTAGATATGGTCTGTCTCCAGGGGAGTTAGAAACCTTTTTCTTCTTATTTCCAGGACCCTTTCAGGGCTTTCAGGCAAACAGTAGTAATCATGAAACCAGGGCAAGAGTTGTCAACACCACAAGAGTTAAAAGTTTCACATTTCTGCTTCTATCCCAGATTAATTACATCCTCATACCTCCTTGTAAAACTCCTCTCTCTTCTTCCACTCTTTAAATTTGCAAAAAAATGGAAAAAAACTAATTTGCCTTCACTAAGCCTGATTTTATACAGGTGTTTGAACTAAGTGTAAGCAAGTGGTCTTTTGTGAAAGTAAAAGAATGAAGAAATGCCTGAGGTCCTTTGGGCTGGAGAGACTGAGTGTGCCAGGTGCTGTGGCACTTGCCTGTCCCTCGGGAGCAAGTCATGTTGTAAGGATAAGTGCCAAGTGACTGAAGCTTGTTGATTCTGTCCTGAGGGGGCCAGTGAAAAGAATTTGCAAGAAGGAAGATAGCACTACCAACTGCTGAACAGGACACAAGCCTGCTCTCAGCTGGAGAAAGACTTCAGAGTGAGAGTCTTAGTACTAAAGTGATGACAGAATCTTACCATGAAAAACTTGATGAGCAGGATGACAGTGTGTCCCAATAGTGAAAATAGCAAGACCTAGGTTTTATGCTAATATGAGAAAAAATTCTTCTTTTTAAGTATACCATCATATAGATTTTTAAATGGATAATATTTTTAAAATATTGATAAAATTTTAGCTTGTGTTAGACACTTGCCTCCTTACTCAATTGGAAAATAGACATAACCTGAAAGTGTCACTAAAAGTGCTGTTTTAGTGTCTTTATATATTTGGGGAAGTTTAAAACCCATTTGTTCTCTTTTCTCCTGGCTGAAACAGAACCTGTGGCAGGCAGTGGGAATCTGGATGCATAACAAAATACAAATGCACATTTATACAAAGTAACTATGTTCCCATTTTTCACTCTTACTTCTTGACACAAATCCCCCTCAGCTGTTTTCCCACCCACCTTCCATCAGCAACTAACCCAGACAAAAGAGGGACCTCAAAGCTTGCATTTGCCAGGTGTGCAATTCCTGCTCCCCCAGAGGCAGCACGTACAGCAGGGATGTGCATCCACAGAGCTCTGTACAGAAAGGCAAAAGAAGCAAGGACTCCCCACAGAAGCTGCAAAGTTTAAAAGGAGGTGCTACTGAGAAACTGAGCTTTTCTGTACAACCACTGAGGAGTTAAAAATTGCCTGCCCTGCAAAATGCTAAAAATTAACTGTAAACAGGGAGAAAACTGGAGCTGGGAGAACTGCAGCAAGAGAGCAGTCATGAATTTAAATGCAGTTCTCCCTTCTCCTTGGCTTGCTAAGCAGTTTCCTCAAGGTCTTGCCCTAAGAAGAGGCATCAATCTGTTAAGAAACAAGGCCAAGACACTGAGGCAGCTGTTCACAGCCCCAGACATAACCCTGAGCTGGCCCTGGCATTGCCTTTGCGTGGCTTCAGCACGGTTGCCACTGTCCCAAGAAGGTGCTCATGTCCAGCTGCTGCTGCTTTATCACAAGTCTCACTTCTGAACATTAACTTTAGTGAAACTGTGTCTTAAACTCACACTTTTTCTATAGCAACCACTATTCTATGCATTAGAAATCCAAGGTGAGCTTTAGTGCCTGCCTACAGGCTAGTACACTTCATTACTTTACATCGAAAATATGTCTCTGAGGAATATTTACATTAGTATTTTTAATGATATCCAGGTGTGTGACCAAATATGCACTTCCATCTGTGAGTTACTGCTAAGCACACAAACATTGTTGCAGCCTCAAAGGAGCAAGTTATGTCCCCTTAGAAAATCTACCTTTTGTTTATCCTATGATACACAAGTAATAATTTCTGAGATAAATGTTTTGGTACAACTGAGTGCCTCAGAATTTTAGCCTGAGAAACAAGAGCTGTGGGACAGAATTTACAGCTTTGGCTTGTTCCAGTTTGTAACTACTTGCACGGAGGTCGAATGGAAGAGGCAAAACAATGCAAAACAAGTCCCTGACATGTTAGAATAGCACAGAACACCAACTAGCATAGGCACTATTGTAGATTTCAATTGAGATTAGATTTTAATGAAGAACATATCACATTTCAGCCTGTGTTACTGGGAGATGACCACCCTTTTGGCTTCCCTTAATCCCTTACACTTTCTTCAGTGCAACATCTTCATGTCACCTCAGTTTTTTACCACATGAGAAACTGTCAGGTGTACCTGGCTCCTCAGCTGATGAAGTGTATGGTGCAAATTTTAAATGGGCCCCAGGTGTTAAACACCACATCTTACAAAAACAAAAGGAGATTAAAGAATTTAATGGAGTTCAGATAATCAGCTGCCTTTCATGATGGGAAAGAAGCAAGAGAATCAATAAAAGGACCCTTTCCTACCAATACTATTCATACCCTTGCTGAGCTTAAAAATTATTTAGCAGAGCTCTCTAAGCAGAAGGATCATTGCTTTACTAATATTCAGTTCCTCAACTGGAACCAGGAAAAACCCTGGCATTTCTGCCAAGGACTTCTGTAAGAAGTCATTCTGTTTTCTGTTTGATATGCTCATCAGTGGTGATAGATAACTCCTGTCTGCCTCTGTCTTTAAAACTGGAGGAACAAAAGTTAAAATAATAGTCAATGACATTTAGTTAACCAATAGTCAATCTATTATTAATCTAATTTTTTTTCTTAACCTCTGGAGTTGATATGAGCTGCAGCAGTTCCAGTTGTGACTCACAAGGAACTTTGATATCCCCACAGGTTGGCAAGACAAGGCTGATGCACAACATGTTCATCACTCAAAATATTTCTTCTCAATCAGACACTTCAGATGAAAAGAATACCAGATTTTTTTTTTCCTTAACTCCATCTGTGGGTAAATAAAATGTATTTTGATTCACTGTTTAATTTGTTCCCTTTGCAATGGTACCATTTTAAAATAGAAACCAGGAAGAATAATTATCTACTTGTCTATACACAAAACAAATAAAAAATATCCCAGCACAATAAGATCTCATTAATTAAACACAAATTAAAATAAAAAATGAAAAAATGGCAATAACATTCTTACTAACACTTGTTTTCACTTTGAAATTTGCAAGCTCATGCTGAAGGATGTTTGACTAACTGCCCCTGCCAAAAGGCAAGGGCAAGTTCTGACTGCAACTCAGTGTCTCTGAGAGACAAAGGTGGTGTGGATCTTTGCTCATGCAGAGGCTGCTTAGAAATTCAGGACTTGAACTTTTAGTGACCTATTCGTGCTTGATGGGGCAAGGACACCAGCTCCTGCTGCCTGCAAACCTCAACTTTCCATTATCTCAGAACATCAGTACTGAATTACTGTTTGGAGGTAGCTGAAAACATTTATACACATACACAAGTTGCACTAATACTCTCTTTGAATTTCAAAAGGAGGTTATGTCATCTGTATAAACATGAGCAATATAAATAAAAACAAAAGAAATCCCTCTCAGTCCTTCTCACTCAAACATTCATCTTCACCCACCTCTAACCCCCATGTCCAGAAAACTCCAAGGAAGCCAGTGGATGACACTACTTTCAGAAAAAGCTGTGGCAAACACCCCACCTATTAGCTCACACCTACTGAAACCACGGTGTTTGATGAAGACACTGCAGGCAAACCAGGAGCTCAGATGCAGTTCCTGCCTTAGCAGGACTCAGCAATTTGGCAGTAGCACTTTTTCAACCAGTGTGAGCAGTTTTGTTGGCTGAGAGCTGGGTTACCAAGTGCAGATTCAGCTGCAGTTTCTGCAACTGTGCTCTAAGACTTCTCACCAGAACAAGTTGTGGGCAGAAGTATCACTTTCCATGCAGACTCAGAGGCTGAAGTTTGATCTAGTTTTCAAAGATGTTCAGGATGTTTTTCTAGATTTTGTCCATCAAGTCCAACTAGAAGAGGACAGGAATAAAATCAGATTAATGGTAAAAGTAAAGTGATAGGAGCAAAATAATCAGAGCATGCATACATTTCTGGCTATAAAATCAAAGATGAAACCTATATCTAATGTTATATTTTTGCTTATAAAGATAGAGAAACACATATACATGTGCATGCTGATATATCTGTGTATATGAGCACATTCTTGGTTTTAAGAACATTCAGAAGTACAAATCCCAGTTAACTGTGAATTTGGTATTTCAACAATTCACATATAGTAGCAACATGGAGATTTAGGCTATCAAATTTTCAAACTAGTACCTGCTGTGTGAAGAAGTAGCCCTTGTAATTTGAGATTGTAATATGAGAGCCAGTACTTCTGTGAGGTGAATAAATTCCATCTGGGTTTGCTTCAAAGTAGTATTTACAGGTTGTCATGGTGTTGTTGTTTAATGCTGCTGTCTCAGCCACCAGAAGAGCATTAAGGCAAATTCCTGGGCTACCTGACAGCTCTTTGCAACACAGCAGTCAGTGGCAGCAGTGGTTACAGGTGAGTCAAATGGTTTATTTCAATGCCTTGTAGGCAGCATTCATACAGCTTTTCACAAGCCTGGTCTACCCTCCTAATAATCTTACATCCCTCCAAGACATTTGCAATAACTAAACTTGCTAACTGGAGGAAAGGGCAGAGTCTCCATGTTGCCCTGCACTCTTGCACAGAGGCAGCCAAGGGGATGGCAAATGCTGTGGGATCGTTCATGCTGCAGTGTGGAGACAGATTGAAAATAATGTATCCATGTATGGTTTTTGTAGCCCTTCAACCAAACCAGCTCTCCAAAATATTTCAGTCATACTTGCTGCAAAGAGCCATTCCTGAACAACAGAAGGCAGCCCTGTGTGTTACAGGAACAGGAATAAGCATGGGGATGTTTGAAGGAGTTGATAAGCTGTAAGTGGCAGGATGTCAAACCTCAGCCTTGGGGCAGACATATCCAAGCCAGCCAGGTCCAGGATCTGGTCATCATGAGGATGGATTAGGATTCAATTGCACAGAGTTACAGAATATATTTGGTTGGAAGGGATTTTTGAAGGACATCTAGTCCAACAACCCCACCCCCGCACACCCCCATGCTTCCTTCCTTGATAAGATATTTTGCTTTGAAATGGGTTTTGTTCCCAAAACCCATGGGGACTCAGGCATAAAACAATAACCTGAAAGATCCAAAATTTCATTACCTTCCTTAAAACATTGGCTAAAATTATGACAATGTAGGACAGGGCACTTTGAATCTCACATATTCCTGAATAAGCCAACAAAACGGATAGCTTTTAAAGGAAGTTATTATACACTGGATAATTAAATCCATCTCTAAATACCATTCACTCTATCACTTTCATTTGTCTGTCCTTATTTTACCTAATACCCTTTTCCTGAGCATGTGCCCATGAAGTGAGAAGGATAGATTTGCATACACAGCTGGAAGAAAAATACATAGAGTTGATCTTGTTTTACCTTAATATCTTATATTTTTGGGGGTTTGTATAAACCCTTTCTTTAATAGAGGAAGAAATCTGTTCTACCAGGTTCTGCCTTCATCCTAGATGGAAATTGCTATATTGCTATATCTCTACCCTCAGCATTATTACAGTCATTATAAATCATTCAGCCTCAGAAATATGAACCAGTTTAATACTGACATCAACAGAAGCCAAGAAAACTTCTTTTTTTTCCTTTTTTTTTTTTAGGAGGGACTTGATAGGTTTCAAGTATCCCACACATACTATGCAATTTGTGTTAAGAGTGGTTTGGTGCCCCAGCTACAAGTAACTGCTCTTATTTGTCCTAGATTCAAACTACTCTCATTTATAACAAGAACTGACTGCTTATAACTTTCAAATTCATCACAGCCTTGCGTGATGGAGAGTCTAAAAACTATTGTGAAGATCTAGAAGAACAAATTATTTAGTCAAAGTCACGTAGGGGAAGGAGGAAGCCAAGATGACTAGTGTGTAAATTCATTCAGTCTCACTTGGTGAACTACCATGTCCTAAAATAACTTCTTCCCCCAAGATTCAAAAAACATCTGTGCAACAATGAGAAAGGCACACTTTTCAGTCCCCTGAGAATGGTACAGGCAGAGCAAACAGCATGAGCACCGTGTGCAGAATGGAAACACAAATCTGTTCAGCCCTGTGTGTGTGCATTTAAAAGTATGTTCTAGCAGTTCTTTCTTTCATACCTCAAATTGCTGGGGTGGTAGAGGAAGGATGCAAACATCCTTCTGAAGCCCTCATACACTGACCTGTGTTTTATTTGTCCTTAAATAGATATTATTTTTTCAGGCATTATTTGTCTCCCACTAATTAGCATCCAACAGTAGGAGGGTAAGTTAACTATGCCAGAGCTGTTACTTCAGTCAAACATCTTCATTTGAAATGCAGCCACTTTTTCAAACATCTCAGTCATAGCAGATGTCTATCTGAAGTATGAGTGCTGCAGACCAGTTGGCTGTAGCCTACAGCCAATGCATCCTTGTGAACTTGCTTTCTGTCCATTATTAATCATGTCTCCAATGGTAATTGGGCAGGCAATTGGCAGATACTGCATATTCAGATTTTTCTTTGCCATTGCCAAACAGTGCAAGGCCAAGCCTGCAGCTTCTCTGTCACAAGTCTTTACATATTTAGGCGACATCTCTAAACTACTTCATAACCTTTTGTCAGTGTTAAATTCACAGTTTTTCTACAAAATCCAGCATTATCCAGAATGTTACAACAGGCAGAAAAACACAAGAGCAAATACAAAGAGTAAGAGAATTAATGACTGTCTTGTAGGATCTACAGCAGATTCAGAGTCCAGATTACCAGTGCAGGGCTTTAGCTACAAAAGGCCTTCTTTGGTGGGGTACTGTCACTTTTGCTTGCATAGCAGTGCTGTGGTCATAGGAAACAAGGGAGGAGTAAGGCCATTTCCCCCACATTTGTGGGATGTCCATGCACTTGAAAACCTGCTGAAACATGAGTTTGCCCTGCTGGGCATCCTCAGCCCAGTCTGGCCTAGGGATCATCAATGACACAGCTCTTTCATGCCTGGCAGGAAGAGACAACCTCAGAGAGGAATACTATAGTTTGTCATGGCTGATTAAGTGACCTGGCTGTCCTGGAGCTCAAGTGAATGCAGAGAGAGGGTCATAATGGTGTTCAAATGTAACTTCATCTAGGAAGCTACTCTGCACTCTACTTTCAGAGCAATCTCCCCTCCTGTTTAGTTCCACCTGCTTCCACAGCAAAAGCTACAGAAGCTATCAGTGACAAATCCTGTATTACAAAATAGGTGCATGATAATAACCATTGTGGGGAAAAAAACCAAAAAATATCACAGATATCACAGCAGTGGATGCAACTTGAGAAAATCCTACTATCCCCAATGATAAAACTACTTTCCTTTAGCAGTACTCTCCCAGCAGCAATGCCACCTCCCAAAACTGACTTTTTTATTATTTGGTAGTTTATTTCTCCACAGGGAGTACCATCCTCACATCCTCAGAGAATATGAATGACTCATGGAAAAAAAGTAAGATCTCAAATTTTAATAGAAAGGATCCCTTATCTCTTAAATAAGTGACAAAACTACATCTGGAAAAATTACATCAGTGTCAGAAAGAATGGCAACATTTTAAAACATTAATTCTACAGGCTTTCCTTACTCCTACTAAAATGGTGACAATCTGGTTAACACCTACCACTCATCTCCAGGTCCTTTCCATGACTTACAGAAGGGCTTCCAGATGCCCCCATGTACACTGTCATCTAAATGTTTGTGTTTTCCTCAATAGCTGGTACAACAGGGTATATTTTAGTTTTGCCTTACAGAGAAGTCATTGTGAAAGATGACAATATTTATCTAGTTAGAGGAGATGTTCGTATTTTAACAATACTGAAAGATACTTGGAAAAGAGTGTATTGCAGCCCTAGCAATTGTCAGACCACATCTCTCAGTCAGGGCTTCAGCCCTGCTAGAACAGACAGGAGCTAAAGTGGGAAATGCAGTATCTCAGGATAAACTTATTTTCTACTTGAAAGATGGTGCTGAAAAATTAACTTACAATGTCATTTAGTCCCTATATTTTAATCCAACTAGTGGAGTTTTAATTTTTTTAAATTATTTTTAAGGGTTTAAAAAAATAAAACATGTTTTCTTATCACTGCCCTTAATTTCAGCTTTATAAGCTAATAGAGGCATAGCACTCTAGAATCAGCTGAAAGTGTTTAAAAGATGGTTCTGATTTTAGGTCAAGTAGCCTACTTGTTGCTATAAAACAGGAAACCAATCAAATGTCTTTGAATTTTTGTGTCAGGGGACTGGAGGGGACCTCCAGAGACCACTTAGAAAATCCTCTTTCCTCACAGCCAATCAGACATAGCTATTCCTGAAAGGATGAAAGCTTCCTATGAAAAACATGTCAGTGTTTCACTGTCTTTACTACCAGAAAAATTGTTCCGACATTTGACCTGGATGTTTCTTGCTGCAATTTACATCCATGATTTATTGTTTGCCTAAAATTGGGAGAATCTCCTGTGCCTTTTTGCAACACCATTTACTCACCTGAGAGGCCAGACTTCTCTTCCTAAGACTGAAGAACCCATATTTCTTCAGTTTTTCTGCACAGACTGTTTTTTTCAGATCTCTGATTTTTGGCTTTTGATCAGACCACCCAAACTTGACACTACTCTGCTTCAAGCTTTACCACTGCCTGAAGAGTGAATGATTCTTTTGTACTTGTCTTGCTAGATATGGTTTCCTTCATAAACCCCAGTATAGTCACATATTTTCAAACAATGTGATTCTTATGTTTCTTGTGTAAACCCCTATAGTATCTGCCTTCTATTTTATCTCATGAAACTGCTGGTTAGATGGGAACAATTGGCTGAGCAGCTGTAGATTCCTTTTCTTTACCTAGCTGAAGTGAGAAGGTGGTCTGCAATTCAGTTTTTATAAGGTGTCTTTCTCACATTGCACTGAGGAATTTTTCCCTGTTCTGCCTTGTCTCTTTCTCCTTTCTTACATATGTGCACACATATACATGGTGCCTTTGTAGCAGGATGCCTTGCTTAATTGAAGGTAAAAGAGCTGGAACTATAAATATTCACAGAAGTTACCACTGCTGGATGAAGGGAGGTCATGTGCTTTAGTATTGAATACTGCTGAGACCAGTCTGACTCACCAATTAGAAAGTTAAATGCTCTGAGGAAGAACATTTCCTGACAGAAGCTGGCATCAGTGAGCACATGGCAGAGAAAGTTCCTGATAAAGCAACCAACAAGTTGTAATGCTGATGGTTTATCTAAAGCTGCTGAGGTGACACAGCTGGCCTAGAGACACAGGACTGACAATCACTTCATATTATGAAACCCCTGTCCCACTTTTTAACCATAGAGTCTTCTAACATATCACCTCTTGGAATGTGTGGAGATTCCTCCCTTGAGTGGAGACCCCTCTCCAGGTTACTCCTTGAGGCTGGGCTAAAGAGATTTGCTGATGGTCATTGGCTAAGATTGGACCATTGGAATTATCCTCTTGAAGAAGGAGATGCAACTCAGCCAATGCTTCTGAGATACAGTACTAGAGATTTTGATTTTTCCCTCCCCTTTGCTAAATTGCACATCCACACAAAATTCGTTCACAGGAGCATCCCACAGTCATCAACAGACCCAGTATTCTCACTGTTTTCAGTAAAAGTTGTTTGACTGGATCAGAGAAGACTACTGTGGAAATCATTAAAAAACTTTTATTTGACAGAATTATCCATGGATAAAACATGGATACAATAAACAGATGGGAACCTAAAGAAGTTAATGGAAACCATTAGGGAAACTAAATACTCAAGCAAAGGCTGAACTTGAGATGGCATCATGCAGGGCTGAAGAGAAATAAAACTTTTGGGAGGAGGTTGGAGAAGAACTGCAACTCTGGTAAAACCAGAATAATATAGAGAAACTGCAATATTTAGTGATGAAAAATCAAGGGAGATATGATATGCCAGCAGTTTATAACACCTTTTCACTTGTGAAGAATCAGCTAAAGTTTCTTTAGACATGCACAGACAGACACACAAACAGAGGCACACTAGATATTCTAGTATTTGGCATGAGGAACTCAAGTTACTTGTAAAAATCAAAAAGCACAAGGGAAACATTACAAGCACTTCCCCATAGATAAAAGGTTTTTAGAGTCTCCACACTTGGAGTGAGAATATCTGAGACATTTCCCTGGATCTTCTAGAGATTTGTTGAGCAGGTTATTAAAGCTCTCAAATATCATAGAATTAGAGTGATACTGCTGCCTTTGTATGCAGGCTATGAAATCTAAAGGGCAGAAACATGGGAGTTTTTATTTATGGTTTTTTTAAGGAAAATCCCATTCTCCTCTGAGGTACCATGAATCATTCCACTCACTGCTGTAGTAACAGTTAGGTGTAGTATTCCCATATCTGCTTGCCAACAGATTCTTTCAGAGCTGAAGTCCCCTTGCTCTCAGAGGAAAGAAAGGGATAATCCCTTTTCCTGCCCTTGAGCAGCCAGAAGGCAAAACAGGGAAGGTGTTTATACACAACAGCACCCAGCAGGACTGACCAGACAGACTGTAGCCAGCATATTTATTCCTTCTAAGGGTACATCTCATACCATGGTCAAAAAGCACCTTTACAGTCTGAGCTCTGCCAAAATCTAAGAACAAGCAACAGTAAAACAATTCAAGCAGCTTTTGTTCCAATGAGAGTTGTAAAGGGAACATGTACAGGGATGAACTCCTCATCTTTGTCTTTCAAACTATCCTTTCTACAGTTCAGTTGTAGTTTGTTTATGGTTTCACATATTTTTGTCATTACAACTGATTGCAAAGATGATAAATCATTCATATTTTATTAAGTAAAAGGGGAGTGATCAGAAAGAAACTGGTGAAAGTGCTGGAAAATCAGCTTTTTAAAAGTGAAAAAATAGTTTGATATTTAAAAATGCCCAAGTTTGCTAGTCATACAGATTAAATAATGAAAAAAGGAGAGGTTTATTCTTAACACAAGTTTATGTAGAGATAGGACAAGGGGGCGTGGCTTTAAATTGAAAAAGTGGAGGTTTAGATTAGATATGAGGAAGAAATTCTTTATTGTAAAGGTAGAAAGGCACTGGAACAGGTTGCCCAGAGAAGTTTTAGATGTCCCATCCCTGGAAGTGTTCAAGGCCAGGCAGGATGGAGCTTTGAACAACCCAGTCTAGTCACAGGTGTCCCTGCTCATGGCAAGGGGATTAGAACTAGATGGACTTTAAGGTCCTTTCCAAACCATTCTGTGACTCTGATTCCATGTCTTCCAAAGCTGGGTTTGTATTACTTTTTCAAGTGCATTTCCACTTAGAAATTTAATTTGGCAGAAAGCACATATTCCAATGTATAATAGAAAAATGCTGCTGAGTATTGAATTTACTGCTGAATACTGAATTTCCTGCAGAGATGCAGTATTCAACAGCAAAATTAGAATTCTTGCAACAGCTCTCTAAAACTGCTCCTTGATCTAAATCAAGCTTCTCCTAGAGCTAAGCTGGGGAAAAAGGGAAATGTTAGGACAGGGCAGAAAAAGAACCTGTGGCTAATTTTTCTGCTGACCTTTAGAAATGTCTCCCTGCTCTGACTTATGTCAACATTCTCAAAAAGTGCAGAGTGACCTATTCCTCTACAGTTAGCCTCTGAAAGAAAACGTCTGCTTTTACCAGTGGAAGAGCCTGTCTGAAAATAATGGAGTAGGTCATCAGAGAATGTTTAGAAAAGAGTTGTTAAATAGTGGGAAATCTGCTTCATAGCTCTGTCTTTATAACTTCTCAAAGAAAAAGTGCAGATATAGCTGCATCACAGAGTACAGCTACCTACATGGAGAACTAAACTTCAGTGAAGGTTTCTACAGTACAGCAGACAAAGGTGTAAGAACTTCCAGTGCTTGGAAGACACACACATAGACACCAGGTCTGCAAAGGAAGCAGACCTAAAAATCTTTCCACATTTTCATAGGATGCTCATCTCTGGAATTGTCAGAATTTCAAAGAATGACAGAATTTTGTTAAAAATAGTCTGAAGGTCAGCTAGCCCAACCCTCTGCTCAAAGCAGGATAACTTCAAAGTCATATCAGATTGCTCAGAGCTCTGTCTATGAATATCTTCAAGGACAGAAATTTCACAAGCTCTCTGTGTGACATGGTACACTGTTCAAAAATCTGTAAAGAGAATTTCTTTTCCCAATAGGAAATAGAAACTTTCCATAATGCATTTATTTCTCATCCCTTCATTCTTGTCCGTTAGCATTAACACCTGAGAAGAGTCTGGATTTCTATTTTCTAGCAACCACACACTACACTGTTTAATGTGTCAGGTATTCCCCTTCAAATTCCTCTTCTTCTGTATTAACAAAACCACTTCCTTCAGCTTCCTCTTAGAATGTTACATATTCCTATTCCTTTGTCACCTCAGTGGTCCTTCTTTGGACTCCTTCTAGCTTCCAGTTGGTAAATCTCTCTTTTGGGTAGGAGTGGGTGGAAATGGAGACATGACTCTAGAGGCAGCCTCAGAATTGCAGGGCAGAGGAGAATAATTGCATCAACCTGCTGCTTATGCTCTTACTAACTGACCAGTGTGCTGCCAGGCTTCATTGTTAAAAGACACACTGCTGATTCATGTTGGACCTGCTGCTCACTAGGACTCTCCAGGTCTTCTCCTGCAGGGCTGTTACCTGCTTAGCTCATCTACAGCCTGTACTGAGCATGGGGCTGCTCACCCCAGATGCTCAGGCATCTTTATTGAATTGGACAAGTTTCCCATCAGTCAGCTCCTCTAGCTTTTTGAGGTCTCTCTGCCCTTTATCAGAGTCCTGCCCCTCCATGCCCTCCTCCAGCTTGGTGTCAATCCTCAAGCTTGGCAGGAGCTCTTTTCTATCATTCAGGTTGATGATGAACACATTAAACAGTGGCAGATTAAACAGTTACAAAACACATTAAACAAAGTGCCTGATGTTGAAGGACTGCCCATTGCCTTCTGAGCCCAGTGGACCATCCAGTTTTTCATGTACTCTGTAGGGCCCTCAACAAACCTATATCTACCCAGTTCATTTATAAGACTATAGTTCATAAATTAGGATCAAATAACCTCACAAAGTCAAGATAACATCCACTTTTTCACCCAGCCAGCTGCCATTTCTTCAGAGAAGGCAATCCAGATCATCAGGCATCATTTGCCTTTGGTATGCCTATGTTGAGTATTCCCAACTACTTTCTTGTTAGTGGGCTTGGAAACAATTGAATTTTATCCACAGTACGCTCAGACGAAGGTGAAGATAAGCAGCATGCAATTTATCTGATCCTGTTCTTCTGCTTTGCCTAATATGGATTGTCCACTCAATAAGCATTTAGCTACAAACATTAAAAAGGAATGTTGAATCAATAAACAATTTAAATCTATTCTTATGGACTCATGTAAAATCAAGGTGGATAAGAACAAATTCTATCCTTAATTTTCTTTGTCTACTCATGCTGGGTAGCAGTGAGAAAGGAAATAGACAATACATGACTTTGGGCAAATTTTATCTTCACTGCTGTGAAACCCAGACTATGGTTAGACTGGGGAAGGGCAACAAAATGGTATGAAGGTGCACTTGCTTATTTTCTCTTGCTCCTACAATCCCTTTAATCTCAGTTCTTCACTGTTTCTTCCAGTACTCTTCTTTGCTGTTCTATCTGTTATTACTACTAACCACTTGGTGTGGAAAAATATACATAAGCAACTATTCGGTTTCTGTATCAATTAATTCTCATAAATAAAGAAACAAGCAAGCCCCATGGTATTATAGTAAGGAGTGGAAACACATTTTTTTCTACAATCGTTTACAAAGAATATTTAGTAAATCACTTTTCTGCTAGAGTTAGGGCATGCACCTTCAGGACAGAAGACTATCATATCTCGTTTCAGTCAAATGTGAAGGATATGGTTCCACTCTATTGGTTCAGTCTTACCCTTACATCAACTTAGCCCTGGAGAGGGTTGCAACAGCACTGTTAAGGTTGGGATGAAATAAATATAAATGCAAAGACATGTTTGCAAACTGAGAAAAAGGAAAAACAGAGCAGGGATTAAGCATTACATGCAAAAGTAGACAGGGCAAAATTAACACCGGTAAAACTGGGAAATGCTGAAGAATGCACTGCTCATACCAAGGTCATGGCAGGGATGGCTCATAGCTGTAGGCCTGTGCTCTGGGAGAGGAGGGGGGTTTAATGAGTCTATAACCCAGTGCCATTTCTCCTCTTGTTATTCAAACAAGAATATACTCTATAGCCAGAAGATGCCCAAACCAAGAAAACAACACCGCATTCATCATTCTCAATGTCACACACGAGTCATCTCCATCAGACTACTTGGACACAGGTATCTAGGAGTTTATGAATATGAAACGGAAGAGTCACTTTATCCAGAAACAAAAATAACCTCTCCTTTCTCCAGTCTCACACAGTTTTCTTGCAATCCAATGGTCTTGTATCCAATGGTCTTGTATCCATTTCCCCACCCTCCTCCAGAAGACAATAAATGCTTAGAATGAAATCAAGCATGCTATTGCAGGGGTTATTACTGGACACTGAGAAAAAGCTGAAAATGATTCACACACGTCACAATTTGTAGCAGGAATTAGTCCCTGACAGGCAATTGTCACTATAAGAAGTTTACAAAGATTACAATTTTCTTATTGAAGATCCAGGACTACTTAGAGCTACTCCTCTTTAGGATTTCATTACTATGATCATCAAATCCTTGCCTTCTATATCTTTAAAAAGAGAATTTGGATATTGCTGAATTATGATGGCCACATCTGTTTAATTTTTATTGCATACTAACACAGAAAAGGTTTAAACCACTCATTCCTCTGTTCCCTGCATACAGTGCCTGGGTCAGCCTGTGGTTCAAGCCCTTGAGCACCTCATGGCCACCCTGCTGCCAAGAGCAAAATCCTCTGTCACTCTTCTGGCTCAACAAAGTGCCCAGATGAAGCTTCCATTTTCCACACTTGATTTTGACACTAATCAGTTACATACGTGCAGGAAATCACCTTTGGATCAATTTCAAAATCCTCTACTAAGCAAACTGCTTTGGAAGTGTTATAAAAGTCAGACCCACCCTTTCCCCTACAATAAGTGGTTTGTAGTAACATTTGGTAGATGTGTGGATAAACCCAATGCTAACAGCTCCTGAGTATAGTCAGTTTGTCTGAAACTGTAGTATATCTTAAAATTTCAGCTTGAGACTGTACCATTTAAATGCAGCTCATAAGAAAGAGACAACAAGGGGAGCTGTGTCCTTTCAGCACCTGAAGGATCAGTATGTGAAACTTCAAAGTTCAGTAGATTGCATCAATCAGTATTGTAGTGTCCCCTGTCAGCAAAATAATGCCATAAGGAGGCAACAGTACCTACATCAGAATAAAATTACCTGTGGACAGTTACAAAAATAAGTTGCAAATAAAATAAGCTATTTTATGGTGTATACTGCAAAAACATCAACTGCCTTCAGAGTGCAGATAAACTTGTGTTAGAATACTTGTACCTAAACCTTAATTTCCCTTAGGTTCAGCCCATATGGATATAAATGTCTGTAAAGACTGCCTTGGGCATCTGCATTATCCTACCAGGCTGCAGCTCACCAAATCTGGGAAGTCAGGAGAGTTTTCCTATAAAAAATACAAGACCCAGACATAAAAAGAATGTATTGTTCCCTGAGGTATAGGGCTGCTTTTGACTGAAAATCCATTAGCTTTTCAAAATAAAAATAATAAATAAAATATAAACAGTCCAATTATCACAGCATCCCAACTGCAATCACAGCAGTCTCTGTTTAGGCAGATTTTCCATACTGCCATTTAAGCATATGAGAACAAGACTTTTTCATCCACTCATCACCACCCACAGAGAAGGCAGGCTACAAAGAACCAGGGGACATGGCTCTCTTATTTTTGCCCTACTAAATTGTCAAATTCTGACACTCCCTCCTGTGCCACACTGCCTTCACTGCTATCCCTTCTACTAGTAAAGGGCAGCTCATACAGCTACCCTCATATCTGGACATTCATAACCACTGCTATTACCACAGCCATTGTAAAGATGCAATTTTCATCAGCTAACTTAAATGGTTATTGCTGCACCTCATACTCATGCACCAAGAAGGCCTTGGCTCCTGTGCTTGTATTATGTCTCTCTTATTGGAATTTAATGGACTAGCACAAAAGAGCTAAGAAATGAACCAACTGGTAAAATTTTGCCTGAGGAAATCAGGAATGGAACAGTGTGCGCTGGCAGTTTTAACAAAGCCCAGTGCAACTGAGGAGGCACACAAGAAATGAAAGTCTCCTTAATCTCTAGTTCAACCCAGTGTACTGCTGAACTACAACAGTTAATTTGGGCACGTTCAGTCCAAGAGATACTTTAGAAGTAGGATGTTTGCTTAGCTCGTGCAACGTATCTTAACTTCTATGCTTGCAGGATTGGATACAGACAGCAGCATGCTTCCTTTGCAAAGTTCTCTCAGGACAGAGGAACTCAGCAATCTTAGCACTTCCAATAAGAGTGAAAAAGAGTCTGATTTTAACAAGGAGAATCAGCAGATTTCCTTCCTGAATGGGGGAACTTAATTTGAAGTACATCTGTAATGTTGTTTACAGGATTTCAGTAACTGTGAGGAGAGGTGCACAATCCAGGACATCAGTTAGGGGGGTTTTTTTGTTGTTTGTACTTAGAGGATGTTGAATCTTTTTCCTGGTGCTTAGTGGTTGCAATTAATCCCACCCAATGTCTACAAAGGAAAAAAGGAAAAACACTTGATGCAAAACAGCAGAAAATGAATAACCTAAACTGTAACACCCTGTGGCACTATATGTCAGAGCTAATCCCATACATTAGCATGCAGTGGCACCCTTAGGAGAAGCTTGGTGAGATAAAGCTGTTCAGGAAGCAAGAAAGAGGCAATTCTGATGCTGTTTGTACATTTGATGAAGAGTTATAGAGTTACCACTCAGTAGCAGAGATATGCCTGGCATTACTGTGAGGATAAGTGTACATAACACTGGAGTGCCAGCTCCTTGTGTAGGCAATCCCTCCTTCCCTGGAGGTGCAGCCAACCTGTAATTAATGCTAGAGAAGAAACTGGGCCAAATGTTGTGATTACAATGATATTCCTTCCAGTACTTCTGGATGCACTGATAAAAATCATTCTCATCCCAGCAGCATTTCCTGCTGCAGCCTGTGTGGACCTATAAAAGGTACAGAAAAGCCTTCTCTGCTCATTCCAGTGTCATTTCCTTCATCTCATCCAGCAGAGATTCAACTTCTGGCTACTCATCTGACTTTTACTGCTAAAAGAGCACCACAGCATTCATTACTCTTTGTGGTTTTCTGTATATGTTTGCAAAGGGATAGCGTGAGATCCACTTGGCTGCTTCCAAAGATGAACGCACAGAACTTGCATGGAGCTGAAGAAGTTTAATTCTGGCTGTGTGCCTTTACAATACAATGTATAGAAGATCCAGTTTTTGAGCAAAGGCGTTTTCTCCTGGTAAGTAAGCTTCAAGTATTTCCATCAGAATTGTTTTTGCTTCTCTGTTGAAATTCTGCGCATCTGTAGTCAAACTTTATCTCCTTACAGGTCATTTAGAACTGAACTGATTGTACTTCAGTCCTTCAGTAGCTCATAGACATTCTAGATCCTGATTAATTCCATCCCCCTTACAATAAAAAAGTGCCACAATTCTTAATTGTAGAGAGGAAAAAAAACCTCTGTATTTACAAATTACTGAAAAGGGGTTTTAAAATAAATGCAACTCATTGAAGGACCAGAAACACACAGGAGACAAAAAAGCTGTTCTCATTCTAGAAAAATGTAATTGGCCAAAATGAATGGTTGTTTAAACCAGAAGACATCCCAAGAAGCCAAGGCTCAGTGATGACACAAAACCCTTACAAATGCTATAAAACTGTCCTGATACAATTTATTTAGGAGAATCAGATCAGTTCAGGATAAGGAAAAGGAAATTAATCAGCATCCTCTTTAGAGAAAGTTACCCGAATATCTTCAGTTGCTAATTTTAATTAGTGAGTATTGGAAAAACAGTGAGTTTGTAGGAGAAGTAATATACAGACTTGGCTGCAAAAATAGCTTCTTCTAGGAGACTGATCAGTGTGTGCATTCAGAGAGATTCAAAGAACTGCACTTATCTGAGTGTAGCTTCTATCACTTGCATGGCCAATAGTGCAAGTCACCTGTTCACATGGGGACTGGGGACTCCTGCTCAAACACCAACAAAGTTATAAGTCCCTGTCAAAAAGCCAAGGACTGCCTCCTTCTTCCAAACCTGCAGACTTGGTAGGCCAAAAAGAGCAAAACATACTTGGAAAAGGTCAGAAATCAGTAAATAAAATTATGTGGCAAGATTTTTCTCCCCTAGAAAATGCTTGCAACAGTCCTGAACAACTACCTAGGCAACCAATTCCCCCCTTATATTTACTCTTTATTCACTGTTTTTTGTCTTAACAGACTAAATATTTGCATACATTCCATCTCAGTTCCTTAAATAAATGCTAACTGAGCAGCAATGTTCCCACGTAACCCACTTCAGAGTGTATGCCTGGTGGCAGCAAGGTCAGGTGACACAGAGGAATACAGAGATGCTGCTTGCCACTGTAGGGAGAGAATTCATGTGGCCAAAGCTCAACTGGAGTTGAAGTTGCCAGAAATATGGGGGACAATAAAAAGTTTTTCCAAATATATTTATGGCAATAGTCAGTGTAAAAAACCAGCCCATTCCAGGCTGAGGATGGTCACCTCACAGAGAGGGACAGGGACAAGGCAGAGGTGTTTAATGCATTCTTTACCTCTGTCTTCAGCACCTGTGATGAACCAAGGGGCTCTTAGAGCCCTGAGCTGGAGGACAATGACTGTGAGAATGATCAGCTCCCAGTCAACCCTGAAATTTCATGGTATCTGCTGCTCCAGCTGGATCCCTATAAATCTATGGAGCCTCATGGGATTAATCTGAGAGTCCTCAAAGAGTCAGCTGATGTAATTGCAAAGCCTCTCTCAAACATTTTCAAGTGATCTTGGGAATTTGGAGCTGACTGGAAGTTGGCGACCGTTGTCCTGATTTTCAAAAAGGGCAAGAAGGAGGATTTCAGAAACTACAGGCCTGTCAGTCTCATTTCAGTGTCTGGTAAAGTTATGGAGAAGATTAGAGAGGTATTGAAAAACACCTGAAAGACAATACAGTCCTTGGTCACAGCCATCATAACTTAATGAGAGGAAAGTCCTGCTTATCAAACCTGATTTCATTTTACAACAGGTTACCCACCTACTTGGTCTAGAAAAGTCAGTAGGCATAATCTTTTCAGACTTCAGCAAAGTTTTTGCTACTGTCACAATATCCTTCTGAACAAAATGTCCATCCCACAGCTGGACAGTCATGTTACAGATTGGGTGAGCAACTGGCCCACAGGTCAGGTACAGAGGGTTACAGTGAATGGGGTGACATCAGACTGGGGACCTGTCACTGCTGGGGTTCCACAGGGCTCCATCCTCAGCCTGTGCTCTTCGATATCTTCATTAATGACTCGAACACAGGACTGGAAGGGACACTAAGTTTGACAACAACATTAAATTGGGATGAGCTGTCGGCTCCCTGAAGGGCAGAGAGACCTTGACAAATTAGAGAGATGGGGAATCATCAACTGTATGAAGTTCAACAAGGGAAAGTGCTGGATTCTGCATGTAGGATAGGGCAACCCTGGTTGTATGTATAGACTAATGCCTTGCAGAGCTTTGCCTTTCTAAAGCTTTTGAGATGACTGCATATGTTCATTTCACCATTCAACAAGCCTCCATAGCAGACTGGCTGCTGGCAACACCAGCCTCATCCTCATGAAAAAGCTGTAGAGTACTCCTCACCTGCTCTTTCAGAATTATCCACATCCCTTGGGTGCAACTGAGTAGATCTGGCCATAGCTGGGTTTTACTACATCATTACAATCGAGCCAGTAGAGTCCCTCCTATGAATACATAAAATTTGTCGTAAAATCAAAGCAGAATTTTGAGGCACTGTATTTGCAAAATTATGTTAATATTTAATATTAAATACACGACCAGCCAAAAAACCAAAATCTAGAGGTAGTTGGAAAATTTTTATTCACGTGCGTAAGGAGTTTTAAAAAATACTGAAAAAATACATGTGGAATGAAGATCTTTGAGATTGTGAGTCTCAAGATTACACAACCAAACTGGAGCTGGTGCAGAGAAATCAGGGACAGACCAGGGGGAGGTACTGCTGATAGAGCATGACTCAACTAGTTCCAATAAAGACAGAAAATGTATCAAGCATCCATTATGACAGATTCTGAGAAAGAGAAAGAAAACGAAACATACTGAAAAGCAAAGCAGTGATCCTGTATCCTGTCAGAATACACACCAAGGAAGTGTATTGCACTAGAACTGTAAATGACAAACCAGTGGACGGTGGGAGCCAGATATGTTCACCGGTCATAATATAAACCAGAGCTTTTCCTGAATTGTTCACTTGCAGAATTAGAATTTTGTGGCAAACTAAGGGAGTGGACTGTTCTTTTCTCTGTTCAATTCTCCTTTGAATGAAGATATGTCCTTTGTGTGGAATTCTGCAACCATGGTTGCCATTTCAGATTTCAGTTTAATTGCAAAAATATTACACGAAAACCAGCTATGCCTCTAATAAACAGTCTAAAATTAGTTCTTGTTTAATTATCTGACATCCAGAATAAAAGTCAATGCTGTAAGTAAAAGGGTATGCTCTGGTGTTTGGCTATAATTCTGATTCATGTAGAGATTTCATCCATAGCCTTGAAGACATTTTGGTCCAATAAATCTTTAAGTGAAGTTTGTATTCTGTACTTGTTTTCAGCAGACGGAGTAGTCAGAGAGGAAGAGCAGTGTCTTGCAGAATACAAACAGTAAATTTTTTCCCATGGAAAAAAAGATATCTTAGACTGTAAATGAGATATTTGATCTTTTCTGTTTTAAAGATCCAAGTCCTCCAGAAAGATGGCTTGTTTAGCTCTAACACCAGTAAAATAAAAAATGCGCTCCTCACTACCCCAAATCAGGATAAGAGCCTTGTGTTTGTGCGTGTATGCTCATGCACAATTCTGGAAGCTGTTGTACAAACACATGACTGTTTTATACACATACTGGGGAACATCAGTATCTTAGCCGTGTTTGTGTTGTTTGCCACCCAAATTAAAATATCAGTGGTCTCATACTGGATACAGTGGATAAACATTGTTTTTAAAATATAGTATGGGAGAAAATCCAGGAATATGATGTCATCAACAGAGCGATGAGTCTGCTGTGTTCAGGGAGGGGCAGTAAAAACATAAGTTAGACTCATTCATACTAGAGAAGGAGCTGGTCCCAGAGACGTGTTGCACTTCACTCATTTGTATCTGCTCAGTGGTGAATTTTCAGTCAAGGTATGTTTTTTCACTTCTCTTTCACATGAAAAGTTCTTACTATTTAAATTCAGTGCAGTTTGTTGCTTATTGGAAACCACTTATTGAATTCTTAATATGTTTCTGGTTCAGTGACAAGAGAGCTGATATTATTATTGTTCCAGGAAAATGGAGGAGAAAAATAATTTTTGCTAATGTGATTTTGTAACTTGTTGGGGTTTGCAGAGCTACAATACTTACAGAAAAATGCTTTATTTCAAAGTATCCAGTGTATCAAAGCCACAGAGTACTTCACCTGCCACAAATACTGCCCTGTGTACTAGAGGGCAGGGATTTCTCCTATCCAGATGACACTTCATCTCTGTAATCACACCATGGGCACCGTTTCATCTCACAAAAATAATCAGAAAGTACAAGCAGCTAACTTTGGTTTTGGTTGAGAAATTACCTACAAAATAATAGGAAGAAACCAGACTAAATTCTTTCCTGTACATATTGATAATTTTTTCTCTGTTTATTATTTTGATTGTAAACTTTGTAGGGCAGGATGTGGAAGTGCATGTATGTGTACCTTACACTGCTAATCTGTCTTATCTGCACTGATTGAATGGCAAAGGCTAAACCTTTGAAACTTATACTACAAAGGAGAAAGGTTTTGGACGACATTTAAGCTACATTATTAGGGTTTTTTTAAACTCTGCATACAAATAAAAAAGTTCGGTAGGACCTTGACTTTTAAGGTTCTGATGAAAACAAAGAGTTTAGTAGTGGTATTGTAATTAGAATAACAAAAAAAAAAAAACAACAAAGGTTGAAATATGTGCTATACTTTTAGCTATCCATTTTCCATTACTCAGTATCCTAAGCAGCCTTCTTAGTGCAATAATAGAAGCCAGAAGTGTTCAAATAGTTAGCCACTAGAATCCTTGTTTTAATATTTTGTATGTAATCTTAGAGATGCCATCTCCTAAGACAGGGGTATGCTTTTATCTTAAACAGCTGTACATATTTTCTTAGAAACTAAAAGACGGTTATCTAGGTAAAAGAAGTATCTATTTTCACATATGAGTCTCTAAGATTCAAGTATCAGCATATTGAGTAATATCAGTCATATGACTTTTATCTGGTCTCTGATAATGTGCAATCATTAGGAAAAAAATTAAGAGAAGCGTCTTAGCACTCCAGGTTCATTTATAGACTTCCAAATGTATTTGTCTTGCTTTCTGTGTAAATAGTGAAAACACAAACAGAAGGGATAAATACACCCAAGTTAATAAAGACCTTGGAACAGCAGATCAGAGACACCTCCAGAAAATCTTTGCCAGGTTTTCCATTGGGCCCCTGAGTACATGCGAGAACAAGATTAATTGAGTTACTCAGTGCTACCTGAACATTTTGTACCGACAATCTAACAAAAGAACTGCCTTTCCTCCTGAGTTAGAGCTTCCTGAAATAAGCATCCCATCCTTGCACAGGAAAACAATTTTTTTAAATCTTGCAGATATTTAGTATTTTAAGCATTTTCTCAGGCAGAAAACAATAGGAATTTGGGTGAATTTTAGGACATTCATTCTGAAGACCCTAAAATTTATTGTTTAAGAATGGCCAGTGTTTGATAATCTGTTTTTCATTAAAAGAAGGAGGTAAAAATCTCTTAGGCACTCAAATTCCACTGTTTTTAAAGTCACAGTAGGAAAAAAAAATCATATTACAAGTCTAGGGACGCTTATCAGAAAACAGAGCTTTGCTTTCAAAACAAATTCCCTCTCAGTAACCAAATCAATCACAAATGTACACCTGAAACCATTAACAATGCTAATCAATATAAAGTTAAAAAAAAAAAACCCAGAGAAAAATACCATTTAGCTAAAATGTCTGCTTTTCTTTAAAATTATTTATAAACCTTGTTCTCTTGTCACTCATGGTGTTTTAAACCTTCCTCTCAAGTGCTCTGTACAGATAAGTTTCCCCCTACCTTATCAAAAGACTTGTGTTCCTTCCTTCTTGCATTTAGCATACTTCATATATCAAGATGCAAAGTTGTGCCTCTGCCTGGCTGATACACAGCTGTAAAGGAACAGGGTGCTTTAAAGTGGAGACGAGAGCTGTCCTTTCCCAGCCCTTTCTGGCCTTTGGTAACGTGTGGCTGCTAAGGAATCACGCCCTGGAGCAGGCTTTGGGTGCTGACTCACAAACAGGCACATGGCTGAGCCAGCTTCTCCCCTAGCTGGGTGCCCAGAGCAGGGACAGAGGCAGGAGAGGGCATCCCAGTCCTGGGGCAGCACCGAGGCAGGCAGGCTCAGCCACAGGAGGAAAGCACAGAGGATGAGAGCAGAACTCAAAATTTGGGTCCCGCAGGTTGGCTTCACACAGATCGAGCTGTAACTGCTTGTGACCACCACAGTGGTGACACCTCATTTACTTAGAAGTAAAGCTAATGAACTGGGACTGAGGGACTCTGGTCATAGTCCAACATCCCACTTAGGGGTTAAATGTTGGAGAACAGGCACAAAAGGGATACAGAGCAGAGAAACACAAGGAGCAAAGTTGCCAGCTGAAAGTACTTTTCTTCAGTCTGATGATAGGCAAGTCCAAAGCATGCAGACATCGTGGCAAAGCTGCTATATCAAACTTCACCAAAATACTTCAGGACTTTTGATGTTCCCTGAAAGGGTGGATTTGACTTACTTTTGCTGCTGTGTTATATTTAAGTCCCCTACATGTTAACTCCTCATCTTGATTCAGCAAGGTTGGGTTGGTTTGTGTGATCCCTGCAAACAAATCTGATCATTCAGGTTTGCAAATTCAGTAGCTGTGCACACTAAGGTACGCCAAAATGATGGTGATAGTATTGCAAAGACACAGTTCAGACTACGGTTAATTTGCAGAGAAGAAAGCTGTCAAAATGCAGAAATCCATTTTTCCCATTCATTTTATCTGAGATTACAGTTAAATGCCACAAAAAAAAGTGAGTGATCCATGGTGGAGGGCCAGGTCTTTTTAACATTAACAGGATTTATGCATGCATGCCTAGAGGCAGAACTGGTCATAGGTGCTTTTCCTTCAGCAGTGTTCCTGCCTTGGCAGAAAGGAATAAGCCCTTTGGGACCACACCCAGTGTGAAGAAGGTCTGTCCCTTTGCCATGGTTCTAAGATTTCCTATTAGCTGCCTGCCTGACTGAAGGGTTGCTGCTCTGAAGTGTCATGGGTAACAAAAGAAAGACAGCAGGTCCCTCCACCCACACATATGGAGCATGTGCCCCTTTCCTGATGTGAAGGATAAATTCTCTACAGGTAGTGGGCAGGCCAACAAACTGGAAGTGCTTCATCAGGTACCTTGAGCATTTTTATGAAAAGCCTTCATAATTCAAAGTTGGGACTTAATCCTTAAACAAGTAGGACAACAGAAATATTGCAGTATTTTTTGCTAATTTCGGCTCAGCTCTGCATGCACCTCTCACCTCACTCTGCAGCAGTCTTTCCCTATAATAATGTCATACTCTACAGCCTGTATTATATTTGGATTCTGCTTAGATTAGAAGCTCCTTGAGGCACAGCCTGTTCTTATGCTTGCAAGACCTTTGCACACTGATTATCACCATAGCCTCTGGCCATCAGTGTAACACAGACACTGTGCTCCTGGTCCTACCTGCTAGACAGCAGCAAACAGCTCACCAAGAAAACAAGCAGATGGAGGGAGAGAAAAAAGAGGTAC
Organism: Leptocoma aspasia; assembly: GCA_013399835.1. Taxonomy (NCBI): domain Eukaryota; kingdom Metazoa; phylum Chordata; class Aves; order Passeriformes; family Nectariniidae; genus Leptocoma; species Leptocoma aspasia. The sequence continues at coordinate 814,268 of VXAX01004077.1, read as the reverse complement.
AAGTAGCTACACAGGCTAGATCCTCAGCTGGACTGAATGCTTGCAGTGCCCTCCAAATCAGCATCAGCAGAGTAATGAGAGATTATAGAAGATAAGGTCTGATGGATATATCAGCAGAGATGAGTGACTTGCTCACTGGTAGCCTGCTTCACAAACAGCATTGACACATCCTCTTGTTCTGGCCTCCAGTTCTAGTCTCCAGAGGGAAAGGTCTGTGAAAGGCTGATTTTCCTAGCTGTGAAATTAGGAGATTACAAAGAAATGTATGCCATACCTCTTCCTTTACCTATCACAATAGATAAACCCAGCTCTGGGACACATAATATGCTCCAAGTCAAATTCCAGCCTTTGTAACTGTACAGCTTCAATTCAACACTGAATTCAGACAATGGATCTTACAATCAGCCTAACGTCATCAGGTTGTTTATCATAACAGTCTCATCTCTGTCTGATACCTGAGCTCAAGGATGAATTTTTCTTTCTTTATTTCTTCAGATTGAGTCATCTAACACAAACCCACCTGACACTGTTTGTACTCTGGGGAGCCCTCCCGTGTGCTCCTCATGCAGAATCCTGTTTTACCTGTTCAAGACCAGCTCGCAGATGGCTGTTCACCTTGGCATCACCTAGAAAGGTTTCCTCTGCCTGGTCCTACCAGTGCTGGGAGTGCACACAAGCCACTTTCTCCCTGAGTAAACAGCAAAAGAGCAAAAGGTGTAAGGCACTGAAGGTGACCAGGAAGTGTCTGCTTTGTGAAAAGCCTCTCCTCTCTCGCTATACACACACAGACATATATATATATATAAAAATATACACTCACAAACACATATTTAGAATGATTAGAATCTTGTCAGGGAAGTAAAATACATGTTCCTTTGCATATCCATGCAGCTCTGTCCTTCTCATTTCTAGGGGATGATCCTACCTGGATGGAACCTCCATAACTTTCCACCCAGATTTTTCACATTGCACAAAACAACCATCAAATATTTTCATCAGATATTTCTGATTAGGATCATCTATTAGGATCAAGACATCAGTTGCATTTTTAAATTTATTTTCCTTTCCCTGGTCAAGGGTCTTTTTTTCTTCTCTCAGTTAATGCCAGAATTTCCAAGTCATGAGGAACTGGGACCATCCCTCACAGGCAGATAAATAAGCAAAAGCAGTTATCTGCTTCCAAGTCTGTAATCTGTGTAGAGATTTACAGTAATTTACAGCAAATTCAAACAAGACAAAGAATTTGGAATAGCTATTTACCAGAACAAGGGAACCAGTTTAAAACTTAAGAGCTTTCTCCATACTTGTATTTTTTTCTTCTCCTCTGCAAGTTGCAAGTTCATTTTCAAAATTATACTAGTGCAATCTGACTAAAGCAGTCATAATGAATCAGACATTAATGCAGCTCATGAATGGCTGGGATATTGGCATCACAAGTTTTCATTTATAATATACACATTTTTTTTAAAAACAGCATGTGGAGGCAGGTCATGTAAGACAACTGTGTGCCCTCACTTTCTGATTGTACCTTTCCTCTGAGAAACTTTTCTTTTTTTTCTTTAGAATAGTCACCTTATAGCTCATACATTCCAGTCAGCTGGGTCAGCAAAAGGGACATTTCCCAGAAGTAGAAGGAAGTAGAAGTAACAAAGTGGAGTCAGTTTTATGTGTTTCCTGCAACGCTTTGGGAGCAGTCTTTTTTGGAAATGTAAGAAGACAACAATTCATTTTCTTCTACAATAGATGTAGTCTACAAATTGGCATTTAAATCACACTACAGCTCATAACTGTTCAGTATGAAACATCTGGAGTTCCAGTCTTCTACTCTTTGCCTCATGTATTTCTACAGACAAAAAAAGTAGTGGAAACTACTACAGGTAATGTAGTTTCCACTGCACACTTGTCTCTGGTTTTAAAAAAAGGGTTCAATGTAATATATTAATAAAGTTTGCCTTAGAATAAATGTACTCTGGTCAAATAACTTTACAAAATCAAAGAAAAGTTTGACTTTAAATACGAGAATCAAACAATTTCAGATTTTGCACTATTTTGAAGCTGGGTAAAATATGGATCCAAACTGTGTAAACTACCTCAATTTTCTAACATTTTAAATTAAAATCCCAGATAAAGGTCCCATAAGCCTGGCATATACCCAACTTAGGCAAGAATCCTTATTCATTGTTTGGTTTGGAACCCTTTACCCTCTTGGGAAATTAAACCCCTCCTTTTCCCTTCTTTCCTTCTTTCCATTTCAGTGTTAACATTTCTCCTTCTTCATCCTTCCTTTCTTCCCAACAGCAGCACTTCTCCTTTGCTTCCTTTAGCAGCATTATGTTCCCTTCCAGAACTCACATCTGCTCATTTCCCCTTCACTTGTTCCTGCCCTGACATCCTGCCGTGAGCCTTTGCTGCCTGCTGCAGAAAACTGTCCTGCACAATTCTGCACAGTGCTTTCTCTTCTACAGCGGTGACAAAAGCCATGGGTCACAAGGTCAACAGTGACATGGTTAATTTAAATCAGAATATTTTTCAAAATTAACAGAGCTGGTCAGAGGACAACATTTCTGTTCCAGAGAAAAATTGGTGAGGGGTCTTGACATTTTTAACAAAAGCAAGAAAACAAACCAGGAAAGAAATGCACACACAGAGGATAAATCTGTGTAGGAATGGGAAGCACTGATAAGGGATTTTGAAAGAGGCATCTTCCTTCTTAAGCAAGTGCCTGAGGGATAAACTGTAGTGAATTGCGCTCTTACAATCTCTGTTTTTTTGGTGTTTTTTTTTTTTTAACTACTCCACTTTGTAAAGATATTAAACTCTTAGCTGGCCAGAGAGAGCAAGAGTGGATCTGGGTCACCTGCTAAACTGTGAGCAGTCAGTACATCTCCTCCTTTGTTCAAGATAAGAAATGGCATCTTTAAAATATTTTTTGTTATATTACCCAAATCTTTCATGAAAAATCTTTCTTTTAAAATCAGTTTCTCCAGAAATTTTCTGGTTTGATAGTCATTTTAATATAAAAAGAAACCTCCTCCAACACTATAAAAAGTATCTCTTACATAGCTGTAGTGTGAGTTTAAGGTACCAGAAAACATGATCCAGCAGCTGTAGCAGAGCAGAGGGGCAGAACCCCCTCCTGCTGGCCACTCTGCTTTGGATGCAGTCCAAACACAATTGGCTTTCTGGGCTGCAGGTGAACGTGGCTGGCTCATGTCCAGCCTCTCATCCACCAGAACCCCAAGTCCTCCTTGGGAGGGCTGCTCTCCATCCCAGCTTGTGTTGATATCAGGGGTTGCCCCAACCCAGGGGCAGCACCTTGCACTTGGCTTGTTGAACCTCCTGTGGTTTCCATAGGCTCACCCCTCAAGCACCCCTTCTCTCTGGGTGGAATTCCTTCCCTCTGGATGGCATCCCTTCCCTCCAGTGTGTCAGTCACCTGCAGCACACAACCTGGGTCATTGGCAAACTTGCTGAGGGTGCACTTGATCCCACTGTCTGTCAATGACAAAGACATTAAACTTTATCTTTTTGTTAGCTTTGGGTACAATAGTGCTTTGAAGGAGCTGTGGCATATACTAAGGGAATCTGTATCTCTAAATTGCCCTGTATTTTTTTGTTGGGTCTGACATTCTGGAAAGAGCAGATAGGACATATCTTCTTTGTGAAAACCAGTGCTCAGAACCTGTATATGCAGAGAGAAAAACAAACTGTCTGCACCAGGTTCCAGCAGGGCTCTGTCATCTCCTGTTGCTAACAAAGGGATAACAATAAATTAATGCACAATTTAATTTCAGCACTGGCAAAGCATGAAAAGACAAAATTAAAATTGTAATCCAAGCACTGACTGTTGTAAATCAGCATTGTAAATTATACTACTTCGTAGCTGGAGAAGTGCTCTGAACCTTCTAGATCTCTCAGTGTTGAATGTCATATCCAAATCCCAAAAATGAATGTTCAATCACCAAATCCCTATCAGCATGTATTTGAACACTTAAGTTCTAATAGAGATAGGATGTATTCCCACTTAAGAACTGATTAGAGTTCCCCTGGGTTTTCAGTAGAAAAATAGGCTCCATTTGGCTAATATCTAATTTTTATCTGCTGTTTCTATCAAGATAAATGCAATACAGTTTGAAGTTCACCATAGTGTGAATTACACACAATTTCTAAGGGGTACATCTGGTTTTGAGCTTTTCTCTACATTATATAGAGTATGGGGTTTTCTAACTAAGCTATCTGAAAACTGAGCTCTTTCTCTTTGCAAATATTTAATGTACTGAGGCAAAGTGAGGAGCAGATACACGAAAATAATATGAAATGACTGTCCCAGCTGCTCAAGAAACAACAACGTAGGAGGATGTGTTTGACCTAGGAAGGACAAGGCAAAATTGCTTTCTGAAATTTATCATTTAAGAAGTGAAGCACATTACAGACTAGGCTTTTCCTTGAAAAGGGAACTCACCATTGCTTGCACTGCCACACTCTGATTTTAGTTTTTAAAATAATATGAAATCTAAAATAAACAAACAAAACCCTCAAATTCTTCAATAAACACACCCTGTCACTTAGACAATGAGTATCATGTCACATTTGTATTGCCTTCCATGACAGCAATCAGCGATGCTAGGGACCATTCTCTGTAATGATCCACAAGAAAACCTATTCAGGAGGCTGAAATCTGAGTTTATAGTATTAGTGTAGCTGTTATCAAAAGTTCTAAATTAAACTAGGACCACCTTCAGAAACCCATGCATTAGAGGTGATAACCTGAACAATCTGGGTAAATATCATCTTTTCTGAATTTCACCTGTTCAAAATTAAAGTTGTCATTTCACCTAAGCATTATGTAGTTATAGTTAGATACTTTCTAGCCTGTTCTGTTGTCAGAGCCTGAAGTGCTGTTTGGAAACTGCACCATTACTCAGTGAAGCCATCCATATATCCCTGTAGTGAAAGGCTTTAGGAAAACACAAGGCATTATTGCTGATTTAGAGGGAGGACCGATGCTGCCTGTGATGCCTCCTGTGCTAAGGACTCCACTGCCTGCACAGAGCCATCAGTATGTGGCTCAGCAATGGAAACAGCTGTTGTGACTGAAACGTGTCCAGCTGCTGGCAGGGATGACTGTGTAGTTGCAAATGTGGTTTTCAGATATAATGTGACAGGTTAAAATGTCTTTTATGTTTTTGCTAATTACAGCAGAGTAAAATCATCAGTTACCTGTATGATAAGGAATGAGGAAAGCAGTAGCTGTCAAAGAAGTCATTATTAGACTTTGTGACAACAGCCAGTCAGCCACACATACTGTGAGCTTCTTTGGGAGCTCTTTGCTGTTGGAGACACTTGGGCTTTCCTCAAAGGCCACACCCATGACAGTGGTGAAAATGTGCAGGAAATGCTGCGTTATTGCAAATACATGACAATAGTGTAAATAATATAGAGGCTGGAGGCACTCGAGATGGCAAATCTCTTTTTTTTTTCCTAAATGGCTGCCCAAATGTCCTCAAGGTGCTAGAAGTAAAGTGCTTTCAGGGCACAGAGCCAGTTCATATGAAAGGCAAATCTCTCCATTAAATATTTAATGCTCAGAGGGACCAATACTGAAAAATACTATCAGGCCATTAGACCATCACATTTTACATAGTCATGAGAACCTAATGCTGTTACCCAGGGAAAAGAGAAGTATTTCAATTGCTAAGAAAAAGGTGTGGCTAAACTGAGCTGAAGAGGTCTGGTGGGAGTAATGCATCAAAGAGCAAAGCTCTAGAGGACATCCACGTGCATGTCAGTGAGGGAGCCTTGAGAGGAGGTTTGTGCACTGCTGAACAGCTCTTCTGTGCCTCCACTACAGCAAGGCAAATAAAAGAGCAGCACTAGCTAATATTCTTGGGGAGCTGATATGCTTCAGGACTTATAGCCTTTTCCTCTTACCATTCCACCTCTGAGACTTTAGTAATATTGTCCACTTCTCTCTGCAGTATATTCCTATCATTCTCTGTAATTAAGATATCAAGCAATTTGTGTCACTGGCAGGGTTCATCAGTGCTCTCCTGAGCACTGTCTTGATAGTGCTCATACTCAGTCTTTCATACTGAGATCAAGACTGTAACTAAACTAGATGAACCCCAAGACCAGTTTTGAGAATCCACACTAGGAACAGCTTGGCTCCTCCAGCCCATGTCCCAAAAGCTGTCATCAGCCAGGTGAAAATTCATCTTTTTCTTTCCAGCTTAGCTGGTTTTGGCCTGGTTCTTGCAATAGGTTTGAGCTGTCTGGGTTTCAGGAAAGACTTTTCTAAAGCAGGAAATTATCACTTTAAGAAGGAAATATAATCTGAGTGCACAACCTACTCTTGATACGATCACTAGCATTTCATTTCTTTATCACTGGATACATTAGCTATTCACTGGGTTCAGGGTATTGTCTGCCATTTGAGAGGCACATTGTACTGTTTGATACCATCAGACCTGCCATTTCACATGGTATCAGACTCTGCAATGGATATTAAATTGGTCTCACAACACTAGTGTGTTAAGCACTTAATTTTGTAGAGGTGGTGGGGTACAGCAATCCCTTGTCTACAGCAGAGAATTCTTGTGGTGCCTGCAGAGCTCAGGGGAGTAGATACAACCACCTTTGACATTGTTCCAACTTGGTAACATGTCATATATGATAAAACTCAGGAAGTTTATAGTGTCTTATTTGTCTTTGTACTTCAGTTAATTTGTGCAAGCTGTGATCATTCAGCTTTGTAGTCAGACACGATGAGTGCAGGAGTGTTAAGGGACATGCAAGATTTCTTGCATGGACAAGATGGGATTTCCCAGCAGTTACTGACACCTAACTGGGAGCCCTGTGAGTTCCTAGGGCCAAGGCATGCTCCTTTCACTCCAAGCACTGCTTTGGCTGCTTCTCTCGCTGTACAAATGTGCACTTTGTCTTGCAAGACGGTTCAACTGGAGGAGGTATTATCAAGCTAGGCAGTCAACCAGCCAGGAACAGGAATAAATTATGTTAATATAGATGTCATCTTCTCAGCAACAGAACCAACGTCAAACATAAACTCTGCAAATCTTAAAAATGTAAGCAAACCACAATCTGATCATAGCTCCTGTTCGCAGGAGGCCTTCCAGCTAACAACAGAAAATACAAAACATCATTTTGACCAAATATGAAAATCAAGTAAACAAAACCCAAAAGATCACAAGTCAGACATGGCTCCAGACCTTAAGCTCAGTGTTATGCTCAGAGTTTTATGAAAGCAAATGCAAACAACAAATTTCAAAGTATGCAAAAGTAGGCTGACCAATATCACATACATGGGAAACCACAGAGGACTGATAAGACTCAGTGTCAGAAGTGTGATAAACACATGCAAGGGTCTGGCAGTGCTCAGCCTACCTCTGAAAGAGCAGACATAGCCTGTGACTCCCCTAGCCCTAACCTGACCTCTAGGTGTAAGCTGAATCTTACTCCATGCATGGTTCCCCGAAAATGTTCTCAAGGATGAATTCATGTGGATGACTGCTCTTCATTCCTGCAGTGCTTTTGCAGTCCTACTCCTACTGCAGCTCCTCGATTTCTCACTCTCCTGACACTAACCTAAATGCTAGTTGTTGGCTGAGCTCTGGACAACGAGCAGTCGTGGTTAACCTCACCTGTTCTCATATGGGAAATGCCAAAAGAAACAAACCAAAATATCCTGCCAGCCTTGCAGAGTGAGCTTGTGGTTGGTTTTCTCTTGTTCGAATATTTTCCTTCTCAGTTGTCAAAATATTTTGAGCAAACACACTACAATACACACAGAAAAAGTCTAGATCCAGCTGTGACTTGTGCTGCTTAAGATTTATGTGCTTTGCTGTTAGAGTCAGAAGGTGATCATCTTGGTTCAGGGACACCAGGCTGTGGAGCAGAGTCACATTAAGTCTAAGGGAGCAGAAGCAGAGAGGGTCCAAGAAGATCAAAAATCCTGAAGAATTAAAGAGAAGAGCAGCAAGTATTCACAAGGAGGGGGAGAAGGAGTTGTGAGATTGACATTGTAAACCTCAAAACTGATGATATTTCCAAAGATGGAAGATTCAGTTTCAATATTTATTTAAGTATCTATACCAACTGAAAATAGCTTCATAAAGATAAGTACTCTCAGTCAACATTATTCAACAAGCTTGTGGCCTCTTTGTATACAGGCATGTGAATCACCCAATTTCCAGATTTCATTCCAAGTTAGACAGAATAGAGATTTGGAAATAGATCTTTCATCTGCCCAATGACTACAAAGAGAGGAACAAGCTGACTTATATTTGTTTAACACTCAGATTTAAGACCTTCATATAATTCATTTCTTCATAGACATATACAGTCTTAAGAAAGCTAGAGATGGAGGAAAAAATAACTCTGTAAATCAGAACAGCTTAAACTTTCTAAGCTGTTCGAACAGCAGACATTGAAATGTGTACTGGGAGGATGTGAAAGGCAGTGATACCTGTTTCCAGAGCAGTTAGTTTTGGAATTAAACTTCTTTCTCTGCTCATGAACTACAATTATAAAAGTGGCTGAGAAGTACAGGAAGTTCTGCTTCAGGATAGTTCTACGGTGTTTACTAATCCATCATGTACAAAAGGGAAGGGAATAGCTGCACAGCATTAACATAATAGAAATCTTCAGGAAAACTAAATGCTAAACCAAATATTCAGGTCTAAATTTAACTTATGGAATTGTTGTTGTGAGCACATCACCATGAACATCTTTTGTATGTATCACAGCTGCAGACCTCCTTTATTTTATTGATAAACCCTCTCTAATATTAGCAGAGGGTTTATTGTTTATCCTCATATTTCATTCCTTCATCCAAGCTGTGCCTTGCTATGATATGTTTAATAAAAACTCTAGAGCACTGTTCAATGTATTTGGCATTTCCTATTACTTATTTGCTTATACCCTTCCCTTTATAATTTAATGATGCTTTGATGCAGCCTTTCTCTGCAAAAGGGATGTCCTCACTCAGTGTATCACCAACAGCAATGCTTTCCTGGATATTTTCTATGGGCTGGGATCTATGGAAGATTTCCATACAAGAGGAGTTACATAGCTCCAAAGAACAGCCCAGTGAGTTAACACATGCAACAAAACTGCAACTAAACCTTAATGGCAAGAGTGCTGCATCTAGTCCTTATGCTCACCACTGACTGGATGTGCCCATGTAGCCTTTTAACAGCCCATCTGAAAAATTTTCACAGGAGACACTGAATCCACTCACTTTTGTAAAGTAATCTTAGTAAAATTACTGTTTTCTTATTACAATAACACATGACATCTATAATTATTACAATGGAAATCATAGGTGATCAGAGCTGCCCATGGCAGGGGGGTTTGGAATTGGATGATCTTTAAGGTCATCTTAAATGTCTTTACAACCCAAGACATTCTATGATTCTATGATTTTGTTGTTGTTGTTGTTGTTGTTGTTGGCCTTAATGCTGTTGGCCTTAATGCAACTGGAATTTTCATTTATTAGCACAAGAAGTGCAAATTAAGGAATTTAGGATAATGTGGGTTGGAAGGTCTGTAGACCAACCTCTTGCTCAAAGCTGGGTCAGCTACAAAATCAAACTACTCTGGGCTTTTCCAGCTGGGTCTTTAAAACTTGTGAGGATTACAAGGCTGAAATTTAATGGTTTAGTGGATGGATAAACTTGCAGATTCTGTGTTTTGACCTGAAGCAGCCTCTAATATTGAAAGTATTATTTCTTGCTTCGAATTAAATAGAATTCTTGTACTACATCTACTCTTTTGGAATGACAGCAAAATCCAGCTTTGATGACATTTGCAATATTTTGGAGGTCATCTCAACATAAAAGTTTTTAAAATATTGATGGCAGCAAGTCAGAGGTCAAACATGGACTGACTCAAACAAGATGGAAACAAGAGTGTCTGTGAACTGGGCATAGATGAAAAATGTGATTTTTTTCAGGAGTAAAGGTTGCAAGAAGACCAGGTTGAAATAGAAGCTTTGAAAATAAACCTTATGGAGAAGGTATAGAATTTATAAACAGGGTGGGTTGCCTGTATTTTTGTTGGTATTAAATTCTGAATGTAAGAGTCCATCCCTGAAGCTCAGTCTACCAGCACAGCTTTGGCTTCTTGCTGAGCAATGCCTCTGCTTATGTCATCCCATCACATGTGCTTCAGGCCTGCTAGACCTGTCAGTATGGCTGAAGGAGAAATTACGCATTGAGATTGTTTTGTTATAACCTATTACTAAACAAAAATACTCCTTTTCCTCACAAATAGACATTATATAGGAACCAAATCCTCCAAAGCCATTAAAATTAAACTTCTCTCTCCTTGGCCAGCAAATACCTGTCTGATGGTCACAAAGGAGGCAGTTTAGGGGACATCACTACAGCCTCCTAACAACTTGCTGTCCATCAGGTTTGCACTCCAGGCTCCTGAGGGCAGCAGTGGTACTCGCACGGAGTCAGCAGGACTTCCAGGCTTCCTTGCACAGACCACACTGCAGAAGACCTCTCTTATCTACAGCAGCTTTTAAACTCCTGCTATTTCCCTTTTCAGTCACAACAGATCTGTCAGGCAAATACCCTTTTTCCTCTCATGGCTCTGGCAGCTCCTGTGTTACATTTACTGTAGCTTTATGTTATTGTAAAGCAGCAAGGCTGCCTGGCAAATAGGCACCACCAGGGGACACTTGGCTGCCCAAGCTGGGCTCAGAGATATTCAGGAGGACAAACTCATACAAAAAATACAAAGCATCAAAACAGGCTGGGCTCTGCAGAGAAACAGAGAATCAGAGGAGAGGCTGGGACAGCCCTTGCTATTTCTTTCTGCAGCTAACATGTCTTCTAAAATATCACCATGTCAGAAGTCAGCCAGCGCCCCTCAGTTTGCAGCCACTCATTCAAACCCATATTTTTGCTCCCAGCTTTTCCTCTCCTCTGTGCCACTGACCATGTACAGCTGGGGCTGTACATGGAGCTATATGGCAAGGCAGCTGTATGTATCTGAAAACACTTTTGGCCACTGACAGCACTTAAAGCAAACCAGGTAATTGTAAAATTCTGCTAAGAATGCTACAGTCTGGGTGTCATACCTATCTTTCACGTGGCCTTGCTAAGAAATCCCTGAAACAAATGGAAAATAAGGCTGCTTTCTAGGCAATTTTCATCATGGATGATCATCTATCTAAGAAATTCCTCATTTGGAGAAGACCACTGGGGCCTTGAGCCCACTCTATCCTTTGTCCTTGCAAATTAGACTGTGTAGGAAAACATCAGGACTGTGTACCTATGTTCTTTAATATTCTCTCTTTTGCTCCAGCAAACAACATTATAGCAGCTAACATCATAACAACATTTATCTGTTTTAGGTTCTACCTCTTGTCTCTCAGGACTAAATTGGCAAGGTTAATATTATGACAACCTCAGAATATACTAATTACAAATTTCACACCTTGTTTCTGCAAAACATGTAATCAGCAAAGTCACAACAGCTGTAAAATATGTTACAAAGTCTCTCTCTTACTCCCACAGAGTAGATTAGTGCAGGTGACATTGAAATAACCTGAACTCTCATTACATATTTCAGAACTTGTCCTTGTATAAGACATGACTAAGACCATCATGATGTAGTTATTCACAGTATGAAAATTTTTAGCACAGTACAAGGAAAGATTAACACCAGCAGCAATACTAATAGAGTCATGAGTTCAGCAGCCGTAGGGCTTCATTCAGACCCAAAAGAGATAGTGAAAAACACTCACCTGAAGCAGCATATCCCATCTGGGGAGTAAAGCTGTGCCAGAGCTTGCATTAACCCAGTAGCAGCATTAACTGAGCTCTGACTTTTTTTCCCCTATCCTTCCATTCCTTAGCTCGTATCTCTTGATCCTTAGAGGACTTTTTGTTCCAATTCAATATGTTCCCCTCTTTTTCTTTCAAGAACTTCCATAGGCCCCAGCATCTACTGCTGTAATGTGGAGATTTTCCTTCCACATTCTAGGATTAACCACTCTGCTGGACTCTGGGTGTTCTCCTTGTCTTGCTGATTAACTCATGCCTGTCTTCTGGTGGGCTCCCTCCAGTGCCATATGTGTGGGTCAGTCCTTGAACAGCAGGACACCACAGGAGCTTGGCAGGAGACACAAGGTACCCTGGTGACTGCCCAGCCCTCAGAGTTTCAGGCTATGGCACTGGTGACCACCTCCTTTTTGGAGTCCTTCTCCACCTGCCTGTAATGACAATCCAACAGTTGATCAACCCCTTCTTCCCAGTCCCTCTGCAAGGGTTCCTCATTTGCAGCATTGCCAGGATCTTCCCAACACCCAAAGTATCCCCCATGAGCCGACCCCAAAGCCCTCCTGCCTTGGTGAGGACGGTGTCTGCAAGAGGCACAGGGCTGGTTGCCACCAGCACTGTCCAGGGCATGACTCCTCTCACGCAGGGCACCCTGAAACACCCTCCATCAAAACCTTGTCATTTGTTCCCAACGCTATTAAAAAAATACTCCAGAACAACATGAGATAATGACTGACAGTGGGTTTTACAAACTGTCAAGGAGGAGGTAACTCACAACAGGATGTGAACTCCAGCAGGTTCAGATTTAACCCCCACAGGGGTCCCTCAGAATCAGTAATGATAGATTACTTCAGCTGGGCAGTATTTCAGTCAAGACTGCCATATAAAATCTTATTGAAAGTCCCTGCTGAGATATTAGGCTTGTCTTGCATTGCACAGAAAGTATTTGTAGAGAACGTGTGAAAGGATCACATTTATTTTCACCAAAATATTACAAGAAAACAGCAAATCACTGCCTTCTGTAAGCTGTGGCTTTGTCAATCATAATTTATTCAGCAATCACATATTGTAAATGAGTCTCCTGTGTGATATAGAATAGCATCAAGCACATCATTTTAACCCTAAACATTAGGGCTTGTAAATTAATAATTAGCACATTTTACCTTGTTCACTCCCCCATTTCTAGCAATGCATTATGGAAGGACTTGAGCTTAGGACCAAGGAGGCAGGTTGCCAGAAGCCCCATGTCATGTACTTGGTGACATCCTAACTAGTCCCTGCATACTGTCCCTAGACCACAGTAATATGATATAACTAACTTACTTGAAAGTATTCTAGGTGTTTCCCTTCTAAAACCAAAATCTGAAAGAGATTAATTGCAGAGAAAATACAGATAAATCAATATGCGGTTTTGGAGCTGCTATTTGCTGTAAATTAATGTAATGAAGGAAAATCTCAGAAAAAGCCAACATGACCTTTATGACCACTCTCTGAATTACTAATGCTCATCCTATTAAATGTGTGCATACATCCAACCTCAAAGTGTAAAATAATGCACTTTTGTTTTTCTGCTGGTTCACAGCCTACTACCAGCAGAAGAAACAGTTTCTGATAATTGCATCAAGCAACAGAACTTCTGTATTCTCAGATGACCTCTTGTTGGCCATCCATTAGTATTTCACTTCCTATGTGTTTTACAGTGAAAAATGCCAGCATAGAAAGAAAGGGAAACTTGAAACTGCTGTTTGCAATTCGTTAGTGGCAGCTCCCACATCCACACAAGCTGGGCTTTGAGATGTTTAAGTGCTACAGTGTTTTATTAACACAAAGTACACAAAATATGACCATCATTTTTCATCAATTCTGCAATCAATAGCCAAATTTCTGTATGCATATTAAGTACTGATACTTACCAGCCAACAATTCCAGCAACCACAAAACAAGTGAGAACCCTCATCCTTTCAGGAATTGCAAGGGTGTCCCTTTTCACTGCCAAAGTTACCAGCTGAAAAGGACAAATGTCTTAATTAGAAATACATTTGAAAAGCTTCCAATCAAATGATAGTACAAACAGTGGTTATTATAAAGACTGAAAAAAGACGAACAGTATTTCCATCACTCAGTCCAGAGAATTATATGTACAGATCTGGGAAGCCAATCTTACAGTTGAATAATATCTGAGCATTGATTATCCAAGAACACAACAAGAAGAAAACACAGTTAACATTTTATCATCATCAGTAGTGAATGATGCTGCACACTCAGCTTCTGTTTGGTTCTAGTAACGTTTAAGTACACATCTGACATTTCTGCCTGTAAATAGCTCCCTGGACAATCCTGGGCTGTTCTGATCTGCAGAATGTTTACAGTATTCTGGTTTTCAGACTGTGCTCTTGCACCCAAGCTGGCTGACTGCAGACAGGTCCTGGCTTGTTGGATGGCCACTGTCTCTACCAGATTGCCAACCCACTTAAAACCAGATTGCCACACCTCTTAAAACAGAGCTCCCTCATGAAGGTTGTACCACTTATCTCTACAGAGACTTGGCTGCAGAAAGGGACTGTAACACAGACAGAAATACACAGGCAATTTCAGTGAGGAGCCGAGAAAGGCACACTGCTGGCAAACACTGATCCCTCAGCATTCTCAATGCAAACTATAGCTGCAAACTAAATATCTGTTTATTGTACAGTCATAACACTTGGGAAAATATATGGTGTTCTTTGGGGAGGAAGCACCACTGAATTCTGCTCAATTCTTGCTGTACAAGGGAGGGTGTAAAAATTGCAGTATGTGACACAGAACAAGTAGCTTTACCATGAGCAACCTGAGACAAGGTACACCTGTCCTTTAGGAGACCGTGGCTAGTGAAATACAAAGAAGACAAACTAATGATAAACATCCTCAACGAATTAACAAAGACTTGCTGCAGCTCAGTTCTAGTGAATAAAGGCTTCTAAATGTTCTCTTCCGTTAACTCATTCATAACAATATCTGTTGTTGCTACATCCCCTCTGCTTTACTTGCCTAAAATTGGTCCAAGCAGTCCATAGCAATGCAGTCTGTAAAACATTCTATACATACACCCAGTGTCTATGAGAAGCAACCCAGGGAACTGTAAGCCTGTTCAAAATCTACACTTCTAGGACATTAGGAAAAGCAAAAGGCAGCTTTTCTTATCGTCTTTTGCAGCAATGAGCTAGATCTAGCAATCTCATGTCACCTATTTTTCTCTTCACAGAAATGGTTTCCATCGCAACTGAAAATGTTACGCAGCTGTACAACATGAGCACCCAGGAGCTCACAGTCAGTCCAGAATGTTTCCACAATAATTCAGGAGTGCATCAGATAGACCAATATGAATGTGTTAGTGCAGATGTATGGAAATGGCTACAGGATTTTCAGCCTGGATTTCTCTGGTTTATATTTATTTTGGGATCAATAGAAAATTCCTTTGTGCTCACTGTCCTGTGTTTCCACAAGAGTAGCTGCACAGTGGCTGAAATTTACCTAGCAAACATGGCATTTGCTGACTTGATGTTGGTCTGTACTTTACCTTTCTGGGCCATTAATATTTCTAATAATTTTCATTGGCCTTTTGGCCTGTATCTCTGTAAAGCCATCAACATTATGAGTTACATGAACTTATATTCTAGCATTTATTTCCTGACACTAGTGAGCATTGACCGCTACCTGGCCTTGGTGAAAACCATGTCTCTTGGACGGATGAGACGAAGCGTCTGTGCCAAATGGAATTGTTTTGTAATTTGGACATGTGCATTGCTCATGTGTTCACCTACAATGGTGTTTCGGAATTTGCGTTATTTTGAAGAGTACAACATCACAGCCTGTGTTCTTCTTTACCCAGCCAGCTACTGGGAGCCCACAAACAACTGCTTGCTGAATATTGTGGGGTTTGTGATCCCATTCTGTGTAATTACCTATTGCACTGTGCAAATCATCAAAGCCTTACGAAGCAGTGAGCTACGAAAAATGAAGGTAGTCCAGACAGAGAGGAGAGCCACCATGCTGGTCCTTGCTGTGCTCCTTCTGTTCATCATTTGCTGGCTTCCATTCCAGATCAGCACAGCCATCGACACATTCCGTTACTTCTCACCCACTCTCAAGTGCCTGGAAGACATCAATGACATACTGACCCAGATAGCCACATACTGCTCCTTTAGCAATAGCTGCCTGAACCCAGTCTTGTATGTGATTGTAGGGAAAAACTTCCAGAAGAAGGCTATGGAATTCTACAAGGACTTGTTCACAAAGAGGTGCAGAAAATTACAGTCTGTGCAGATGGAAAACTCCCTGGACACTTTAAGAACTTCCATTTCAAGTGAATACCCAAGGAAAAAGTCTGTTTTGTCATTACCCCAAAATAACATAATTTTAGGAAATCATTAAAGGAAGAAAGCCTTCTAACATATCAGTCTCTGCTCATATCCATCTGCTACAGGTCCACAGTGTAAACATGTGGTAGTGTTCATTACGTGAGGGAAAACAATGGCTTGATCTTAGTGGAAATTCCATAAAGAGATCTGCTTCTAATGTTATTGGATGTTTTTCGTTGAATCCTATTTTGTAGCTTACTTACATTTTCATGGCTGAATGATACTTGGCGCAGGTGTCACTTGGAATGTTTTTCTAAGGCATACATACAATTCCCTGAACAGAGCCCCAGTACAGAAGCTATTGTCAGGATTGTGCAGCTATGTATGGTGCCCACAATAGTGAGTTACATAAGGTTTTTGGTCTGGGAGGGGCTTGTATTTGACCAAGTGAATCCTGTAGGATGCATTTTTAGATGTGTTGGGCTTTTAACTTTTAACTTTTGGGCTTTTAACTTTTCTCTTCAGTCGTCCAAAACTGTCTGATTTTTTCATTGACAAGCAATGCCTTTTTGCAACTGCTCCAGTTAGTTACAGATTTACATGAGCAAGTATGTATGAAAAGCTGAAAAAAAAGTAAAGCAGCAGTGGAAGGGAACCTGCACCCACCTGCATGAAGGTAGCTGAGTTTTCTTCGTAGAAGAAGATTCTTTACCCCTTCTACCTTGGAGGGAAAGCATTCACTTACTCCTTTTGAGCGAGTGAATGCTATTTATATTCATGCTTACACTTCAGCTCAGAGACTCAGGTTTTTAGTATTCACAAATGATAATTAATGTTATTCAATGGATATATAAAAGCTCAGCACAACTGGTATAGCCTCACAAACAGAAGAAACTGAGAATATGAAGGAGGGCATCACCTAACTACATTAGAAATCTAACTGAAGATAACAAGGGTCTTGAAAGCTCAGGGTATTCAAGAATGGTCTTTTCAGATTCTATTAATACCTAAATTTTATTTGTAGAGTTAATCTGTGAGATTTTAATACAAGATAGTTTTTCCCCAATTGGACTGTATTTTTGAGCTAAGTTGATTATACGCATAAAAAACCTCATAGTGTACTGAATTGTCTGTATGCACTTTAACCCCTAGGAACCCTGAGCAAAACTGAGTGGAAGATGATCTAAGATATGGTGAAATTAACAGCCTTTGTTCTTTTCAAAGCACTTAAGGCTACAGCTTCTAAAGCTACCAAGGGAAATGGAGTTTGGTGACATGAGTAAACTCAGATGGCAGCTACATGGTCTTTATCCATCAGAGCTTGAATGGAGCAACAGAGTTCACTTAAGAAGGGAAATTTGTATTAAACCTTCAAATAACCACAAAATGTAAGCGTGCAGATGTGATTTAAAGACTACAGGATTTAGGTCACTGTATATGATTTATAGGCAATTTCCATGGTTTTTCTTTGACAAGCCAGTATAATTCTATGTCATAAATACTTCTATTGCTCATCCTTTTTATTGTCTGAAGCAACGGGGACAACTATGATGAAACACTGCAAGGCTTTCTCTAATATCCAGTGTTATCATGCTGTCTCATTCATGAGCATGCTGTTCATGCCCCTTGCACAAAAGGAGCTCCACACAGAGGTTATTGAGGCAATGGAAGTTATTTCTGAGTGTTTGGTACTGAGAAGTAAAATATAAAAGTGTTATTATGTTAATATCACACTAATTTAAATAATGTAAATATATAGGCACTTTTTTTTTTTTTTTGCTATGAAGTAAGCATGTACAAAAGAAAATAAAGTACTTTGAGAAATGAGATTTCCTGGCATTTTCTTCTCTAGCCTGTATCCTGCTACTAAGGAATAATTTGTCAGAAGTTCAACTGTTCCAGATGCTTACTTCACTTCCCATTACACCAAAAGAAAGTAAGATGAAACAACAGAATTTTAGCTACTTTGAGATCTTTATTTTCAGGGCCCATTTCTGAGTGCTGTTGACCACCCTTGGTCCCTTTGGATGTTTAAATCAGAATTAAGGCAGCTAAGGGTACTGAAATATTTTCAGTAGCTTTTCTCTGCCTGCTGATAGCTCATGGTCCTATGCAGACACCAGCAACAATGGAAAGCCCCTGCAGCAGCTTCTGCACATCACAGAACTGACAGTGCCAGCTCACAAACTATTTAATTCCCATTTTACTGACTCTTCAGTGTGTGATGACATGCTTATGGTATTCACATGCACCATTTATACACGCAACAAAAAAACCCCAAGAAATAAAGAGTAACATCCAAGCTACATCTGACCTACTGACAGTTTCCAGTCGGACTTGGCTCGGTTCTGTTCTTACAGAAACATGACAAAATATGAGAAGGATTTCTGGTAAAATGAAGTCAGACTTTGTCCTGAGAATTTCAGAGCTGAAGATGCCAAACAGTAATCATACCTTTTTATTCTTCTTTATCCTGACCCGTTCTTACCTCTGCTCCCATCTTCCCTTTTACTGAGGCTGCCACAACTGCTATCAAGAGTTTGGCCATGCAAAGAGCTGACTCCCCATTCAGCCTGACAGTGGTGGGGACCATGGCCAGAAGAATGGCAAGGATATCAACAGCCAGATAATATTTCTGGCCTTCAGCATTTACAGGCAGGAATAATTCTCATTTCTCCATTCTCTCATTTTTCAAGTGGATTATTGGCTTCACTTGAAAAATTAAGAGTTTTAAAGCTGTTACACAAGCCACTGGTGCTCGCTGCAGGCAGGAGAAAGTTGCTCTTTTTTAGACAGGGTTTCAGTGGAGGAGTTAGGATCTTGGTTCAGGTCTCCCAAACCCTTAAGCCGTCTTAAGCCATTGAATCATCTTCCCATTCCATTCTTCCATCAGTACATTGCTGGTTTTTCAACCTATATTGGCTCCTTCATATTTTGCTGTTTCAAGCTCTGTAAACTGTATTTAGTAGGGCTTGATTATTACCACACTGGTGGTACCAGGATCATTCTTTGGGAATTTAAATAACTGCACCAGAGTTTAAGCTCTCCTTAAAAATCTCGATAGTATGTGAAGAAATCCAACTAAGTTGAACAAAGAGTTTTACATCAAAAGGTCATATCAAGAATGTTTTCTGCTGTTTCAGAATAGATGAACAGTTATCACAGATAATTAAGTTGATTTGCCAAACATTTCAATAAAGAAAATGAAATAATTAAATCATACTGATCCAAAAAGATGTTTTGTCCCAATCATTAAAGGCTCCAGCCATCTTAAAAGGAAGATTTTTAATGGCTGATCTGTTGGACCAAGAGCCAGAACTCTGGAAACCTTAGGGATTTTTGACATCTGTCTACCTTGTAATGTGTGTGATAATTAAGCAAAGAGCCTTACCTCTAAGTTCATCAACATGTTTGTTTGATCATTTAGATCAGAAAGGCCCAGCTGGCATTTGTAAAGTCTTATGCAGCTCTAGAAAATGTTTACTTTCTGCAGGAAAGTCTGCCTAGACAGTGTGACTGAAGATCATCCAAGCTTAAAACATAAACCAACATGCTGTGAGTATCCTGAGCTGAAGGTGCCAATAGACAGATATATTTTTTATGGTAAAAAAAAACCTGAACTATTGATTCTTATAGATATTTTTAAACTAACCCTTCACATTCCTTCAATTTATGGTCCATTACATCTGTGCAAACTGTGAAAGGCTACCAGATATTTATATGCTTTCTATAGGTTGAAATGAGGAATGAAGTTGTAAAGATATAATAAATTAAATCTCCTTTCTGTATAAAGTTACAGCTTCCTCTGTAGACTTGTTCTAAGATCTTTAAATGCTTGGAGATACTGCAGCAGCTGTTCAGTTTTTCTACTAAGTGCATAGACTTCCAATTTTGAATCTCTCTCCATTACTGAAAAATGTTCCAAATATAGCAATGGAAAACAACAGAAAATAAAAAACTAGATTTGCAAAGAGAAGCTGTATTTGCAAAACCAGTACTTTGATCTGATTTTGATGTGACAAGATTTTAAGACTTGTTATTTATCATATAAATTTTAGACACGGCTGCAGTTTTTTATTCAGTCTCTGAGTAAATGTGGAACTTGGCAGATCCTAGAGATGCATGTCCAAGCAAGGACAAATTCCAAACTTCTTGTTATTGCTCAAATGTTCTTCATTATGGAAAAAATAACTTAAACACAGAAATGCAGTAGTGTAAGCAAAGAGGAGGCTTTGGAAAATCTGTGACGAAAATCTCCTGTCATATTGCACTTACCTTTATGAGTCAGTGTGAGATGGGTTATTTCAAGGTTTTCCTCCTGTCATTTGTTAGGATTCCTTACACAATGTGTAATTCACAAATTACATGTTGTCTTTCAAGTCTTTGCCAAAATTAAAATTTTACAAGATATTAAAAAAAACCCAGCATTAAATCTTGAGCCATTTAGAGTTTTCTCCATTGTGATGGCGTTAACTGGAACATTTTTTGTTTATCAATTTTAGCATTGTTTGCATAACTAACTTACTATCCTTTAATGAATAAAAATTTGGAAAAAAGTATTTTTCATTATAGCGAAGTTCATAATAAGGTATCACCAGTCATCCTCCCCTGCCTTTTCATTTCAAGTTACTTATCAAACAAAAATGGACACAATTGAGTAAGAATTGAGATATATGTTGCATGCGTTAAGTAGCCAACTGCATTGGTTAAGTAGCCAATGAGAAAAAACGTTTTCCTATAAGTAAATAGCATTCCAGTCCCTTAATACTTTCTCATTTTTTGTTTGTTTTTTTTTTTTAATTAAAACCCACATTGTTTACATGGCTATGCTTAAGACAGATTTGCATGTAAAGTCTGAGATGCAAAATATTATCTTTTTAAAATATTGATCTAATCAGTGGACAATCAGAATGAAAAAGATAAAAATAATTTATAAACCACCACTCTCAGGCTACTTGATTCCAGGAAGTAATCAGGAAAATAAGAAGCTTATCTGGGTGCAAGCCTGAGAAAATACAGCAGTCATAATGAATATTACTGAGAAGTAATATTCACAGAGATTCATGCCCTGGACACCTATAGTGGGGTGCAAAAAGCAGTGCTTTACAAAAGGAGTGGAAGTGGGGTTTAGCAGAGTTCATGTTTCAGCAGCCATTCCCACCTATCTGTTCTGCTTTACCTCCAGCTCCTTGGCATGATTTCCCCTCATGTCCAGCAGGGAAAGGAGCTCCCAACACAACAAAAACCTAATTCTAAGTTTCTCCCTGTGTGCATTGGCACAGAGAAGGCAATTTAGAGCTGTTAATGAAGTTCTTGTTTTTATAGACATTCGCACAATGGAACTTTTAATTGCCAAGGACAATTTGAGAGCTTTAATTAGCGGTCAAAGGATGACAAGAGTCAAACATATGGCTTGTACTATTTCACAATGAGAATGAAATAATTTACATGTCTTGAAAATTACTTCAGCTGATGTTTGGGAAAGTTAAAAAAAAAAAATCCTGGGGCTTTCTTCCAAAACATAACATCACACACATGGTGTATGGCCAGCAAAACACTCAGGACAGCCCTCAGTCACTCAGTTGTGCCTCAGGATGCATCTTTGAATTCTCTCAGTAACCTCTGTACTGCTGTTTATCAACTGTTTCTGAATGTGAAACTTTGCTTGGATTACCAAGAAGGACAAAGAGTAGGTATGACTATCTTTTTAAAAGTATTATCTTTATTAAAATAATTTCTATATTTTATCTAAAAAATAATTGTTTGTGCTCTCAGTGCTGATCTGTGCAGTCTAGTAAGACTTTCCCTTTCTTTTTCACCATGAAAGTAATTCTGAATGTTGGTATTAGTTTATGTGTAAAGCCATGATCCGTTTTACCTAATTGCTCTAACTGGCTAATGAGTATTAATAGTAAAAAGGGTGATAGATGCACTGTGCATGGAAATTCATCAGAAATCAATTCAAAGTAAGAAAAATATGTCATTATTTGTATAAAAGATGACTGGAATGTGTTAAGGACAGAAATTGAAAACCATTCAAGTACCTAATTGTCCATTACCACTAAATACTTCAAAATACTTACAGAAATTACGGAAAATAAAGTGCATTTTCTGTCAAGAGAACATTTGGAACTCTAAATTTATAAAAGGCTTGTGGCTTTTGGTAGTGCTCAGACACTGATTAGTAGGCTCTGAAGAAATTTTTGCAATGAAAAAGTCTACAGAATCCACAGGTACCATTGCTAGCTGAACAACTGTTTGGATTTAGCCGTTAATAAAACCTAAGTTGCAATGAAAAATAAAAATTCCTGGTGTTTTTAGCTGAGCCCATCATGAATTAATTTGTGGCTCCAGCTGAAAGATCATGTCTGAAGTGTGCAGTGTGACTGGCATAAGCTGATAGAAAGAAGCCATCAGGAAAAGGGCAAGGGAGGAAAAAAGCATTTCTTTTTATTCTATATTTAGTAAAATAAATAATTCTGTTTAGGTTTAACTGTTATCTTTCTTCTACATTATTTTTGAAGTATAAAGTTACAGATTTTCTGCCATTGCTCTCTCATGCCTTAGCCAGCCTCCTACTACAACAGCATTAGATTTCTGCTGTCTCACAAAGAGCCTCTTTGATGCCAATCAGCCATTTATTGCTATATGTATTTTATCTGTAGTTTTAGATCCTCTCAAGTTATCTTAGTTTGCATGAGAGGTCTGTGAACTAGGACACATTCAGACTGTTGTGAGGGAAATCCAAGGACCTGTGCTAACTCGAATTGTAGCTCAGTTCCCAGTCAAGACTGCCAGCTTGAGTGAGTTTATGAATTCAGATACAACTTTGCTGCTCACCTAATTCTGCAGTGATGAAAAATGTTTTGTGCATTAGTATCAGATAGCCTGATGTGGAATATTAATACTTAACTTATTCCTAGAGGCATCCCAAAAATAACTACTGCAAGGTGCTCATATACAGAAATCACTGAGGCTGTACATATTTGTAAAAGACAAAAATGAGGGTCCTAAATTCTCTCTCCAGAAATGCCATCATTAGCTGTCTCCTAGGTGTAAAATACAGAAGCTGAAAGGACAGAGTTAAATAGCTACAGCAGAAAGTCAACATTTAGAATGACTGATTGCAAAATACTGATTTTTTCAAATACTTTTTTTTTTGTGATTGACATGCTCCACTTGCATATGAAATACTGAAATGTCAGATAGCAGAACAGGCTCAATAATAACTTGCCTACCATAATGTTCTGAGACCAAATGCCTGTAAAAACCAGGATCCAGGCACTATCATCAAGCATGGCAGCACCAGAAGAATGAAGCAGGAGGCAGCTCTGACAGTGGATCTCTGACAGAAAGTCCAGTGGATTTTCATGGGAAGATTTTACCCATATTCTTACCCTGCACAATCTCACATGGAGCTACCAGAAAGAAAGAAAGATATTGCCAATGCTATGATGAACTAAACACTTTGGAGACTGGGACAGCCAAACTCAAATGAAATTTTTGAACTGGAGAAGAGTGCTGTAAATTTAGAGCTGAAGAGGGCTTCCCTCCAGGCACAATTTTTAGCATAATATTTTGGAGGAGTCAATGTTTTATTATTCAAACCACTGACATTTGAAGGCAATAAGCTGCCTAATCTAACAGCAATTTTGAACCCAAAGTTCAGGGTGGGGGGAACTGAGAAGGAACAAAAGAATGCAAAGTTCAGGCAGCAAGTGGCACATACAGAGAGCGAGCAGCGTTCCCAGTTCCGGGAAACAGGCATGATCCTGCTTCAGCAGGATAACAGAATTCAATGAATGTATATATGATATAGTATATAATACAGTAATATAATAATGTACATAGCATGGTAAATAAGAGTAAGAGAAAGGGCAGGAAAGGATGTAAAGCTGGCTTTGTGTCACCAGCATGCCTCCCACTACTCTCAGGGAGCTGGAATTCTCCCATATCTGTGTCTGTCATCAGTCTGGAGGAGATGTACAGAGCTACTTACACTAATTTGTCACTTTCCTTCCTCTGTGCCACTTTAAACAATGGAAGCTAGGAGTAGAAACTTCATGGGATGTATAGGAAGTTCTATCTTTGCTAATACTGGGAACATTTCCCATCACTGCACATATCAAGTATGGATTGATCTAGCCTGTACTAATCTGTAAGGACTAATAAAGAATTTGCAGCAGTTAAATGTTTGTTACACCACTCATGGGAGGCTCTTTTATGCTTCTTTTTTGCAGTTATTTTCTCTCATTTCAAAGGTGTCTCCTATTCACTTCTGGATTTTTTAAAAAATGACTGAAACTCCTCTACTGAATACTGTCTCCTCAAACCAGAGTGAAAATCAGAGCAACTTGACTGTTTGCCCAGACTTGGATGACTGGTGGGACATCGTGTACTATATAGGACCCAAGTACATCAACACTGTCTGTGTTACTGGTATGCTTGGAAATGTGTTTGTTCTCCTCGTTTATTCACTGCACAAGAGCCCCCTGAAGAAAGCTGAAATCTACCTGATGAACCTAGCTGTTGCTGACCTTATCTTCCTCATGTGCCTCCCTTTCTGGGCAGAGAACATCAGTAATGAGTTTAACTGGCCGTTTGGCAGTTTCCTGTGCCGCAGCATCAGCGCCTCCATCACCCTGAACATGTACACCAGCATCTACTTGCTCGTGGCCGTCAGCGTGGATCGCTATTTGGCTTTTGTCCATACCTTGAACCACAGAGAGATATGGAGCAAAACTATGACCAAAGGGATCTGCTTGCTCATCTGGTTCTTTTGCATCCTTCTCAGCATTCCAGCTTTCATGTTCCGGACTGTGAAAGACTTTCCCCAGTGGAATATTTCAGCGTGCACTTTGGACTTCCCCACCCCATCGTGGGAAAGAGCTGAAAGCCTGGTAGGCAACGTGGTGGGGTTTCTGTTGCCATCCACAGCAATCATCTTCCTCAATTTCTCCACCATTAGGTCCCTACAAAAAACAGCAAAAGAACGAAAAGCGCTCAGAGCAAAGGGTTGCAAGAGGCACAAAGGCACAAAGGCAACCAGGCTGATCTTCACTGTGGTACTGATGTTTCTTTTCTGCTGGACTCCTCACCATTTTTTTTTATTACTTGATACATTATACCATACAGAAGTGATCAAAGGCTGCTTCTGGGGGGAACTGATCAACTTTGGGGAGCAGTTTTCTTATATGCTCGCTATCACCAACAGCTGCATTAACCCTGTGATTTATGTCTTTGTTGGGAAACACTTCAGGCAAAAGGCTTTAGAAGTTTTTTCACAGTTTATTCCCTGTGGATTTCCTTTGAGATGGGTATCTTTCAAAGAAATGTCTTCAAATTTCAACATGTTTCCAGTCAAGAGTAGTTTAACATAACTGTTCTCAGTTCCTCTTCATTGTGATATTATAACTTACTTTATGCCATTGCAAATGGCATTAAAAATTAATATGAAATGCTCTGATCTGGCCTTCACAGACAAAGCTAATTATCTATTAAAGTAAATCACTTGACTGATTGCTTGTTTTTCCTCAGGCTTGCTTTTCTTGTTCTGTGTTATCCATCCAAACACATAACATGTGATACCAGAATTTTATACCAAACTATCTCACCTGTCTTACCTATTAACAGTGGCTTAAAAGAAAATCTTTTTGACAAGATACCAGAAATCTGGTTTCTTTGCAGAAAGCTATAAGCCAGATGAATATTTTGCTGCACTGTATCTGTGATGACAGCTACTATACCACCTATAACACTATTAATAAAATTAAAACAGGTATTACGGAGCATATATGAGCTTAATCTTCAGCTGATAAATGCATTTGAGCAGGTATAGAATAAGTTTGGTTATTTTGAACAATATTTTAACTGATTTGCATTTTCACAGTAAGATAGAGAGAATTTTAATTTCTTTTGTGCACTTTAATTATATGCAGTGCATAACTATTATACAAGATGATGTAATGCAAAGAAAGTGTACATAAATTGTAAGAAAAGCAAGGTAACGCAGTAGCCTCCTCAAAGCCTGACTTTTGCTGAGCCAGTAAAGTATTACAAAATTGCTCCTAAAGTACTGTAAAGGTCCTTTTTATTTTTTATATGTGAATATATCTGTGATGGCTGTTGATACTGTATTATTTTGAGGCAAATCCTTAGATACATATTTATATTGTTATTAATCAAAATAATAAACTATGTAACATCTTCTTTTACTTCATAGTCTTGTTTTTTCTTATATTTATTTTTATATTTTGTCTCTTTCCCTCTATTCCTTCGGGGAAGAGCAAATACATAGTTCTGTGATTAAAAATCCTTGTTGCTACCAGAACACAAACTCTGGTAGTAGAAGAAAATTTCTTTTCCATCACAGCCACAACAGCAGAGTAGATGTAAGACAACTGAGATCTGTTTCCATAACTCTCAAATCATGTGTATGTACAGACAAGGGAGAACAGTGCAGCCTGTTCAGCCAGAAGGATATTGGTGCAGAAGGGAGCATCCAGACACTTCATTTGTCAAGCAATTCATTTAACTACTCACTGTAAAACCTGTTCAGTCTGGTACTCCCTGTAACAGCACTGCATTTTCTGTGGGTCTTTTAGTGTTTCCATTTTAATATGTAATTAATCTCTTATTTGATTATAGAAATCTGTCTATTCAACTGCATTGCAATAAGATTAGTGTTAATTTTTAATGGTTCTTTCAAACTTTTTGAATCTGAACAGTGGAAGCCTTTTGAAGACTTGAAAGTCTATCTTCCTGATCCAAACTGACCAAAGGGATATTCCAGACCATATGACATCATGATAGTTTAAGAATTAAGGGTAGATCAAGCTATCAGGGAGGAAAAATCTCTCATAGGTTTACTACTTCCACTCCTTCTGTGACTGATGTTTTTAAAATAAATATCAGGCTTATACACCAGTAATAACAACAGCATGTGAAGTCCCCTGACTCATCTGAAATCAAATTCCTAACTTCCATCTATTGTAAACTGTTCAACACTGCTTCTATTTTATGTATCCCCAGCTAAATCTTTAATTCAAAAAGCTTCCAAGCAGAGATATTTTCTGGGAAAAGGGAAGGGAAGGGAAGGGAAGGGAAGGGAAGGGAAGAGCGAGAATG
>VXAX01004077.1:712221-786983 GCA_013399835.1 Leptocoma aspasia | reverse complement strand
ATGATAAAGGGTGACTGGCGTGGAGAGAAGGGAAGGGAAGGGAAGGGAAGTTCCATTTTCCCACTACAGATGAGGACCTTTAAAAGGAAAAATATCTTGTCTTGTCTGACTAACACTTGTCCATGTTATGCAATATACACAAATAAAGAGAAAAACAGTTCTTGAGTGTGGTGGCATATTTAGGCTATGAGATAATAGATTGAAAATCAGTATGAAATCTGAATTTAATGGAAAACTTCCTGTTTCCATCCATGAACAAGTGAGAAGGACTTTCATGAAAGCGCTGCTTCTTTTACATATGCTCAACTGTCAGGAAAAACATCTGTAGTTTAAATACTGCTTTAAACCACTTAACAGGGTCTTGCAAATCGATGGATTTACTCTCCAGTAAGAATGTCTGTAAACATATGCATTTCTGACTGTGTGTTAGGTCTGATGCCACTTTTTGCTGTGGTGCTGGGCTGCACTCACCTGAACCAGAGCTGTGCCCAGAAAGGTTCTGGTGACAGCCATGGTGATGTTCCTGGGCTGGCAAGTGGCCAGGG
Source organism: Leptocoma aspasia (assembly GCA_013399835.1). Lineage (NCBI taxonomy): Eukaryota > Metazoa > Chordata > Aves > Passeriformes > Nectariniidae > Leptocoma > Leptocoma aspasia. The sequence continues at coordinate 786,438 of VXAX01004077.1, read as the reverse complement.
CACTGCTGCTGTTTCCATGCTGCTGTACTGGACAGGCTGGAACAGCAGTGTGATCTGGAGTTGAAGGGATGTGGATGAACCTGTGATGGAGCAGAGATTCACCTGCAGCCCTTGGAGGACGCCGGGCTGGAGCAGCTGGATGCCTGAAGGAGAATGTGGTGTAGCCCTGTGAGAAGCCTCTGCTGGAGCTGGTTTTATGGCAAGACCTGTGACCTCATGGGGGACCCACACTGGAGCACTTTGTGAAAAACTGCAGCCCATGAGAAGGACCCACACTGGAGAAGTTCAAGGAGGACTGTCTCCTGTGGGTGGGAACCCCTGCCAGAGCAGGGAAAACAGAGATTCCCTTCCAGCCCATGATGAAGACCATGGTGAAGCAGTGTGCCCCTGCAGCCCATGGAGGAGGATGATGATGTAGACCATATTAATGGTGGACTTCAGGGAGAGCCCCTTGTTGCCGCCAGGCTGGGAATTAGCAAGTGGCTGCGTGGGGCTTGGCAGCTGGCTGGGTTTAAATCTCAACAAACCTGACCCAGGAGTGCTGTGTTGTTTCTGCCTTGAAGGTGTATATATAAATAGAAAATTAGCTTGAATTGCAGCAAGGAAATCTCAGGATAAGCATTAGTAAAAAGCTCCTGGTGAAGCCTTTTATTAATGAAGGCTGCCATGGAGAGATTCCAGCACAGCAGCAATGGAGCCCACTTTAGACAACAATTTTTGGGGAAAATATCAACATAGTTGGTTCTGCCCCAGTACAAAGGAGTGTGTACCCCTCCAATGATTCCTTCTCTTGTGGTCAATAAATATAGTTTCCTTGTTTGCCCTTTCAGGGTTCTTCACTGATCACCTCTCAATCAGTACTGAAATGTCAGCTCTGGTAGCCAGTAATACTGCCAGACTCCACTGCCCATGGCTTGTTGTTTTGAATAACCATCATTTTTACCTTCTCTCATGTTACTTCTCACATTCCTGTTAAACATTGTCAAGCATTAATCACTAAAAAACCTCTGCGCTGCAAAACTAATTCCTGCACCTTAAGAGCTTGCAAGTATAATTTAACTTGTTCTCATCTGCCTATATCGAATTTATATTTTACTGTTAATTTCTCTAGGACAAGGACTATCTTTGCATTATCTGTTCAGGCCTTGCTTAATGACCAGCCTGGTCTTACTTTCTCATACAGGGCTCCTACCACTAGTGTAATAAAGTGACATTTAGGATTAACTGAAACCCACTCAAGGAATAATACAGTCTGGACTTACATTTGTAACATCAAAACATTTTGATAAGCCATTTCAATATTAAAAACTCTACCTGTAAATACAGACAGTTCTCATATCAGAGAACCTTCACCTTTAACAACAACAACACAACAAAAACACCACCAAACCCAGCTGATTGATTTCTAAAACTGAAAATTGAACAAAAGACACTGATCACTAAAAATAAAGACATTAGCATTTTCAGAGATCTATAGCCACATGGATTTCTAACCTGCCAGGAGTCAACTTTCTGGGAAGAGAGCTGTTTGTCATCCCTGTCAAATCATACCATATCAAGTAAAAATGTTGACTCTTAGATGGAAAAAAAAAGCACTTTGCTCACAGGTCAGATGTACCGCAGCTTTCAGCAGTCAAATCCTCACAGAGATGCCTACACCTCTGCAGTTTCCTGTGACAGAGTTTCACAGGAGGCCTGGTCACAGAGCAACAGGACCCACTTCACTGCCTGTGGGTCAAGGGTGGAGGGTGTCAAGGAATCTGCTTGTTCATTGTCCCAGTGAGCTCTTGGTGCACTCCCAGCAACAGGACAGGAACAAGTGACAAAAGTTGCACCAAGATGGTAGGACCAAAATCATACTGGGGAAATGGGTGGAGTTTAATGGAGCACAGAGAAATATCTGATTGGTGACTAGGAGTCAAGACACAGGAAAAGGCTGAGGCAAGAGAAGAAATAACCCACCAGTGCCTCTGTCAGCATCTTCTCAATACCAGAGTGTGGGGATGAGCAGGGAGGTCACAATGGCCAAAAGAAAACATTGAGGGAGGAGGAGACAGGGACTGGCTGGACCAGGGGACAACAATGTGCACGTGAAAGGGAAATGACTTTGACAATGAACTGGAACAGAGCTGGAACCTAATGGCAAGAAGGTCAGAGCAAAGTGTAAAAAAAGGGAAGAAGCAGTAGATATCTCAGGATGGGACTTGGAATATTGCATTCCCTTAAAAAAAACCCTGTCAGGATTGAAAACACTAAAAGAAGTTAAAGAAAGTTGAGTTTAGCAAGTCAAACATCCAAGGGTCAGGAAATATCTGACCTAAGACTGTCCCTGGAATCTCAGTGTGGTCTCCTTCAGGGTATGAGTTATAATATGGTCTTATGGTCTTATGACTAAGTTTTGAATTTCCAACATTGCAATTTGTCCACTTCTGATTTAGCCTTGTGTCACTCTGCCTCATGTAGGAGGAACACACTTATGTAAACCAAACAATACCCTCAAGAAATTAAATCATCCATCCTGCTTATTAAATAAAAACAATGGTATTGATAACACACATACTGCCTTGAATTTTACACTAAGAAATCTTTGAGACAACATATAATTAAACTGTAAAATTTATTTCACTAAGGTTATCTAGAAGGAAATGAGTCTAATAATCATGTTTGATTACAACTGAAAAGATTAGAAGACATGGTAAAATAAGATAGGAAGAGCATTGTCATCAACAAAAAGGCTGGAAGAAACATTCCCCTTTCCTTGTAGCACAGTATGACTCCTGACAAAGAGTAGACACCCCTTTTGGTCACTGGAAAGGGTTTCTCAAAACATCTTCATCACAGAAGAGCAGGGCGGGGATTTGGATCTGTCAGGAGGGCAAATGAAGAGAAAAACCAGGGTTTCAAAAGAAATTCTCCTCTGGCAGCTCAAAGAACAGATGGAAATACATATCCTGGGACTGGACCATGCAAGAGCAGATTGGCTCAGGTTTGTGTTTTCTTTTTCATAAGGGAATTTGAAATTCTCATGCAAAACAAATCCATCTGGATTAGACAGTTTATTTTAGTATTTTAGCTGTTTTTTCCTTTGAGTTTTCAGTAGTTGCTGGTCATTGCCAAGACTTTTATTTCACACATGACTCAGAAAAATCCTGGGTATCTTCCCAGCCTACTGGGCTAGATGAGGAACCTGCCCCCTCTCCTCAGCCCCAAACCACAGGAAGTCCTTGCAACTAGTATGTTGATCCCTGGTGGAGAATGACCACGGACCCATTTGGTCACAATTGCCATGTCCTATCTGAATTTTCCAGAGGACACTGCACTGCAAACACCCATCATGGTAAGCGAGAGAAAATGTTAGCAAAGCCCATTCTTGAGTTTCAGCTTTGTTAGTAAGCAGAGCTTGAGCAGATCCATCTCCCTCTCAAGCTCAATCCATGGGCAGCAATGCATCTGTCCTGATTTTGGCTGGGATAGAGTTATTTTTTTCCTTAGCAGCTGGCACAGCACTGTGTTTACCTTTAAGAATAGTATTGATATCAAATTGATTGCAGCCAGGGGACAGGCTGGGCACTGGTCAGTGAGTTGTGAGCAACTTATAGTGCATCGTTTGTTTTTCTTGGGGTTTATTTCTCTCTCTCTCCTCTTTTCATTACTGTTATTATTGTTTTTACTATTATCATTTGTATTATTATATTTTACTTTGCTTCAATTATCACTGTTCTTATCTCAACCCATGAGTTTTATCTTTTCTTACCTGATTCTCCTCCCCCTCACACTGTCAGTAGGGTGTCTAGTTGCCTGCTGGAACCAAAACCACATCATACTACTTGTGCAAATAATAAGAGGGAAGAAGCCTGCTTTAGAAGTGCTCCTCAACTTCTGCCAGAACAACTTTACCCACACAACCTACTTTGGCCACGCTATTGCCACAAACTCAGTAAGTCCCTTGTCCTATCAAGCACTGCTCACGGAGAGTTATTAAATGACATGACACAATATAAGGCATCTATGAATTCAAAACTTCCTAGTTTTATGCATATGTGTGGCTGGTTGCAGTGCATTCTACAGGAAAATACATTAGGAAGAAAACATGAAGCAACTGCTCTAGAAAACCCTCTGCTGCCATCTTAACATTGTGCACTTCAGGTTTGTTCCAGCAGAGCCTTCACTGTCTGCTAGTGATGTTTTCTTTCAGGAGTTGAGGCTTATTTTCCATTATCACTCCAATGTACAGCTACAGCTGGAAGAGATGTTCTCCTCTGGGAAGTAATTCACACATAGAAAAATTCACATTTGGCTTTCAGCTCCTGCACAGAAAATCTCCAGGCACACATTAGGAATGAAACCAGCCGCCACCATTTCCCACAGGAGATGTGAGCTGGTGTTGGAATCCAGGGCACAGGGAATATTTCCCTGCCTGTATTAGGGAGCCCTGACCCCCAGTCAGGCACTGTTTTTAACCTTTGTCCCAGGGAAGAATTGCTAAGGCTTTGGGATGAGTTGGAGAACACAGGTGTGAACTAGGTATGTNGGGGGAAACAACAGCCAAAAAGCCTCCAACAAGCTGGAATCTCACATCCATCACACAAGACTAGCTCAATAGATAAACTGCAAGGTCCAAATCCTGCAAAAACTTTTCAAATTGTCCCATTTTTCGTGTATGGATAAATGTATGTGCTATGTAGTACATAAGCTCTGGAGTATTACGGAGTGAGAAATGCTCTTCAGCACTGGAAGGAGGATAAGTAGAAATATTTAATGTCCCAAGCATTCGTTATCTGAGTGACAGAGCTGTGCTGTGGATAAGAGGTTAGAGGCCAAAACCTCACCTAATGTACGTCACAGTAATTGAAAGCTGTACATATTTGTACCAGACAAAGGGCTAGTCCTGAACAGAGATAGTGACCCTGAGTGCTGATCATTATATCATAATGAAGTTATTATAATTTTTTTCAGAGACAAAGAAATTACATCATCTTATAGTTAGCATAATAAGCAATAGTCTCTGTCTGTCTATTTTTTTTTTTTGTGCTATGCTCTTTAGCTATTAAGCTTCTGATAAAAATATTTTTCATGTGACAAAAACTGCTGGTGCACACTGTAGAAGTTATTGGGGGTGATGAGGATTTGCCCAGGACAAATAATGACGAAAAAGTTCAGCCTCCAGTGATAAAGTGAGACACTTTGTAAGCCCAGATTTGAAAAAGATAAGCAAATTAAAAAAAAAAAGGTACTATTTTAACATTTTCAAAAAATGAGAAACCCAAGAATTTAAAGGTGAGGCTGCCTATTCTGCAAAACTTTAGTCAGTTTCTTATGAATCAGAGAAAGCACTGAGCCCCTGAGCAAGGCCTCTTGCCAGCATTGCTCAACTCTTATCTGTTGGTTGGACGCCAGCTCCCCAGCATGGATGCCAGTAATTCATAAGGCAAATCACCCACAGCCAGAACATTGAATGTCTCTGACGTGGCAAGTGGTTGTCAGAGAATGGATAATCTGATGGGGCTTAACAACCTAAAATATCCTCCTGTCTAAGGCAGATATTTATTGCAGATAAATAGTAACCTACTAAAATAACCAAAATTATTTGTAAGAAGGTGTTATGAGGTCAAGCACAGTTTTGTCTCCTTCCTTGCCTCAGACTTTTGGATGTGAAGGGCTGCACCATTGGGTCAGCTAAATACAGTTTACAGCTGTCCAAAAACTGCAAGTAACTTTCTTCTTCCCATGGTGTGGGAGAAAAGAAATGCTCTGATAAACCATCACTATCAGGATATCATGGAAATGGTTGTCATTGCCCAGTTAAGAGAACAGGGAGCTAATGACAGCAGAAGGTTAATGCAGCAATCTGACTTGCAGGTATATGCAGGAACATGAGGAACATTCAATTTCTCAAGGGCATTAAAATCCCTGCAGCCAGCCCTGGTATGATCTTCATGACTGGATCATAAAGGAGGAAGGGAAACAAATTCAAGCTAATGGGAAAATACTTAACAGATGACAGTTCCAGAAAAGAAAAAGCATTACTTTTCTTAAAGAACTCCTAGGTGTGCAGACTACTGAGACTTCACACATCCTAAACTTACTTGCTAACTTGTCATTGCAGATCAAGAGCAACATTCAGGTGCTCAGTGATGCATTAAAGACACATTTTCCTTTCACACATGGCCCTGTTCAAACCAAGACTTGTTATATTTCTTAGGCCAATACACACACTTGGTAGCCCAAGGAGGAAAGACAGTGGTCTAACTAGGATTGTACCTCCAGTATCTAAGTTCCCTAAAACTACAGTGCACCAGCTCTGCTGCCAGCTATACCTATTCAACCCTCTGGCTGTACTAGTACTTCTCAGGTGCCCTTGAGGGCTGGCTTTCAGGAGAGGGTTGGCTTTGATTGTGGTCAGAAGTATTCCAATGACTAAGGCAGAAGGGGGGTTTTTGAGAGACAGTTTCAGCTCTACCCCCTCCTACAGCCTTTTTTTTAAAATCAGCAGATGGGGTAGATGGGGCTCTAATTGCAGTCTTGTAGGCTGCTCTAAGCTCTGTGTGCAGACCTGGGTTTGCTCCTAAATGTGCAAGTACTCACCCCAGAGGTGAGCCTGAGACCAAAGAGTGTGGCCAAAAGGGCACTTTTGTTTTGAGGCTGCTGTGATCTGCCCTACACACAGCAGGATCACTGCCTGACACACAATATGTGTCAGGTAACCACCAATATAACGAGGCTTCCAAATTTCACAGATGTCTTGATCTTTTGTGACACCTCAAAATAAAATAGGTACATGATCACAGAAGCATAGAATGTGCTGAGTTAGAAGGGAGCCATCGGGACCATGGAATCCAACTCTGACTTGTGCAGGACACCCCAAGAATCCCCCCATGTGCCTGAGGGCATTGTCTGATATCAGATACTGTAACAGAGATTACCAAGTGGTTCATCAAGACAATAAAAGGTATTCCAACTGTTGTCTGTGAGTATATGGTCTTTACTTTAAATGCAGAACACTTGCCCAAAATTTTCCCACAATATTTTCTCGCTGAAAAAAAATTTTTCTTGCTGAAAAGAAAATTTTTCTTGCTGGTTGTTGCATCCTCAGAGGTGGCTGCATCACTGTTGCTTCCCTACCTATGTTCTAAGTAAAGGTGTAGATTTGTATTTGCTAATAAAATATTATCTATAAAAGAAGTATTCATATGTTTTACTGTGAGAATAACCATTTGCTTGGAACAGCGGGACAAAAATGAGCTTTGTTAGAATTATTCATATTCCATCTTTCATGCTCTGCCAAAAATCAAATATCCTACAAGTACACCCCATGTTGTCCAAAGCATAAGAAGTCCTCTGAACAGCACCTGATGTCCCTGAGAAACTGCACAAAACACCACCAATGGATCGTGTTAAAAGGAGTCCATGGAGAAAACATGTAAAGCAAGGGCACAGTTTCAGCAGAATAAAATTAGATGTGTGATGTTAGACATGCATTGTTCTTCCTGCCCCTGCTCTGCTTCACTTCCAGGCATTCTACACAACCCATCCTGTTTATTCAGATGAGGTGTGAAGGGTCTGGAAGAGTTATTTTGGGATACTATTCCAGACTTTTGGAATACTGGTGTAAAATACAACTCCTTTCAGGCACTGGATTCTTTGCCTGCTTTTTTGTCAAATTCTAACTACTCAGACTAATATTAGTGGAGTTATCCTGTGTCCTGATTTTAGTGAAACACTTTTCATTTCAATATGTTGTTTTCTGATGCACTGGGCAATATCGTACCCACTCATGTTGTGGGAGGCTTGCCTCAAGCTCCTGGTCACCAGTGGAAATCAGTAGATAATGGCAGATGATGTCCTCCAGCAGGGCCCCAAAGCGGGGCCCCAAAGCCTCTCTCCATGAACCAGTGGTATCAAGAACAGGCTGGCCCAGGGCAGGAAAGCCCCTGCAAGTCTGTGGTAAGGGACCACTCTGAAGGCAGAGAACTGGGAGACAGGAGACAACAATACAAGACTCATGTGATGGACTATCTTCCTTTTAGGAACCACCAGCAGTATCTTCCTAGATGTCCAAAATAATTCTTTTTTCACACATGCTAATAGGGAAATATAGCAACAAGGCTGTTGCTATATGAAGTGATGTTTCCTGTACACCTTTCAGGAGTAAACAAGACAGCAAGACACACTGAGTTCTCTGAACTGAGACACATAAGTTCTGTGAACATTCTCCTGAGGTATGAGGAGAAAGACTGAACAGTTCTGATGCCATTAGCCCAAATTAGAGTAATGAATATTAGTGCTAAACTCATTGCAAGGACAGCAAGACAGTTCAATGTTTGGGAAAAAATGGAAGGGAAAGTTAAATGTCTCAGAACTTGACTGTGAGAGCCGGGGTGTTGGTGGAAGGCAAATGGGCTGCTCCATCTGATATTGGGTTTACAACTGTGTTTCCTTGTTGAAAGAAGATAAAGAATAAACAGCAAGAGGCAGAAAACTAGAGGACTTGTCCCCTCTTGTCAGTCTAGGCCCTGAGAGTGACAGCAGGAAATAGACTGTGTGGCAATAATTTTTTGGTCATGTGAGCAGAGATCATCTCACAGCACGAGAAGGTAAATGAAGGTAGGGCACACAGTGGAGGCTGTTGCATTTGGTTGCAAATTGCCCTTTGTCTTGTCAGTGTTATTTGCATTATTTTGCTATGAATAGTTTCTGTATTTTTGTATACATATGGAACTAGGACTAAAATACCTTTTAGTGTTTAATAATCCATTTCTACTTCTACAGGAAAATAGGGAGAAGCTAGAGTGCTCTGTAAAGCAAATATTTTCTAATTCATGAGGTCTAAAACCCATCAAGTTACCATTTGCAATATTCTAGGGCATTAGCTCTTCCTCCCTCCACATATGCACTACAATAAATACTCTAAATTTCCCTTTCAGCAAATTTGTTTTTAATGTCTGCTAACATAACTGACTAATTACTGCCTGACACTGAGTTATATGAAGATAGAAGGGTTTGATTAGAATTGGTGAACTGTTTCTAGACAAACATTTTATTTGAAAAATACAGGCACTTTTTTTCCTTACCAAATATCTAGAGAATGAATGTGCTCTATGTGTTTCAAATGGTCATTGTTTGGAATTATGCAGTAGTTGGCATACATTGCAGCATACTGAAGAATTATTAACTCTTTAATCTTGCTGCTGGCAGTTTCAGATGCTGATTTTTGGTGTAGGCAGCCATCCAAAGCATCTACTTTCCTTTCTCTTCCATCAGCCAGGATACTTTCAGACCCACTAGGCAGAGCCTCTTTTGACAGGAGCACCCTTCCACAGGAATAGTCAAGTCACTTCGTTCAGATTGGCATGTGACTGAAATGTTGGGGAAGGAAAATGTGAATATGGAAAAGAAGAAAAGGTGGCTCTTTTGCTTTGCTGGATTAGTAGCAGCCCCTAAAACTGCTCTGCCTCTTGCGGTTCAGCTGGACACCCCTGCTGGAACCTATCCAGGTTTCTTCCACCTGACCTCTTTGAAGCAATTTCTGTGTCTCCACTCAGTCTACATACATGGAAATTAATTCAGAGTTTGTCTGTTTATTGCAGCAGCACTTACCAAGCTGGAGGAGACCTTCCCAACAGACCAGCATAAACAGTGGCAAGCTGCATACACAGCACTGTGCTGTGTCCTAAAGGATCTTCAGCATAGTTTTACCAGCAGCTGATAGCCTGAGCTATTGAAATATTGACAGGAATTGAATATTGACAGGAATTGAATATTGACTGAATTGAAATATTGACAGGGCTTTTGTTGAAATGCATCTCTTCAGTCTCAAGAAACGGCCATGTTCACATTCTGCTTGCTGCTCTATGCAGCTTACTGTGCTGCCTGCCAAGTGTGTCTGTGAAAGACTAATGATATTTACAGTGCTTCATCCACATTTGAACACAATATTTTCATGATAATCTCATCTAGAATTCAGACCACCCCATAAGAAGGCCTTCTCTGAGAAAAAAAAATCTCCTAGTGAATACGATTGGTAAAGCAATATAGAGCTTCATGAATGCCTAATTTCTCTAAACCTTTTAAAATCGCAGTTGTAACTTATACAAATTTACAACTGCAATTTATAACACATAGGCAGAATTTCAAAAGCTATCACAGCAGGTCTCTTGTGTTGCAGCCTAGAGCACTGCTGCAGAACTCAGTGCAAGGAGCATTGATCCATTTCATTTTTTCCCTATGTGAACTGACAAGCTAAAAACCACTGTGTGCCCTGCCACTGTGGGCATGCTCTCACTGGAGGTCTCTGTGAGCTGTGTTGTGCCTCTCACTCCTGCCCAGTGCTCCCAAGAACCAGCACCGCCCAGCATAGCCTGTGTCACCAAATTAAAGGGTGCAGCAATGCTGACATGGCCTCCTTGTTCAATCCCAACTCTTCTGCATGCCTTCACATCAATCACAGGACACAGAGGCTGTCACTGCAGCAACTCTGACAGCTTAGATTAGATGCTACCAGTATGAGACATGACAATGCCACAGGGCAAGCCAGGTCCCCAGCTATGTCCACACTGATGGAACCATGACCTATGGTTCACTGCCTATTTCAGCAGTGAAATCACCAACAGATGGAACATACCATTAGATTTAATACACCTGAAAGAAAAATGAAGGGGAATTGCACTTAAACAGCAAAGTAGAGGGACCAGAAATGTGGTTCAGGAGCAGTCAGATGAAGCTGGATCTCCCTGATCCATTCTAACCCTTAAATTGCTTTGCTCACCCTGATGGCCTGTATTAGAGGAAAACACTGGAGCATCAGGCAGCTCCCAATGTCACCTGCTTTCAAGGGCATCAGAGAAACCTACCTATCACATACTGTCCATAAATAACCTCCTAAGACCTGAGAATTTTAGGACATCCTCAGGATGCCCATTTCTTTCCACCAATGCAGCAGTCAATGATACTGCTCTGTGCCAGTGAATTCCTGTGCCACATGGCCCTGAAATTCGAACTGCAAGATGACTTGAGTGGATGCCAAGTAAATGAGGGTATTATTGCCTTCCCAGGGGTGAAGTGACAATGTTGTCAGCTCCTCAGAAAAGAGGAATACATGTCATTCATCAGCCACGTTTGAGCTGCTTCAGGGACAACATCCGAGTAGCACAGTGGAAACCTTGTCTTTTACAGGAGATGTGCATCTGAGTCCTCAAGAAATGGGGCAGAGGGAAGCAGAAAGACTGTGTGCATGAGCATGTATGAGAGAGGAGCTGGGGGACTGAAAATGGTAACAGGTTAATGTCCTTCCTGCAGAAACACACTCAGAAATGCTGTGGCCAAGAAAGAGAGATGGGAAGGCCTCCAAAAAACTGAAGAAGCCTGAAGAAGCGCCTAAGGACACTTATGCAGAATTTCTTGGTAACCTAAATTGTTTTGCATTACTTTTGCTAAGTGCATATTTTGTATGAAGCAAATCCTTAAAATTGTTTAGTTTAAATATTTTTAAGTATTTTCTCCCTGTTAGATAAAAGATGAAGGAAGAACACTGCCAAATGTAATGTTAGTAATCTCCTGAGATTTCAGCATCCTGCTTTATAAGTACTCTGTAACCATAGACAGATTGCATCCAAGGAAAGTGTACCTAGGACTAAAGCTCACATTATGAAATCACAGAATCATTTATGTTGGAAGGGACCTCCTGAGATCACCTAGTTTAGGTTTCCAGTCTGCCTTAGCTGAAGGAGAAGACATGAACATGTGCCACACCTCACCCAAAAGCTAGTAGGAAGAAGAGCCCTTTCCACGGGCTCTGAACACGTGGCACACTGGGCAGGCTCCTGACTTCCTGCACAGGTTGGAAACTCGTGTCCTGAGGCTCTTAGCAGAATTTAGGATCAAGATATCTACCCAAAAGTTAGGCTCTGCCAAGGCTTGTGTGACTCTGTGAATTCGCGGACAAGAGCCACCAATTCCCAAGGGATATTTAGGAGCAGAAGTTTAAAGACTTGTATGATTAGTCAGCAAAACAATATCAGTGACAGCGGTGAATGTACATTGATGTAATGAACCTAAAGGCTAAATTATCCACGTGGATGATCTGTTTTCTCACCAATACAATTGCTTTACTCTTGTTTGCCTTTTTCCTCTCAGCTGTAAATAATGCACAGCCAATTTAAGAATACTGGAATGGACCTAAGGTGATGGCAAACAGCTTGCTTAAGTCACTTTACTGGAATGTGGTTTGCACCCTTGCTCAGCTCTGGAAGACCTGGGGGCAGAATGGCATTTTTAAAGTTCTTTTGGCAGAAACACAGGTTCCCCAGGCAACAGTGAAGTATTGCAAAAACATTTCTTCCAAAGCACTGCTGCCCATTAACTGCCTTCTCCAAGGGATGATGTCTTCCAGACTCATCTCTAACTAAAGGCAGTGCCAGGTGTGAGCATGGAAAATTTGAAGGCTACAGAGGGAGTCTCCAACAGCACAGATCCTTTGTCTGCAACAAGGCCAGTCTCTGTGAGGACACAGAGAATGAATCATGTAACTTAGATGTTAGTGGAAGAATTCTTGCTGCTTTGTCCTTTTGTATACTACATTTTTAATGCATATTACCTGTGTTGCTTGGTTACTCTCAAACATTCCAATGCAGTTTTTAAACATACATTTATTGCCTTGCCATGCACTCTCTACTCAAAAAGAAGCACTCAAGGAAGCAGTGCTTGGCAACATAGAGCTGGATGCTGATGGTTTCTAACACCATGCAGAACTCACTGACCTGCTTCCCAAGCCCTTAGCTGCTGTATCTCCTATGGAAGAGAAGCAGCAGAGACTACTCTGTCCTGTCTGAGCTGCCCCAGAATCATTCCAGAGCATGTCTGATGAGAAAAGAGCTATTATGAACTCAGAATTGCCAGTGTCTACATGAATTGACAAACTATGAATCAGGACCTCTGGAATCAAACACCATGAAACAGTATCAGAACACTAATGACTGCATTTCCCTTCCATTTTCACTCTTGCCAACAAGTCCTCCTAATGTAAATGGATATGCAAATACATGCAAAGGATTCTAAAATAATCGGTGCAAAACTCAGGACTGCAAATGGGCACTAAATGTGAGTTTACATGGTGTGAAACAGCCTGTGGAGAGCACATATCTGTGAGGTGGAGTGAGGTGGCCTTGGTGTTTCCCCACCTCGAGAGGGTACCTACCCCCAGGGCCCTTTGGAGGCAGTTCCCTCGTGAGTTCTCTGGCAAGGGGTGAAAAACGAGCAAGACTCTGGATTTTCTCTGTCTTCGGTCTATTGTTTATTCTTTTTTTTTATTTTGTGGTTGATATGCTGTCTATACACTAGACTCAGTACATGAGAAGTAAGGCACAAAATGGACTCTGAGTACCCCAAATCAAGGTCTTTTAAAGATACTTAATCTAATTACTTTCTAACATGTACTTTATTTCTACTTTTCTACCAATAACTTTGATTAATCTATTCACATAATACCTATGCTGTTATCATCTCCAGCCAATAGTCTTGTGCCACTAACCTTACAGAAAATGGAGTAGCAGAAGAACAAGAAAGGAATGGGACAACGCTCAAAATCCTCTATTTTGTCCCTATTCACTCTCATATTAAAATTCTAAAACTCTAAATTCTACACCTAGTGATAAACTGTTATTGCTACTGCTATCTACATCACATTTGTATGTTCCAACTCATCAAAGCCTTGGCAATTTTTTTCAGGGACGAAGGTAAAAAGCAGTGTCTGGCTGGGGACCAGGGCTCCCTAATACAGGCAGGGACATATTCCCTGTGCCCTGGGTTCCAACAGTGGAGGATGATGGTAGCTCTTTGACTGGTTTCCATGTGAATCAAGTGTGCTCAGGAGATGTTTCTGGACCAGCACCCAGCCTGATTTTCACATCCACACAACGTTGTACAGATTGCAAACCCTGAACTGAGCACTGACCCAGTCTCTTGGATAGATGGTGACTGAGCACTAGACACTCATTTAAAGAAAGCTGGAAGCTGTTGCAGGTGGCTTGGAGTTTAAGGCACCATTTGGAGTTGGAAAAGAAAGTTGTCATGTACACACAACCTTCACCTCACTTCTGTAGTTGAAGGGTAATAAAAGAGGTCTTGGAAAGGTGAAGATGGTCGTCTTTCACCCACTTACAAAGGGTGAGCTCAAAACCAAAGCAGTGATTTTCTGTGAGAAACATCTGAGAATAAAAAAATTGAAGCTTAGACTTCTATGTCTTGTGCTTAGTCTTGACTTAAGTGGGAGTGACCATGGAGGGCAGTAAACTGAAGTCTTGCAGATGAAAAGCAAGGTGTCCTGGAAAGAAAAGCTCCCTGAGGCCCAAAAAAAACCCAAAACAACAAAACCCAAACATAAGAGGGGCTGTAGTTAAAAAGGGAATAAAAATTATGAATGTTACATCATTTTTCTATGTCAGAGAGTAATGCACACTTTTTGCTCTGAAGTTTTGAAGCCAGTCAGGCCCAGATCCCTGGTGACACAAACAGAATTTTTTTCACTACTGTGTTCTAGTTTGCATTCATTAAAGACAGTGAATGAATGAGCAGAACTGTCTCTTTATAACTCATGACGTGTGGACACACAAGACCCTTCTACCTTATATGCTTTGATAGTGTAAATCAAAATAATCTCCTCTCAAGAGCATGTTTATAAGTTTAACACCTTGGCCAGCCAAATTCCTTCCTGCTGCGTGTGGACAAACAGCAACCACTAAACCTACACATACAAACAGCTTTGGGGTGTTACAACTACCCTTTTTTCTAATGCTTTAGCACCTCTGACTCTGTCAAGCAGGAACCAAAACCCTGCTCAGTCACAAATCTTGTCTACAGCTTTGGCAAGAGGGTAATCCTCAAAGCTGGCTGTCATCACTGCCTCCGGACCAGTCTGCTCACAGAGGGATCCCTCCTGTCCCCTGCTCCAGAGTCTGGGCACAGACACTCCCCACGGGCTCCTGTCACTGACACTTGATGAAGGGTCTCCCCCTGTTTGAACCTATGGCCCCAGGACAGGTCCACAGACCTGAGAGTCCTCCAAGAATGTAGCAGAGGCAAGTGTGACTGAGGAGTGGTTTGTTTTGGGTACAGCTGCAGCAGGCTAGGACAAAGTGGAGAGAGCCACTGCGCCCCTCTGTGCCACAAGGGAGAACACAGGTCACCAGGTGACACAGGCTGTGTTCATCTCCTAAAAAGTCACCACTGACCTACATCCCCTCCTGCCTAGCTCACCATCTCTCACTTCCATTTGCCCCAACCTTGATTAGAGCCCAGGCACCCCTGCAGAGGCACAGCTTTCCAGTCTCCATTCCCCTCCAGGAGGTGGGTGTCTTCCTCCAGACACATCACAGGGAGTCACCATGGCTGCCCAGGACCGCACACCAAAGAAGACACCATCCAAGACAATTGTACAAGAATAACAAATGTATTCTCTCTTGAAGAGCACAGCTAGAAATCCTTTACCAAAGAAGTTCTTGGACAGAGATGATGGATAACTCCACCCATATGTGAGGGCATCTGCTCCTGGATGCTGAGGAAATGTGCCTGCCTTGCCAGGAGCTGGCTGCAGCCATGATCAACAGCTTTGATGGGCAAGTGGCCATGCAGGGAGCTTGGCTGGTCCAGGCTGGCAGATGAGGAGGCTCAGGTTGCTTTGGAGCACAACCAAAAATATCACAGCAAATATCACTTTGTGAACAAATCTAAGAAAGCCAGGGAGTCTGACAACATTTCAAAGACCACTGTTATGGATATCTAAGGCAGCTTTTCCTTCAGTGTTTCAAGAGTAAGATTAACTCCGGTACATGGGTAGGGCAATGTGAAGCAAAAACAGCATGGGATTTTTTTGGAAGTATTGCAATGCTTTGAATTCTCACTTCCTCTTCTCTGCCAAAATTGTAAATTACTCAGTGTAATAAGAAAAGCCATAATGGTATGAAAAGGGGTTTTTAAAAATTACTAAAAATTTTAAAAATTTTATTTAATATAATAATACTTAAAAAGATTAGGTAATTTTTGAGCTTTATCATTATTTAGATTAATGAAAGCTGAGGCACAGAGGCACGAAGACTCAAATCAGAGCCATTGCTATTATTGAGTGAAAGATTCTACCCTATGACTGAAGTTTCAGAGCATCATACAAGGCTTGATGAGAGTATGCACGTGCACACAAACACACAGGGAAGGAACCTTTCCTACAAGCTGCCTGAAATTTGGGAGGCACGTGTGAACATCTGACATGCACAGATCTGGAGCCCAGCTAGGCTTTTTTTCTTGGACTCGTTTTGCAACCAAGGAACAGTTGCTGAGCAGCCCCTCCTGGTAGAAATGAATTACTGCTTTTCCAAAAAAATTGGAATTCAAGGTGTTTAATTCCAGCTACAGTCACTGCAACTAAGTTGTTCCTTAACACTTTACCGGGCTGTCAGTGAAAATCTGAAGGGATTTAAAAACACACTCTAGAAAAATCATCTGTTAAGCTGAATTTTGGTGAAGATCCAGAAGTGCCACTTCATAAAATCAGGTATCTGAGAAGATGAATCATCCATTGCTTTAAACAGTTCATGACCTTCAATGTGTCACACCCCACACACTACTGTGAATTTTAGTTATTTGTATAGAAACCAAAATCTATTTTCAAGCAAACACTTAAGGACATTTTCCTTTATTATGAAAACCACTTACATGTATTGCTAACTTTGATTGACTTCTGTTTAACTGCTCTGCTAAATCTGAACATTAGACAAGATTGCTCACAGTCAGGCTTTGTGGACACTTAAACGTTTGGGGGGTTAACCACGTAGAAACAATAATAGCACATAAAATGCACTTTTTAAGTTTCCTGTGGTGTAGACAAAGCAAGTTGCATATTTTAATATTATTAAATCTTTACCAGTTTCCACATTCCCCTCTGAGCTACTGGCAGAATATGATATTTAGACCAATTAGACTACTGTCACAATTGGCATAAAAACTGCATTGGTGGCATCTCACCGAGATAGCAGAGTATTTATTTATCCCAGCACGAATCAAGATGCAGGCAGAATAAAAAGCATTGTTGTAAGATGCTAAATACCAAGGCTTTTTCTACTAAATTAATGTAGCAAAAGAAATACAAAGAAAAGAGATCATATCATGCAAGATTTTTGTCAAGGCCAATTCACATACTTTAATACAAATAAACACATGCATATCAGTGTTGACCAGTAAACCTCACTATCAGAGAACAGCACAATAATGAGAGCTTTTACATTTCATAAAAAGAGAAGAAAAGGAGAAAAAAAGATTTTTTAATTGTGCTTTGGTTAACAGAGAGAATGAGTTTGATAAACAAGTGTCAGGCTGTATTACCAAAAGCAGTAAAAAGTCACATCCTGCTATGACAGATAACAACAGATCCAAGTGCTCATAGGCAGTCTGCTTACAAGTTAGTAAATTCTCTTTAATTTCTCCCAGAGAGCAAATTAAGACATAAAGATAACTGATCTTTGCTGAGGCCACAGTTTCCCATATAATTTTTAAAGGACTGTATTGGTTTATCCTGCCCCAGATTAACTTTTTCTCCACCCACTTGTTCTTTCTCCTTTAGCTGAGGCAGGACAGAAGGATCTGTAGATGTGTGATGAACTGAATCAGGGCAGTGATCCAGATTAAAACCCATTAATTTTCCGGTTCCAGGTCTAATACACCATGTAAGCACAAAACCAGGTATCTGGGCACAGCTTAGGAGGCAAAGCAGGACGTGGATGGAGTAGCTACTGGAAAGAAGGGTGAAGGACAGCTGAAGCCACTCTGTGACCTAAATGTAATGCATAAAAAAAAAAATACAGTACAATGTCACAGGAATTACATAGATATAACTTGTTCTTCTTCTCAGGTAAAATCATGGCTCCTGCCTCTTTCTTAGGGATGGTATTATTGTGGAAATAACTGCTTTATCATCAGCTCAAGGTATTTCTATGCATCATTATTAACTTGTTTTTGCCAATTATAGATGTGGACAATAACATTTATTTCTAGGAGAACAGCATCTCAACAAAAACATCACATTTGTAAAACAACCCCCCATTTCCTCAGTTGCTGGGTAAAAGTGAACTGCAACATCTTTTCAAATTAAGAACTGAAAAGTATCCAGAGAAAGCACAAACTTGCTGTAATATTCTCTTTTCAGTGTAGGAACTTTGGTGCAGGACTCAACTCTGGCCACAAAACAAGGTGGTTCTTTGAGTAGACTAAAAGCTGGTGAGCAGGAGAAATATTTTTCCCATATTTCCTCATATTTCTCCTGCTCACCATCTTCCTCCTTTGACTGAGTGTCCTCTGATGGAAAATGTATTTACTAAGGGAAACCATGTCCTGAACTGTCCAAATGGCACACAAGCTTTTTAGCAGCACCACACCATATGAGTGTAAGTCGGGCCACTAAACTGCATCATGATGATGTGTTCCATTATTGGAGAGAGTAACATCTCCCAAAGTTCATGTGGCACTGCACCATCATGATTCAAGTTATTTGACTGCAGTAGAATTTTCTCAGCTCTTCTTAGTGCAGTTTTCAGAGTCTCTTCATTCTAAACAATGCATTTAACTATTTTTCACATTGCAATACAAAGAAATTATCACTGTTCTTTGAGAGGCCATGTAGATATATACGTATTTTCTAAATAAGCCTTTAGTCATTTTCTCTGTTGAAAGAGGAGCTAATTTATTGTTGGTAATTAATGCAGCTTTGGTTATATTAAGATACATCTCTTAGTTGTGAATGGCTTGGGAGACAGCACTACTTAATTTGCTGTGACTTTCCCTGTTCTCTGTGAATGACTATGACTAAAACACTTAATTTTCTTCTGCAGCAGCCCCTTCCTTGTTAGTATTTTCTGTCACTATGATCAGTTTCTTCTGAAGTCATAACCTCAGCATTCCATTATGAACAATTAAAAACTTCCCCTCTGAAAATGAGAAAATTTGGGGGAAATTATTTCTAAGTTTTATAAAACATTTCCTTTGTCATTGCATAAACTGCAATGTCTATTGCTCTTTCACACATATCTTGACTTCCTGGAATATTATTTTCATAATCACAATTATAATCCATATAAGGCTGTAAATTTTCCCAGCTAGAGGTACATATAATACACTTAAAATTGACCTTAGCATGAAAATACTTTTTTTTGTTGTTGGTTTTTTTTTTTGTTTTTTTTTCCACCATAGAGCTGTTATTTATGGAAGCACTCTGTAGACAAATTCAGGATTTTTACATGTTTGAAGAATGTAAACTCTTGCTGCTTGGAATCTAACACAGTGGACTTGGTCTAAAACAGAAAAGCAATGTGAAGAAGAAAACAGCTTTCAGCAAAGCAGACTCAGTCATGTGGAAGTTACCCTGCAGACTAACCAAACTCTGTCAAAAAGCTCCCAGTTCTTTGCCTTACTCTAAGCAGGTCCTCCAATTTCAAAGCAGTAAAGAATTTGAAGGAGTCTTCTCCTTCAGTTCGCCTCAAGTTCTCACTTTAGCCTTGCTAAAAATAGTCAGGGACAGAGTTTCAGTTTTTCAGTTTTGCTATGGGTTTCTAAAAGGTTTTTCAGCAGCTGAGAACACAGGGGAAGGTAAGAGCAGCCTGACACCTGCCTCCATGGACACTGGTGTAAAATCAGAGTCCCAGCATCACCACATTTATTTACTTGTGCAATGCAAGATCAAGACAGATTTATATATATTTTTAAACAAGAATAGGACAGAAACAATTGGGATTTTGCAGTAAAAACAAGGTGCACTGAGAAGCAGTTTTTGCTTAGCATTCTCTGACAGTTAAGTCTTTCCCTGACACACGCCACATATTGGCTGAAACAGAAACTCCTTGGAAAAATAAAGGGGGTGGTATCAGTATGTTACAGAGAGAAAGGAGAAAGCTGTGTGCCTGTCACTGCCTGCACCTGATGGCCCTGTCCCAGGTGCACTGCAGAGCACTCAGGGTAGGCTCCCTAAAACACAGGGGAAGCTCAGAAAGGCTCTGTTTTCCTACCAATAATAACAGACACTGACTGCTTTGGAAACAAACACGTCTGTCCATCCTCAGGATGGCTGGATGGTTACATCCAGCTTCCTCCTCAGCTAGCAGGCTCTGTTCAGGCAGGTGAACTCACCCCACTGTCCTTTCTCTACATTAACTCTGCTGCAGAGATGAGTTTTGCAAAAGCAACAAGTACCAAGAGCTGTTACTCAGCAACACAGAGGACTCCAGTGAACATGCTTGTAAAGCTACCCCTAAAATGTGTAGTAAGAAAACAAACAAACCCCAACCATTTTTCAGATATTCAATGTTACTCTGAAAAATCTATTGTCTCTTTATCCTGTCTGCATGGCAAGCTTAAATTCAAGTGATTGCCCCTGAAGTAGCTGGATTGATCTAGAAATTCAGACACAAGAGAACTTACCAGCAAACCTCAGGGATGGCAGAAATAACAACACAGCTCAACTATTCACCAACATTCCTTGCTTTTTCTGCATCTTCACAAATATCTGTTAAAACTATTCTTGGGGCTTCACGCTTAATAGGAAGCAGCATCAGTAAAAATTCAGGTCGAGGACAACAAGGCAAGATGGTTATGATGAAAATTGCATCTGAAAACCTTCTCTCTTAACGTCAGTGTGGATCTTCGCATTAAATTGTACGAGAGGCTTAGGGCAACAATGTAGAGGCATTAATGGTTAATGTAGTGGGACACACTCCCTTGTAATTGCCTCCTGTCATTGCTGCAGTGCCTGTGAGATATTGTGAAGAGAAAAAGCCCAGTTTACAATCCCACGTCAATGGATCTTCTCAAACGTGGAGGTAATTTTTCTTTTTGAATGAATTGTCAAACTCCATTCTATTAACAGTTTTACCTGGAGGGGCATCGCCTCTGGCTGGGAAAAGGAAAAAGGGCCTTCTTGCCAATAAGTTACAATTCTTAGGAAAGAACAGTAGCAAAAACAGAAAGCCATGACCTGGGACAATACTTTTGGCTGGTGCAAACAGAATTCGGCTATCAAGTAAGAGAGTTTTCCTCTAATGGAATTGGTATAACTGCTCCTCCTCATTTACATTTGTTGCATTCGGCCTGTCAGCTGTTCTGAGGAAAATAAGCAGAGGAAAAAAACTCAGAGACAGAAAGGACATGGAAAAGAAGAAAAGGAGCAAACACTATTACAACAAAGTAATTGAAAGGCCAAGAGAAAACGGAACCTGAGCAACAACAGAAGCCTCATGTCTAAAAGAAAGAAACATTTTAAAATAAAATAAATACTTTTAGGGCTCTAAAAGACAGTTCTGGCACTGAGTACACAGAGACAGGCCATAATGAAGGTGAAACATTTTATTTTATTGAATAATTCCAGGAAATTATTCAGATCTGTTAAATATTACTAAAGAGATAAATGATACCGGGAATTACGATTTAAAAACTTACACTGATATAAATAATCTGCTTATAAAACTGAGCACTACTTTTGCCACATGGCACACTCTGCTTTTCTATCACTTTTCCATCCACAGTACCAAGTGTTATGCACACGTCTCTATTTATCACTGCCAGGTCTCTGTGCTATCTTTCCATCAGCTGCAATGAATCCAGATCTGTACAATACTCAGCACAGCAAAGCATACGCCCATGCTGAGGTCTTATCAGCATTGTCAGAGCACACCCTGTGCCATTTCATCTTCTGTGGGTCAGCTCACCATGCCTGCACCTGCCATTTGGCCAAGGACTGCCAGTGCTGCGATGACAGTGCAGAGCTGTCAAACATCCTCAGACTCACAACATGAAATCTCCCTGAGACTGTTGCCCACACAGTAGGAAGCATTTTCAAACTCATCAGGGAGAGGAATGGAAAGAAAGAAAGTCATCCTGGGGGATTCATGGAGTTGTTTGGGCCACCAACAAATCTTCAGTACCAAACAACAAAGTGTTAAAGTCCAAAGGTTTCAACGGAAACAGCGCCTACTTGTTTTATCTTTGTGCTTATGAGCTACAGTGGACCAAGATCCTTCTTACTGAGCTCTGTGCCATATCTCAAAAACTGAAGTAACCTTCTTCCTGCTCTAATGGTTTCACATCTCTTTTCCTCCTTGGAGGCTTCCTTCCTCAATCTTCAACCTGCAAGAGCCAAATTTAACACTCGTGCTCTTAACAAAGAAAGAAATCAACAAATGAGCAAGTAATTAGATACACAAATAAAAGCCTGAAAACAGAACTATGCTACAGATATCTCACAAATCCTCATGACAAACACCTAAGAACCTTGCAGCTTTTTAAAACTGCTTCCTTGCCTGTGGGGCCAGGGATACTCATTGTTGCCCTTCACTAAGTTCTGCCTTCATCTAATCACTCGTTTCAGGATGAAATAGCTCTGAAACCTGTTATCTGTCATAAAAAGGCAACTTTATTACTTCTATAATCTCTGATAATAGAGATGGTTTAAGATACTATTTGCTAGAAATATGAATTGGCAGAAAATACCCCACTATGTAATATCACATTTCAAACATTGCTAACAAAATTCACTAACAGGGAAAAAAAAGGAACACTTGAGCCTGGGTCATCCTCAATTAGGAACAGAGATCAAGGATACCAGCTCAGGTTGCTCTGGGTTGGTATGACTTCCTGGTGGCTTTCCGTAAATTCTCATGTAGTTGGAGTGTCATTAGTCTCCTCTGCTCGCCTGGGGGCTAGCCTGGAGACATCAGGATTATTCCTGGTACACCCTAGTATTGCAAAGACATAAAGAACTTGGATACTTTGCTTTAATCCACCATGAGGTCTTGTTAAAAAAAAAAGGGGGTTGTGGAAACAGAAGCTACACAGGGTGAGAGTCAGCTCCTGTCTTAAATGAAGGGTTGCTGTTTGCAGAATAGTTATCCAGCCTTATACAGTGTCCACCCCTCACCCCCCAAATTATAACAGCATCACAAAACACAGCAGAAAATTGTTTCCACCTGTCACATTATTCAGGGATCTGGCACTTGCACCAGCATTTAATATTGCCCAGTACTCAGAATTCTAAGATCTCTTTTCAGATGCTTGTAACTAAACATGCATGAAGTGGGCATGAGAGAAGAATCCTGAAGGGAATTAATAATTTTGCATTCCTCACAGGGTTTGGAAGCTGATGAAGCTTTAAAAGCCTCCACTAAATGCACAGATAAAAAATATATTCCTAATAACTAAATGCAGGAACAGGCCTATGGGGGACACAAAATCTGATCATTCGGGTAAAGAGAGCTTTGTTGACGTACAACAGAAGTGGTTTCAGGTTATATCTGCCAGCTTAATTAATTTCCTACCTTTTGACCTCCATGTAATTTTAAAACTTTCTCTTTTTGAGTCAATGAATTTTTTTTTTAGGTACAACTCTTAGCTTCAACAGTTAATTCTGGTACTTTGGGAGACTGTTTTTGTTTTTTGTGTCAGTCATACTCACAGGTAGAGAAAACCAACTCAAGGAACAAATCAAGATATTTATTTTTGCATTGTTACAAATTTTTGGGGGATTTTCCATTAAATGTATTTAACAGACAACCTATTTGCACTCAGGCCTTTCAGCATTTTAATACACTAAAATATATACTTTTGGTGCCATACAAATTATGGTTAAAAATAATTCTCAAGGACATACTGAGGGGACAAGAACTTTAAGCAAAATAACTCAAATTGAAATAGTCAATTCCCTTCAACAGTGGTTTCTATTTCATGAGATTATATTCTTTACACTAGCAAACTATATACAAACAATACCACAAAACTACTGTAAGTGCAAAAATGTAAAAAATATACACAAACATATACACAAATTGCCGTGTTTCTGTCTGAGCTACCTTACAGTTAAGAAATCCAGTACAAATGCATGATTTGTATTTATGTATTTGACTTGTAAGTATCTAATATTTAATGTAAACAAGATTCAGCATGTAGAGCAACTTAAAACAGTTGTCAGAAGCTTAAATCATGAGGCCTGGAGACTGAAGAACTGTGCACACTGGGATCCAAACTGACATACATACCCACACATTTTCTGACTTATCTTGTGGGAGCATTTAGGGTACTTAGAAGATTTAGAAATATTCATCTACTCTAAACAAATTCTTGGATTTCATTGTTTTACAAAATGCATACATGTCAATATTTAAAGGAAAATCAGTATCACATTTGCAGGTGTACGTTTTCATGTTTGGTAAGAGTGAGTGTCTTGTTCATAACCGCTGAACAGCTTTTTGGTTTCTTAATAAACCTTTCTTGGCAACTCAATTAAGGAACAGTACATGAAAGCAAGCAATGGATGTTCACAATCAACCACTTAGTGATCAAATAGGAGCAGACACGTCCTGTAAGCACAGATGAACTCACAGGGGATTATCCAGTGAGTCACTGACAATGCTGATCATTGGGCAGGTACACATAGGGTACACTGCACTGCTAAAAACCTGCAGGATTTAGAAGAGATAGTGGAAAGAAAATGGAAGCTGCTATTGCATCGATGTGATTTGTTGCTCTCAGTCACTGCTAAGATTCTTAGCAAGAATGGTTTGTTTGTTTTACACAAGATGACTGTCTTTTCTTCATGTACTTCTGAGGCACTCATTGATGTATTATATGAAACACCTGGATATTTAAGAAAACCCAGGATGACAGTTCTGTCTATTAGGATGGTGCTGGGCTAAGTAACAGGAAGAGCAGTAGTAGTGTTAGTGTTTGGAGATAATTAAAACATTGTCTATGTCAGTTTACAGCCTTCTACAAATATGAAAACTGCCCATAGCTATAGCAACTGATTTCAGTGTAAAATTCAAGTACAAGAATATTTTTGCCAATCTCCTTGTGCTAATGGAAAATACAGTAATGTTATCCATAAACTTCCATTTCCGTGGAATATGTCAAGAGCCAAATCTCATTTTGTGTATTTTTTTAAGTGCTTGAAAACTCTTACAGTATTGAGCAGAGCATTTGATGAATCCCTTCTCATACAATACATGATACTTTTTGATTTAAAATACAAGCCGAGCCCTACAAGACACATTCTGCAAACTAGCCTTAATGTAAAGACTAGTTTGATAAAAGTTTTGTGGTTTTTGTTTTTTCAAACATTTCAAACACTGCAACAATGTAGAATATACACCCAAAAATTAAAAAACAATTTCCAAAATCAAATGTTGAAGAAAATTTAGAATCAATTTCACTGAAAAAGCTCAAAGTGCAAGCAGTAAATGAGAGGGTTTACACAGTGAAAAATTAAGTTTAATAAATTTGTACAATCTGTATTGCTGACAATGAGAGACACGCTATAAAATGTTTTACCTTGACATCATGCCCTCATATAAAAATATATTCTAACTGCCTTGCAGTACAATCAGATGTTGACAGAACTGAAAAAGAAAAGAACACTGAAATGCCACCTCAGCAGTGTCTGAAAGGCAGAAAATATGCAGATTTATGCTACTGCAGTGTATTCTAATTAAGTGGATGAACTGAATTAGCTATTTACTAGTACTAGCTAATTACTAATATACTAACTGCCAATGAAAAAGGTGCATTGCTACTTACTTGCATTGATTCACCACCACTTCTTGAGAAGGCATTCAGGAGGTGTCACATTGGAAACATGGAACCCACTGCTGTGCAAAATGCTCATGCTTTGAGCTCTCACTAAAGCAGAGCTCTCTAATTACTGAACAGAAGTATGCACTACAGCAAGTATTTGTATATTAGAAAATATTTTAGGTTATTAAATCTGCAGGTATTTTTCCTCTCAAAAGCATCTCCTCCTGCTTGCAGCAAGTCATTTAGCTGAAATAACCAGGTCTTCAAAGTGTACCACAATTTCAATGATTCCAGTGAATTGAAACACAACTTTATAATATCACCTGTCTATATAGGTGTCACCCTATGCAGGAATTTGTTTTTATCTGGAGCTTTGTTCTATGAAAAATAATATAGCAGACTGCAGACATCTTCCCAACAGAGGGGACGTTTTCAAATCATTTGCTGTCCAGCCAGATTCTTTGGTGTTCAGGAATAGCCAGTATAGTATCAGTGTAAACAAGCAGCAATTTTTTTCCTTCATAAACTCCTGCTCGTCCCTTAAGGCCCATCAGCAAAGTTTCTGCTAGAGGCAAGTTAATTGAACACAGAGTGAAAACACTTCCTCATCACCCTTGAGACTGAAGTCTGATCAGTAGCATCTGATGTCCCCCTTTCAGTGGGGATTTTCCACATGGCATATGGGTAGGATTTCCACTTATGACTAGCACAGAACTATGACAAACTTACATACTGGCTAGTCAATTAAAGTTTAATCTAATGAAATTCAAAATTAGTATTTTTCTATTCAAAAGAATCTTTACTTTTTATTCTCCAGTTTTTGTTAATACAAGCCAAAAAAAGTTCATTATTGCACATCTATCACCAAGACTTTTAACTGCCCCAAAATGGTGCAATGTCAGATGCTTAGTAAAGAAACTCTGTGGAGACACATATCACCTCCTAAATGGTAAATAATGTCAGTACGAACTTTGATTTTTGAAGTTTTGCTGTCCTTTTTTAAAAACCTCTCACCCATTCTCAGTTTCAATTAAAGGACCCCAAATACTCACTGTCAACTGATAACACACAATCTAAATTAAGAATACCTTGTGAGAACAGCAACTTTGCAACAATATGAACTTTAAATAAAAGCAGATTACTAAAATAAAGTCTGTATAGCCTTTTAACTATGAAATTATGAAATAATTTGGTTTTACTTATGATTTTTCATTCTTACAAAGAACTGTTGGTGACAATTAGAATTAATTGTTTTCCAGAAGAGTAGGTATTTTTAGCATTGTAATTAGTGTTACAGTAGACAAAAAAAGTTTTATATATGAGTTTAAATAAATTTAAGACACTTTTCTGTAGGATCATCATCAAATGATGCTCTTTTCAATAATTTGTGTAAGCTTCTAAACCACATAAAGGATAATGCACATTACATTTTATTCACACTATAAAAAAAGCACAATATACAGGCCATATCCTTTAAAGTGCAACACAACAGAACATTTCTGCAACATTCAGGTTCTTCAAAAACCCACAAAAGTAGGTATTTAATATTTAGGAACAAATTCTGTTCGTAGGTGCATTGACACTGAATCTAAACTCTGAATGGTAATCAAGGTGGTCCTTGCTCTAAGTGCCACACTAAAAGCAATGCTTAAGACCATTAAACAGTATTATCTTATCTGCTTCCATATTAGCCTCATGTCTCATGTCCACAATGAAAGCTTTTATCCTTTAGTCAGTGAAGAGCATCTGCAGAGCCCTTTATAGAAGGCAGTTCTTTGACTATGCTCAGAAGATCTCTTTAAAGTCCACTTAGCTTCACCATACAGGCTACTGCTTCAGATGTCAAATCTACCAAGAAAAATATGGTAAATGGAACAGAGCAAGCATGTCTCTGAGTTGGCAGCGCATGCTTCACTATGTTTGGCACTATCTACCAAATGTATTGGTAACACACAGTATCAGCACGTACCAATTTGCTTTTCACTTCATAAATATTTTTGGTTGGATGTTTTGCTAGTAACAGTTGGAAAACCTCATTTGTTCCTGAGATGAGCATGACAAAACAAAGTGAGCTCCATCTAAAGCTGCCAACAGGACATTCTTCTGCATTGCCAGCCTTGCTACCTGCCTGCTGAGCCAGATTTACAACCTCAATCCTCCCCAAGGCGCCACTTCTGAGATTCTTCTTGACGCACATCTGGCCTGATCTGGTTTCTCATTCCACCCAGAACATTTGAAGTCGCCTCTGTTGCAACAATGAAAGGTTTCACCACAGTTGGTGGGATTTGGCGGAGGACTCCTCCTACTGCTCCAGTGACTCCTCTGTTCTCATGCTCACGAGCAGCAGTCTCATAGATGGTTTGGGCTGTGTCCGTAATCCCCTGTACGAAAATAAAGGAAATCAGTTACACTAAAAAAGAAAAAGCAACCTCTCCTAGTTCTAAGGGAAGTTTTACACTGCTCAGCATTTTTCTTCTTGGTGACTTGTATTATAACTCTAGTAAAACAATACTGATATAAATATGATTTAGTTCTTCTAATGAGGCTTAAAATAACACTCCTATGGACTTAGAGTGAAGTGTAAATGTAAATATTTCATGCAACTTCTGGTGGCACATCTTGTGCATAAGAGAAGAAGCTTTAGGGTACTGTGAACTATTGAAAAAATTACAAAATTCACTAGAAGTTCAGCTGACATCTTACTTCATAGATACTACATAAGGCGCAACTAACAAAATATAATACGAAATATAACAAAAACGATCTATTTCTCAGCACTCTAATTTATAATACTCTGTCATAATAGAGAAAGGTTTCACTTCTTTTACATCTTGCATTATGCTTGAACTCTACCTCCCTCAGAATTAACAGTAACTGCAAAGGTGGTTGAGCAGAAAGGGAGGAGAAGGATGGGTGACACAGCACAGGAAATCAAGTTTACGTGGCTCAGAACAACTGTAAACCACCCCAACTGCAGAGCACTCAAGTCCTATCAACACCCCTCTGCCTGACATCTTAGGTTTTTTCCTGCTTTTTCTATTCAAGATTCCTATTGATTTAAGATAATTGATGAAGACAGTTTGCTCAAAGCTGAAATCTCCTTCTCCATTTGGTCGGCCTAAACTAACATCTGTTATTTTATTCACCATTTCAGGAAATAATTTTTAACTTTGGTTCCCAACAATTGCTTCTGCACTCACCTCTTTCACAACACTGTAGGCTTTGGCTACACCCTCCCGCAGGTCCACCGGCTGAGGAGCCAAGCGATGGCGAGGGAACCGTTTGATCTTTTTTGCTTCAGTGAAGGTAGGCCCTGGTGATACCATGTCATAAGCAGTTTCTGCAGCTGCCTGCACATCAGGAGCACATGCAAAACACGTGTTACAGCGCCTGATCACGAATTTAAACTACTAATAGGGTGATGTCACTGAGCTAAAAGAATTCTTATTCCACAAATAATATTCATTTGCATCAGATTACAGTTCTGTACAAGAACTTCTGGAATGTGCAGCTCGAACTATACATTAATTCCATAATAAGAGAATCAATGTTGTATGTTTGGGTGGGGTTTTCTCCCCTCCTAACTGTTATCTCTTCAAAGGCATCCTCTAAAATGCTCAAGATAGAAACTGAACATTTGATCAGTGGTATTTCTTACAAACACACAAGCACACATATAATCCCACTTGTGACTAATAGCACTGGTTTTCTGACTATATATGTTCAAGCTTAGGCACATATACTATTTTTGCAAGATTAGGTGGTAAAAGTGTATTTTCATTGTATTTTTGTATTCAGAAACATAAATTTATTAACACTGTAATCCAAGATTGCCTTAGTGTTAAATCCAGAAAGCTTGATAAACTCTGTGTAGATCTACAGAAATCGTATTGGGTTGGGTTTTTTTTTATTATTTGGTTGGTTGATTTTCTGGGCTTGTTTTTTTTTTTTTTTAATAAGCACAGAGAAGCTGAGGTTTTAAAAAAAGGTAAGAATCTACTACTGGATAACACACATGCACAAAGAATTCATCTTTCTCAGCATCAGTGATTTTTTTAGTGAAGCTGAACATTTTAATATTAAACTGCACATTGTAATACATTAAATATGCTAAGAACAAGCAGCAGCTTGGGTGTTCAGAAGTATTTTAACACAATTTTCTAACCATTGCATTTGATGCCATAGTTTTCACCTCATAGACTGCTGCTAACTTTGCCCAGTCTCTGCTCTCCTATTTATACAGCTGCCTTTTCTTTTTTAATAGATGCTTGCTTACCTTAAATCTATAGCATTAAGATATTAGCTTAATACAGAGCACTTACTAGCCACACCCCTCATCTTACATCTAACTTGAGGAGAAATACACTCTACCTGTATAGTCTGAACCATTCTGTTTGTTAGCTCCAGTGCTGCCATTGCAGTGGAAGTTCCAAAAGAAGCTGCTCCTCTCTGAAAGCCTCTGACAATACGACCATCCTTGCGGTACTGCTCTATTGGCAACCACACCAGGTCTTTCAGACCTTGCACTGAAAATGAAGACAACACCAAAGTCAGACAGTTCTCTTAGATATGCAGAATGCCTTAAAAGGAAGTGAAAACAAGAATCAACATGGTGTGTGTTGGTTTTTTGAGAGGGGGGAGGTATTGTTTGGTTTTTAAAGAAGCAAACACATTCATATGTAGCTGAATAGAAGTAAGAATTAACTTACCTAACTGCACAAGCGAATGCATAGGCCCTACTCCTCCCAAAATTCCTGGTAGCTGGTTTTTCTTTATATCGTTAAGCCATTCACTGATGGCATAGGAGAACAATTTATCCACGCCTAATAAACTAAAGTAAATACAATTATTGATTTTTTTTTAAACAAACAATTCCTAATAAGATAAATGCATTCATTATTCACTGACGTAAAAGATGTCATTTGAACAAAAGGAAAGCTTCTTCAAAAGAAGCTGGTTTTGTTGCTATTGGCTAAGCCAAGTACTTCAATTATATATGCTTCATAAAACAAACTCGAAACTGTATAATCACATCTGTTCTGAGTTAGAAGTTCTTGAACTATATACATTTGAAAAAACCTAGAATCAAGAAATATTTGTAAAGTCAAAAAGCATTTTGGAGTTTAGCAGGGCATCTTAAGAGAAAATTTGCTTCGCATTTGCAGATTTGCAACAGCAGTGTTAATCTACATTTTGAGAAACTTACCCGTGTCTATAACAAAGCCTCTTCAGCTTTAATTCTGAGCAGTTCAACTGAGCAAGCCCAATAAGAATCCCAGCTAATGTTCCCTGTAAGTGAAATATTTTGTTATCACATACATTTACTCAACCCATACAACCTGTGAGAAATAATTTCATCACCTCAACTTTTACTTGCAACTATTCTGTCTAAACATTCTCTCCCAGTCTCCCAAATGTGACTCGTTACAGTGCTATGAATCATGTTACACGGAAACTTGCAAAAAAGGAAACTTGGCTTAACCTGCTACTCAAAGAAAAACACCTGGATAAAAGAGGGCTTCTTCACAAATAACAAGCTGTAATAAATTATGCAAACATGGTTCTGGCCTTAGTTCGTTCCAGGCATTCTACAGTTACCACATTTCATGTTTTGATTTCTGATATGTGGACAAATTCAGGAAGTTGCTGCTTTCCGTATTTTCTTACTGATTTGCCATGACAAAGTACAAGCCTTGTTGCACAAACAGGATTTTTTGATGTCTGCTTCTAAACTCAATGTGATAAAGAATGCATATTTTAACAAGAGCCGTGGGCATTTTTTTTCATCTGTAATAGATTCTGCCATTGCCACTGAGGCCCATATGTTACTAGAGTGCAAGGAAAGGAAACAAGGAGAGCTAACAACAATATTTTGTTCTGGCATCAATGAGGAAAAAATAAAATAAAATGCACGATTCTGGCATCAGACAGTGGTATCATACTTTGAGGGGCACTGCAGCTAAACACTATGATTTCAAGCCAATCATGGAGCTCATAAATGTGACATTCAAGTTCCATCCTGGGTTAATCACATGTGGGGGATCCACCCTCTAGTTTTCCAATAAAGAGTAAAACAAGGTTAAGCTTTACTAAAACTAAGGGGCAAAAAGTGTTTTATACTTGTCATGATCACATCATTAATGAGTAGGGGGCATAAAAATAAATTCTCCATTCACGGGGTGCAGGGAGGGGAAAGCAAAACAAACAACATGAAATTTTTGTTCTATAGCTTCAGCATTACACACAAACCTGATCCATTGATACATGCTTGCCGTGGTAATCAAGCCGTATTGGAACTTCTGATGTAAAGCGAAATTCTCTGGGATATACAAGGAAAATATTATAGTGAGAAACATGACAATGAAATAAAATTATCCTTCTGAAAAGAAACTCATGTTTTCCCATTCTCCTGGAATAGGATACCATACCCTTTTCTGTAAACCATAAATCCTTTAGTTACTGTGTTAGCATTTCAGAATAAATGTACAAAATACAGCGGCAAATTCAGCTTTTCTTAGTTTATTTACATCTATTTCAGGTTAGCATTTGTAATAAATTTAAAAGTCCTGCAAATGTGCTACTAATCCTGCAAGTGAGTATGTTAAAAAAAACATACACCCACAAAATGATGGTTCTGTGGGCAAAATTTAATCCTGCAAGTGAACTTGATAAAAAGTTCTGTTGGTAACGTCTGTGGTGAAATAGAACCACAGCCGTGCTATTACAATTTAACTCTGCACTGCTTACCACAGCACACATCTATTGTTAGAGGCACTTTTGGTCTGAATGCACATGAAAAAACTTCTGCATAACAAGCTACAATAGTCACTTCCCAGTCAGGGCTACATTAGAATTTCTCTTGTGATATTTTAATTTCATACCTCTCTTCCATTATATCCTCTTACTTTATATACACTCATCTCTGATTATAATAGATAATTTATAGTTAAACATAAGAGTACAAACACTACTCTTTTTATGCATTTGTAAAACATCTCATTACTGGTTCTGTATGGGGCAGAGATTTAATTTTTACTTCCTGGTGCACAGTAGTGTCAAAAGTTAATAAAAATCATTGGTGACCTTCCAGTGATAGAAACAAATATATTTGCTTTCCACAAGCAGTCAATAAACAAACAAAAAAATGCACCTTGTCTGAAGGTCTGAATAGTTCATCACTATACTTTCTTGAAACATTCAGTTAGGTGTCACTAGAAATTTTGTAAACAAAATTTCACCTGAAAAACACTGGCTGATCACTGTATGATGTTGTTTCTTGTGAGAAATTATCATCATCTCCATTAACCACATCCATAGAATCAATGCTGCCATTTTCATTTGCTTGCTTGTGTGATGCAAAAGAAATGACTGGACTTGGTTCCTTAAGGCTGCTGACGTGCCTGGGCAAACTACATGTAACTTCAGCACCAGGAGACTTTTTAACTAAGGAAAGAAGTTACACACAGTAAAGTGACTCATATTTTTCACAGTGATTACACAGAGATTGTATTTACACAATTACAGCATCCTTAATAAGTTCTAATGCTTATTAGTAGGAATTACTAGCAGGGCAATATTTAGATTCTCTCAGTTTTTGACAGAAGTTATTACATGCAGCTGAAGTTGAGGTTAGTGCATCAGCATAAATAATGTATCTGGTTCTAATGGCAGTACTGCAGAGTGTTTCATCACCTATGCATTTCAGCAGGACATCTCAACAGAAATAGGTAAAGTACAGCTGCCACGAAATATCCAAATATAGTTAATAGTGGAAATATGCTTTTCAATACATACACTGCTTTTGCATCAGATAATGTAATTGATAAGTTCAACTGCATATATACGTTATTTAATACCTCTTGCAAAAAGTATTATGTTTGCCTAATAGCTTGAAGTTGCCTAACACAGAATTCAATTTTATAAATAAGAAGGACAATGTATTAGTTTTTTTCTAATAATAACTCCTAATAGTATTGTATATTAGCATATACACAGTCCTCAATTTTTCCAGAAGCTCTTATTTAATATGCTCCAGTTTTGATTAACTCTTTTATAGAATTAAGATACCACGTGTTGAAGACCTTTGTTCATGTTTCTAAAATAAAAAGCTTAAAAGCTTTTGAGCCCTAAAAAAGCAGTCATTAATGGTAGTGCTCAAACCCCAACGTAAGTTTTTATACACACAAGATTCACACGTGAATTTATAGACATGTACACAAATTAAAGGACAAGGAAGCAGCACTTTTGTATTAGATTTTTTTTTAGAAATGTACCTTCAGGATCTGGAGTAACTAAGAGTTCTACTTCTGTAGAAAGGCTAGTGAAGAAGTCCTTCAGGAAAAACAAGGCATCCTAATGGCAAAAAGTAAAGTACAATCAGGTTAAAGTAAATACAAAGACCTAATTCTCTAATAACATTATATACTATTCCAGATCTATTTCTATGCAGATATAAAACAAAACATATTTTTTTCTTTTTGATCCTTTAATATACGCACAAACCACATAGAAATCTAGGACAGAAACCAGGAAGACCCTCTTAGCCACTGCTTCCTGCTCCATATAACAGGCTTTCAGGATCTATCTACCTCTGTCTGAAAAATTCAGGGTTATTTTCAACCTTTCTACTCTCATTTTGGAGACTGTTCCAGAACCCAGGTGTTTTAATGGCTATAAACTTTTCTCTGATTTGCAGAAGAAGGTATTTAAGTATAGTTTATACTCTTCTCTAGTACTGTCAATCAAATCATTACAAATCAGAGCGCATCACTGCTTCATTAAAAGTCACTAATATCTATGGTATTAATGTCTTAATAATGTCATAAAGCTATTACATCCCAGCTTTTTTTTCAGACAGATGCATTACACTGGTGCCTTATTCATCCTATCATTGATGATATCTGGACTTTCTTTTCCATTACCAGCTGGTAAGAATGACAGCTTAAGTATTAATAACAAGTATTTCTAATGACTGCATGCAGCCCTGTGCTTCCAAAAAAGCTGTGGTTAATTTCATAGAAGTTGTAAAGATGAATTTTGTTTATGGTACAAAACATAAAAGACTTGAAAAACTAACCAAGAGGCAACATATTTCCTCCCTAGATGGCAGTATTTCCAGGCCATTCTTTTCTAGATGAAATTATTGCAAACTGGACAGAGCTCATTTTGCTAGAAGTGAAATGAAAACCTGGTCTCTCATGTGCATTTAAAGAAAGAAAACGTATGGGAGTCCTAATTATGCTCCTAAATAATCCAAACCCCATGTAGCTCTTTGAAGATGACAAATTAAGGAAGAAATGCCTCAACAAAGAGTAATAACTGCACTTCACATTTGCCAGCACAAACATATATAGCTCTTACTGATTTAGAAAAAACCCTAACGTTTCTTGAATATATCAAAAATACCTTGCACAAAGCCCTGCTAAAGAAAGTAAAACAATTTCTGCTCTTCCTGCCACTGCAGCTGATAGCAAGACAAAGCCTTCAGATTATAGAAGCATTTTTCAAGTGTCAAGTGCCCTTGACCAAGATGTTGTGAACCACTTCAGGATTAATGATTAATCTTTTTCAATTAAAAACAATGAAGTCACTTCATGAACAAACAAAAGCAGATCATTCAAGAATAAGTAGTTATTTATAAAAGCTGTGATTCCAAACCCTTTGAGATTACCAGAAGTTCCAGGAGGAAAACTTACTGAGAAAACAGTTTTGCCTAAAGATATTCTTAGTTTTTAAATAAAAAAACATAGTAATAGCTGGAGCAGAAGGCAAGTTCTAGCATGGATATAAATGAAACAACAGAGATCCAAAGATTAAATAAAAAAGGTAACATACCAAGAAAATGTAAAACAGAAAATGTGTATGATGGCTAAAAGTATCTGGTTAAAAGAAACCCCAGGTATCATTCAATAAAGAAAAAATTATTTTATTTTCTGCACTGGCACAACCAACCTGGTCAATATTGAGGCGAAGTGGCATTAGTGAAACACGTAAACAACATTCCTGTGGGGATCTGCCAGACTCTGGACGGACATGTAGAGCTTTAACTGTTAACTGAAAAAAACCAACAAGATAAATAAAAGCACTAACATTCACAATTATTAAATCTCAGAACACCAACTAGGAAAAACATTTACTGCAAAATCTCTGTACTAATATGATTCTACTTAGCAATTACAGTATTGAATAAAAACTTCCTCAGAATGTTATAAAAAAATAAAATTAAAAGAAATCCCCCAAAAAATTATTAAATCCTTTATAGAACCAGTAAGACTACTGTATACCGCAAAAATACAAATCTGCATGTGTAGTGAAAAGTCTCATCACTGATACAAGCAGACATTTGCTCAAAACCAAATTGTGAAACCTACCAAAGTAGTCCTGTACGTCTGTTTTTTTAATTAACAATCTCAAACCCATTAATACTGAACATGCTGACATTCAAACTGACTTTTGAATTAGTCTTAATATCCACAAAAAGTCAAGCAAATAACTATCAACAAATTATATTACTTCATTGTTACATGAACCCATGTTTCTGCTTCTGCAAGATTAAGAAGTGCACATAGTCCCCACAATGATAATTCAACCACTGTAATTGTAAAAAATTAACATTTCACAGCTATACCATGTTTGAATGTGCTTTTCTGGGCATCTCCTTACTGCAGTAGAGATAGAGAAATTTATTCATTTGTGATGTAGCTAAGCGATCTCTGATCTCCAGGTCTTGAACAATAAAAACTTGTCGTGACACTGGCTGCTCCAACAGACAGGATTCACCTTCTGCACCAGCTGGAGGATACACTTCATGCTGGAATTTCACCTTTTAAAAAGGAAAGAAAACCAGCATAATCAGCTTCATTGAAAAACACCATTTAACAGCAGAATAGTTCTTTTTAAAAATAGACAAAAATCAGTGAAGTATACCACATATAAGAACTTTTCAAGCTATATACTATTTTAAATTTACAGAAATACTATTAAGATTTCTGAACACTATTCAGATTTTTACATATCTAGCAGTAGAAATCTTCCAATTTCTAATTGTGTGCATCTTTGTATTTTAGCATGCAAATTCAAGCCAAAACAAAGAGTCAGTATAAGATAAGGAATGAATTTCACTTTTTTTAAACATGGACTCAGCTTTTTCTTCCCAATCCTGACATCTTTCTTACTTCATGGTGAAGCCTGTACCAGACAATCTTGCAGTTCCTGAATCTTGCACCCTTTAATAGGTAAGAAAAAAATATTTCTTCCCGACCAACTGACTTCTCAAGTGGCTTCTTGCAGTCTTGTTTCTTTTTTCTTACTCACTTTACTCCATATAAATCTAATCCAGCATTTTTCTTAAATTCTAAGTTACCTTCGTTTGGTCACCCCTTGATGTAGCTCTCATTTCCAGCTGTGGTGACCTACACAGCACCCCCTGCTCCCCAAATCCCGCCGCATGCCAGCCGGGTGGAACGCGCACAGCGAGGGCAGCAGCGGCCCCTGCCGGCCCCGCCTCAGCTCCAAGGCAGCACCGTCCGTGACACCTTTTATTCTCCTTCATTTCTTTAAACATGACTATTCAGCCTTGTACCAAGTAAGGGCTCCAAGCAGGGGAAAAAATCTTTATATTGCTTCAGTGTTAACACCAACTCTCATTAAATAGCTGCAAATTGAGAGATGGATAGAATTCTACATATGAAGTTGTTCAGCTGGAATATTTAATGCTTCCCTTTTTCCTCTTGTTTATTGCAAAGTCATGTTTTTTTCTAGAAAAGACTACCTTAAGTATCACATATTTCTGGCAAGCTTGACATGCTAATGGGATGAATTTTAAGTTTTAGAAATGCACATAGACTATAAAAAGGCCTTTGTTTTTATGTAGTGCATTTCATGCTTATGGAAATGTTTGAAAACATCTTATTTTAAAAAGATTCTGTTATTGATCCATTTAACACGAAATATGTTTAACTCCTTGCCAATATCATTCACAGCACCAGAGAAAAGTATCTAGTTCCTATGTTAGAGTTAAGCACAGCCTTAGAAACAGCAGTAAGATACTTATGCCTCAAAGGTGCTAAATATGTTAGGGGAAACACAGAAACAGTACTCTGATATAACTAGATGTTATTTCATATCCAGTTATCAAATTGATACGCCGAATATTCTCAAAAGATCTATGTCTTGCTTATTTTGTTAGGGCACTTAATTTCATAACAGGTACACCTATTCAGAATGGAACTGAAGAGAGGAAAACAGAACAGCAGTTGCAAAACTTGGTTATAATAAACAAAAACTTTTAAGAACATTGTAATGGATATTCTCCATATTAAAAACAAGATTATTCAGCAAGTAAATACTATGCTAATACTAACAGTTTTTGTTTAATGAATTCTACATTCATCACTATCAAAGTGACTGCTTAGATGTAGATACTGTTGAAAGAAATAGTACTGAACTGTAATGGAAAGGTGTTATCAAAGGAGTATAACATGTAAAGATATCCACACAGAGTCATGGCTGAAGCTGTTTCTGTTACTCACCTTACTTAATTGTATTTCCATTAGGAAGTCTGGGTTTCTTCCTCTTCCTCCACATGCTGTATTCCGTCCATGCCTTGTTGGTGTATGAGAAGGAGAACTATGGGGACTTCTGGGGAAATTAAAAGGAAAAATATACTTTTGCAGATTAAAGTTATCTCACTGTTAATCTAAAACTAAATGCACTGGATGTAACTTCTTACTATTTAAATTATATTCAAAAAAACATCTGAATTATGTTACTGTTAACCAAATAACTTTTGTTCAAGTAATACACACCTAAGCAGAATGCCAGGTACATGTATGCCACCAAATTAACATTCCTAAAACATTTCCTTAGTTTTGGCTGTAATAATTTCATTCTCTAGCTCACATGACATCCTGTAAATCTGACACGTATGCTCCTTAAGTCCTGATCTCTTTAGGAAAATCTGACTACTAATATTACCCTAAAACAAAATCCATCCCCCCCACCCCCCTCCAAAAATC
Organism: Leptocoma aspasia; assembly: GCA_013399835.1. Taxonomy (NCBI): domain Eukaryota; kingdom Metazoa; phylum Chordata; class Aves; order Passeriformes; family Nectariniidae; genus Leptocoma; species Leptocoma aspasia. The sequence continues at coordinate 747,832 of VXAX01004077.1, read as the reverse complement.
AGCAAAATCAAACCAGGTTAAGACACAGGAAAAATATACTCCGATGTGGAGTGAAGCTGAGTAAGAATCTAGACAATCTTTAAGATCCTTTCCAACCCAAACCATTCTGTGATTGATTCCTTGTGAGAAGGGAGCCAAGAAGCAAGCAAGGGAGACTTGAGATTGAACTAAGATTCCTCCAAATTAAAAGAAAATATAGTATTTCTATATTTTCTAATCCACATAATTAGATCAAACACTTACATGAAACTTTTAGCTGGAGAAGTTGGTGGTGCAGTCCCAAAATCCCTTCCACCATAAAGATGCCAAATAAGAGATATTTCCTTTACAACATAGCGTACCAGAGGAACAGGAAAATGAAGGGGAGCTTTGCTTGTATCTGTTTTTTTAATAGGTTGACTGAAATGATTTTCCTTTATGATAATTGCATCATCAACCATTATTTTTATAACTGGCTCTTCCTCTTTTTCCTAATTAAAAAAAGAACATGTAGCATTGAGAAGGTGAAATCTGCTTTCTTTATTGAGATGTCTAATTCTTTCCTATGAAAAGGAAAAATTTCCTGTACTGTATTCTAAAGCTTATACAACACATGATCAGTTCAGAAATGTTTCATAAAAAGTACAGACAAAAGAGTAAGAAAAAAAGTAGAAGCAGCAAAGTAGTTAAAAACAGCAATAAAAAACCCAAACCAAAACAAAAAACTTTCCCACCCAAACTATAAACAAAACAAAGTCCTAGTTGAAAGCAAACAGAAAACCACAGAAGAGCCCAGCCTACCCTATTAGCACTTTTGGAAACAAACAAGCTCAGCTATAACTGGGAAAATGCAGGGACCCAAGAACTGCTTCTGTCTATTAAGAAGGACACCACCACACAACATGCAGAGGACAGACATTGGTGTAAAGTGACAGACAAGCTTTTCTCTGAGGTTTGGCAAGGATCTTAGGTCCTTAGAAACTTTGAGAGCTTAGATTAAGAGAGAAATGAACAAAAGATTAGAAGACATGCAGAGCTGCTGTTTTGATAAATGCTGGTTTTTGCTTAACACATTTTTTCCTAACTATGCCATTCTTGTAAGTTGATATGACAGTGATTAAACATGACTAAAATGTTGGAAAACTGCCAATATAACATTCAGATGAGAAAACAATTACATAGTACTGAGATACAGAAAAATCATAACTATCTGGAAATACTTGCACTCATTCCTAACAGTAACAATGCATGAATTCCTTTCGAACAGAAAAGCATCACTAAGCAATCACAGAAATCTATGACATCTTATTTGTCCAGGTTTTGCATAGGCTTTTTTCTAATTCAGTTTATAGATGGATTTTTTTTAGTAATTTTCAAAGGATCTTACAGCAACAGCAACTTTAGGAGCAAAAAGAATGCAGAAATCATCACTTTCTGCTGGAACATCTCCCATGGCCTCACTTATCAGGTGATGAGTAAATGAAGCATAAGTGGGACTTGGCTCTTGTGAGACATTTCCACTTTCATCTGGAAACAGGAAGAGATCTGAGCAAGATGGTTCCTGAGTTTGAGATTTGTCATCTATAACTCCTGGGAGTTGAAAGAAGGTGGAGAAAAAACATGTTTCAGTGGAAAAATCCTTACAAAATATGAAAATGAAGTAAATTAGTGTTTGTTACTTCAATTATGCCAAAGAAATTTGCTTATTATATCTTGAATCAATTCCTACTATAAATAATATACAATTTGCAAGTTTCTCATTCTGGTACTAAGACCACAGCATCAAAAACTTCCAGTGCTACAGTGACTGCTCACCTTCCATCACAGAAAAGACCAGACATCATGGAAATAGTAATGGAATAGAAATCTACTTGCAGTACAAAATCCTTATCAAATTTAAACCTGAATTACACTCTAGCCATGATACAGAAGCCATAATCCTATGATGGAATCAACTATCTTGTTCTATCTGCTAATTGAAAAAATTCTTTATAGCTAAAAGTTCTACCTGTGACTTGGAACTGTACCTTCTTCCCAGACCTCCCTCATATACAGAAGAGAGGTCATGATTCCTCCACACTAACTTATATTCCTACAGAATTTGGGATCTTGACAGAGTCTCAGAGACAGATTTCTTCGCTGCTGCTTTCAGTACTCAGTAATGTGTATTTGACTAGAATCTCAAAGCACTTCTGCATTACTATTATTAAAAGCAAGAATCTGTTCCATAGTTTGAAGACTTCAGACACCCTAAGTACCTGCTCCCATTCTTATTGAGGCATCTCTACATACACAAAACTTTCAACCCCACTTTCTTTCCAGAAAAGCTGTACTTTATATGTAGTTAGGCCTTCAGAGGATTCTCACCATTGGACTCTTGCTTCATGGCAGAAGCAGTCTGTTGAGTCTCAATTTCTTCCATTGCATCACTCATCAAATCCCGTAAAATCTGCTGCTCTGATTCAGCAAGGCCTGGTCCGTGGGAAGATGGTTGGCTAAAGGTCTCTACCTGTAGGAGAAGAACTACACATAGTTACATCTCAAAAACAACAAATGTCAAAAAAGATTTTGCTAGAACAGCTTGATTCACAGCTCTTAAACTGTGAGAAAAAACACCTTATCTTGTTAAATAGTCAAGTGATCTGAAACACCAAGCTGGATGATTCATAAAGTAGGTTAGAACATTATGGTTCAGGGTATTTACATCATCAGCTCATATATGTCCTGGAATTTTCTTCTTTAGATAAAGAGAGGTAAACAGCAGAATGCTTTAAAATATTTAGCGACCAAAACAGAAAAAACCCATTATTTTTACTCTGAAATATATTTGGAATTAGATACAATTTGTTAATTTCCTTGCAGAAAATCCCATATATATTATTTGTAAATAGAATGGAGATTAAAATTAAAATATATTACCAAGAAGCAGAAAGTTAAGTTGCTATCATTTTGCCATTCTATACCTTCATTTTTGGCTTGCTAACTCCACGTTTAACCTCTGTCTTAGCAGGTGGATGTAAATCACCATAACTTGCAATATATTGTATGAGATTCATTAGTGCAGCACACGAATCAGAGCAGGTACGAATATGGATTACATCACTGGAACAGTGCAACTCAAAACGTGGTTTAGTCTAGACAGCAACAATGAAAAAACAAGAATAAATTTCAAATTATCCTCAAGTTCCATAAAAATGGCATACACACAGTTGTTTTAAAATTAGTTTACTTAACTAGTAAAAAAATGAGTTTAAAAAAAGCAAGTAAACTGAAAAACCTTCTTTAATTTTAAGTATAATAAGGTAATTTTCAAATCACAATCTCTCATGAAGATTTTACTTTTTTTTTTTTTTGTGATTAAATACTTACTCTTTCTCCCTCAGAATCAGATTTTACTGCTGTAATGGTTAGTTCCAGCAGTCCCATATCCATAACACGAACATAATCTGAAATATGATAATTTTAAAAATTACTAAGAAAATTACTAAACCCTATATACCTATAGTTATAAACCCATTAAAACCACCATGAGCTGTGAAGTAATCAAAACCTTTTATATCTCTGCACTTCCTTCTTTTATGAGGATTACTTTCAGAATTCAAGTTTCAGCTACTCAAATCAAGAACTTGAATCTTTTCAGTCCAATGTATCACTCCCACTACCACCATCTGCGTGCGGTGTAATCTTTTAAGATATTTATCTTCATCCCATCTGTGTGAGTTAGAGAAACCAAGGCACACAGAAGCTGAATGACTAAACATTCTATCAGTTTTTAGCTGAAGTGAGAGAGAACACATGTTTATATTGTACTAATCTTTCAGTGCCATGAATAATTTATTTGTCCTCTTTTGTTGTTTAAACAAAACAGGCATGCACCTTTACTGTGCCCCCTACTAGAGATCTCTTACCTGAGCTAAATACATGTTTGTGGGCACAAGGTTTCATTATTTCTCCAACTCATTTGTTATATACTAATTCAAGTTCCTCAGTCCTTAAAGGTTCTTTCTATTTCAATGAGAGCAACCCAGCTGGTATGACTCTCTTCAGAACCTACAACTCTGTGCCATATAGCACCTTTCAAGTTCAACTATTTAAAATATGTATCTCATGAGATCTCTTTTCTAAGAAAATTTCTTTCTGTGAAACTCCAGATTTTTAAATACATGCTTTTTCAAATACCCATTACTAAACAGTAACAAGATACTCCAGGAATTGCAAGATGCTTTTCTCTGACATACTTCTGGATTCACAAACCAGAGCACTCAGATTTTTATCAACACTGAACTATTCTCTCACAGTTGACTTGCTGCTCCTTATCTCCTCAGTCTTCTTTTTCACTAATCTTTATATATGCGGAATATGCCTGTAATTTTGTTTCTTTAGGCTCTGCAATTGATTAGTTACATCTAAACCATCCTTACCTCTATGGAGGTTCACCATGACAGTGTTGCACTTATCAGACAAATGCAAAGCAGCTTCATCTAAAATTATCCTAAGAGACAAAAACAAGATGAAATAAAAACGTTAGAGAGATGCTGTGCAATTAGTAAGTCAAAAGAAATTAGTATATAAAAATATTTTAAAACACAAATATACCTAGCATATCTTAAATCCAAACTCTTCACTTTAACCTTTCATAATTTTCAAATCTATTGACAACTAACCACTGTAAGATATTTTCCTCATCGCTAATTATATAGTTCTTACATTTCAATTTATATATTTGATCCTTCTTAGAATAAGAAATAATGTCTTAATCCTAACACTTATTTCTATTTTTGTCTTTTTCTCTTAATAAAGTTAACAGAACATTAATTTCAAAGATCACTTAAAAGGTTTTATCGATAAAAACAATCAACTTGGTAGATACTTCACAACAGAACAGGTAAAACAGCATGAATATTCAACTGAAGTTGCAAGAAAATTATTAGAAGTTACACATATTTTCATTAGTCATTAAATACTCAATTAATTAATACACTGTCACCAAGTAATAAATTATAAGAAATCTTAAGGTCTTACTAATTCATAAAATAGGCATAACTTCATTTCAGGACATTCCAATTATTAAAAATGCAGAATTGCTTGCTAAAGGAAGCAATCAAACTAAAAAGTATAAATAAACAAAATTATTTAACTTAATAAAACAGAAGGATTACATGTGAGCAAAGTGTATTTCATGACACAGAAACCAGTGTGATCATTTATATAATATGAAAGCCTCTGAGGTCAAAAAAGCAGACAGGCATTACAAGTTTTACAGGAGCTTACATGATTCACAATCATTTAAATCATACCTGAGAGTAGAAGAGGATTTATCTACTGCAACACTGCTGGAAATGCTGAAAGTTTCAACAGTAAGTAGAGATCTGACTGGTAAAAACAAGGGCCTAAAAACAAATAGGAAAAACAAATTAGTGCTCTGTACCTATTTGGAAGTTCATTCAAAGCCTTATAGATTACCTAACTCCATCTTCCCAGACCTAGGCAAGTCATATCCTACTTTAAATTCCTTCTAGTTAAGGGATCTCTGTTAAATACCTTTTCCAAAAGTGCCTAAATAAATATTATTTATAGTATGCAAACTCAAACATTTCTGAAGAGTGAGTATACAGCTGCAATGCCAAGTGACACACTTGCATTTTACTTACCTGTAATCAAGAGCACAACTCCACAGATGTACATGAAAAGTTGTAATTGTAGCTGGAGGACTATATCCCAGAACAGGCTCATCAGAAATATTCAAAAAATATAAAATCTAAAAATCACAAACATATTAATACTTCAATATCTGTTCAATTAACAAACAACTAAACATCACAAAAGAGCAAAAAAGAAAATCTGTAACAGGTATGACAATAAAATGTTGGATTAGTAAAAGGAAAAGGTGTGAACAGCCTCAGATATTTAAAGATGCTTACTCAATATCTTTATAGAGAGAAGCATGGAATGTAAACAACACAAAAAAAAACCCCATAAAAACTGCAGCTTCAAAGGTATGAAAAAGACCAATCCACATACACATGGCTCCTTGTAACAAAGCTTCACAATGCATTTTTAAAACACTGCCCAAATACAGTCTTATTCATGCCTCTTTGTAGCTGTTATGCAGTGTTTGCATTTTCCTTGCTCCTTCTCTTAAAAGTTAACTTTTCTTGTAACACTCTACATTGTTCAAGTTATCTTCAAGTCTTTCTTGAGGGATGGGCATGGGAAATACACTCAGAATCATGTGCACATTCATTGTATAAACAGTTTTTTCATGTACTACCACATAAAACTAGCTACTATCCTCCTCTATAAGATCTCTCATAGTTTCCTCTTAAATATGTTACACTACTAAAGTTCCTAAATATTCCAAGCCTGGGGCATACCATCACTGCTAGTATTGTAATTTTTTCTTCTAACTACCTCTTTGGACAATTTTCTATTTGATCCCTCCCCCTCCAAAAAAGATTGCCTGTGATGGACTTGGGAATGTTACTTGAAAAAAATTTCATAGAGCAAAGAAGCAACATGGTGTAAAGCAGGCTACACAAACCCACAGGAGTATTATGCTGAGGAGAAAATAATGGCACAGCAGAGTGCAAAGCCCCAAGTTCAGCTCCACACAGTCATACAGTAACAATGCATGTAAAAATCAGCATATTATACAGACTGGAGGATAAACAGGAGAAGCTCGCGTGTCAAGGGTTACTATCTGCAATCCAGTATGGGGCAGGCACATGCAATGACACTGCTCCTGTGCTAATGGCACATCTTGCCTCATGTGCACACACACAGATCAAGGGGCTCCAGCCCTGTCTGCTGTGCTCTACCTCTGCATCCACGCCTATGACTACAACCCTTCTCATTCTGAAGTGTTTGTGTGAACTGCTGCTCACTGCCTCCCCGAAGTCCTCCTGTACTGCTATTCCAGCAATACAACACCGGAAATGTATAACTGAAAAATGAGACTTGAGGGATAAAGTGAGCAGAAGGGAAAAATACAGAAATGCCTTCAGTACTGCAAATAACACGTTTGCTTGTTTTGAGGGTATCTTGAACTTAAGGATTATTTACATACTTGAACAGTATTGCACTACTGAGATTTTTCATCTGAATTTTAAACAAAACCCAAAACCAAACCCAAACAGAATGAAGTAAACCCCGCCAAGAGCCTCCCTGACACGTTTTGGGCAGAAAGTTAGGATGATGAGAGTAACAATACCAAGTGAATAGACAAGAAACAATTTAAAAGTAAGATTATCATCTGTCAGTGGGCTCTTTGAAGAAACGGGAAAGAAAGAGTAACACTTTCAAGAGCAGAGTATGATAACATGGCACCCCCTAACATGAAGATTTTCAATCAAGATTTAGTTTGATAGTTAAGGCAATGAGACTGAAATTGAAGATGAAAGTCATAGTCAAGAAAACTGTAGCAACCTGACCTGTTCATGCCAGCTTAAACCTGAAGGCAGCACACGGTGCTGAAGGGTGGCTCCTCGTAGTCCAACAGCAACCAGAAATTCCTGCACAACAAAGTTGCATGACTTGTCTTACAAGAAACACATGTAACTATTTCACATCTAGATTATGAAAGAGTGTCATCCTTCTACTCCCAAAAATCTCCTGGTGTCTAGAAAAACCCTGCTTCCCAATACAGAAACCCTGGATAATACAGTATCATACTTTTTGCAACAGGATAGTGTAGAAATGGCAGCTTTGTGGCGGTGGTAGGAAGGAAGGCTGCCTGTACATTCACTCTGGGATCACCAAGAGTACCAGCCTAAAGTAGTCCACACATTGAACCCCCACAACATTTTGCTGGTCTGCAGAACCCTTCTTTACCTCAACCAACCTGTTTGCCACCACTATGCCAGCTAAGAGGTCATCTTTCAGCCACACTAATGAATGCTACTGTCATTTACCAGTCCCATTCCAAACAGGTAAGCAAAGGCTGCCTATTACGTGTCACTGCTTGTTAACTGCAGTGTAACTCTATATTTGTTCTTGCCCGTTTTGACACCAGAGAAACTCAACAAAAAACAAACAAAAAAAAGGTCAACTGTTCAAAAAATGCATTCAGTAAAGAAATAGCATTATCAGCAAAGTGAAGCATTGGAAGAATTAGTAAATTAAGCTGCTGCTTAAATTTTACAATCAACTCAACAGATTCTAACAGAAAATTATAGTTTGAAAATTAATGTCTTAGAACTATATGGTTTCTTCATCTACAACCCTTCTAAGTCCACGTGCAGATGTTTCCATATAAACTGAGATAAATCAACTTATAAAAGTACAAATAACACGAACCTTTGTATTGCTCTCTATTTTATCCGACTGGATTTTGACTGCAACAGTCAGCATACTTGGACTATCCACTCCTACACCATCTGAAGTAGTCCTACTAAGACCATCTTCTTCAGAAAAACAAATAGTAGGCTCTAACCAATGGGGACGTATTGTGCTGGGCAGTCGTACTTCAGAGGAAGGGACAACTCCATCTACCAAACCTGCAAAGAGATTTTGGAATGAATTACCAAAGCTGTTACTGATGGAGTGTGAAGGAAAATCCTTTTTATGCTTAATGCCTACAAAATTATTTTCATTACCAGAGTTAGTCATGCACAACCAAGAACTGTGAAGGGAAGGTTATGGGTGATCCAATATTTAAAACCACAGTTCTAGCTATCATCTTCAATGTGGCTGTTAGGGGTTGAGTTTTTTATTTGCCCAACAAAATAGCGAAGTTCAAATAAAGGACAGAAATCTCTTACAGGTCACACAGAGGAACATGTGTCTCTTCTTCATTTTATGAAGGCTAACGTCTAAACCCACAATAACTAAGCCTTGCACTGAAACATGAGGACCACTGATTCAGAGGTATCTGAGGGGGAAACCTTAAAAGGTTTAACTACATGGGGGTTACCAGACATAGACAAACTACACAGTCAAAATTCTTTACCTATGGACTACAATTAGCTACTCATGAAAAACACAGTAGCCACTGTAACCTGTAGCTTTTTTAATTCAACAACTAATAACATGTAGGAAGAATGTATTTTCATAGTAAAAAATAGGCTGTACAACTAATTTGTCAGAGGATCACAATATCTCTAAAGAACAGCAGTTATCTGGAAAGTTGGAGCTAAACAGCTATAATGAAGTTGCATTACTGTAGCATTTAGAAATATTAGCCATAAATTATATCCATTGTGTCAAATGATACACTATGAGAGAAAAGGGAAAAAAATACAGCCTTTTCCCTAAAAAACTTCAAGATTAGTTAATTTCAAATTTATTCCCAAAGCCACCTCAATCCCATCCCTACCTTGATGATATAAATTCAAGCTGCTAGAATGGAGACAAACATAGTGTCTGTCCTCAAAGCCTTCATATTTAGTCACACTGAAAAGGGAACCACTGTTGAACTCAAACCAAAATTCACCATATTTTCCTTCCAGTGTATTTCCATCATCCTGCTGAAGGAAGAACAGAAATGATAAAATTATTGTTTGCTGACAGTTTGCTGCATTTAGGCAGTTTAAACTAAAACAACACTTGCTACCAATACATGTTTTCCTGCTTGCATTTCGGTTATTCTCAGGTGAAGCAAAGTAAACAGAATTTGCAAAATACTGTGTTGCATTACTGCCTGGTTATAGTAGCATAAAGGTTACAGATTTACTGTTAAAAACACTACCTCCATCCATAAAACTACGAACAGCATGAAGGGGATCCATGGTCAAAAACAATAAAAAACTTGTTCCAGCCCCAGTGCCTTACCTTTACATCTGTGAATATTGACACTAATCCATGTGTCACATTTAGCAGAACAGACAGAAAACTTTGTGAATTCTTATTCTGTGAGTCAAGCTTTTTCCTTCTGCGTGAACGATAGTTTGGATCAACAGTGGAATAATACTGTAGTGTTTCTTCCTCAGATCCACTTTCATCATCTAATAGGTAAAATGAAGAATAATTCATTCTCTAGCTAATACACATATTATGCCAATAACTCACTGTTTCTCCATTGGTAAAGAAATTCAATTTTACACTTATTTTACCCAATTAAACAGTAATCTAGCTTTTTTTATTCTTGGTTTATGTTTTCCCATAAGTTTACAAAATCTTTCCACTAACACCTTAATCACTTCAGCCAATTACGCTTCTAAAGCACCATAGTTCTAGATGATTTATTAAGTGTATTACCATAATGAACTGCAGATTTAAATTGACTAAAGCTGTCTTTACTGAAAGTGTTGATGAGCTGGCTGGCCACAGATAATCCAACACCATAAGAAAGGTTTTCAAATGTTTCTACAGGAGATGGAGCTGTGGGTTCCCACAACAATAAATCATTGCTGATCCTAGGAAGAAATGCATTATCATTACACAAAATATATGATTATATTCCCATTTTGTATTAAGTCAGTCAAGCATAATTCCTTTGCAGACTTTATATAACAGATTCCAGATTCCATAAACAAATAGAGAAAATAAAGCTCACAAGCACAAGAAACAATGATATATTCATGAGTAAAAGCAATAAAAAAATGGAAGTAACTTTTATTCCGTAATTATGGTATGCACATATCAAAGTCTAACATGTGATAGTGACACAGAAGCCTCTATAAGTAGCTCAGTAGGTTGGAGGGGGAGTTGAGAAATGCCTATTTTGATCACATCAATTTTCAACTAAGTTGCAGGAAACATTAGCTCTTTTGATTTCAAGTGAGTGTGTCTGTCAGGGTAAAGACATACATGACATTCACTACAGAAGTGTTCCAACAGAATATTCAATAGAAGGTTCTGCTTTGTCACTTTGGAAGTGAAAATACTCGAAGTAAAGTAATATCTATCAGAGACTAAAATAGATCAGCATCTCTCTTCCACATTGCATAGCACAGTAACAATCTAGAAGTATTTTGTTGTTTTCAGACAGCAAATTTAACAGAAATAAATGGTGAACATCCATCTGTAAATTGGGCTCCCTTACTCTACATTCTCATAAACGTTTGTGAGCCTTACAAAACTGGATTAGGGGCTTTTTCTTCTGACTACCTTGCAAGCTCTAGATTTTTAGATGGAAAGAATAAAATTGAGCACAAGTTCTTGAAGTAAAATAATCTATTTAAAGAACAAATCAGGAAGATTAGAGCAAAATTAAACATTGCACAGAGATCTGAACAAAGTATTCACTCAGAGCCAGACTATTCAGCTTCACCCTTTGTTCACAAAATCTGCCACACACTTTTTAGCAGACAGCTGCCATGGCACCAATCAGATGCGTGACACAATGGTGTCATATTAACTTGGAAAAATATTTATATAGCACTTTGTGTTTTTAAATAAACTATACAAATGAGTTCCTGCTGTATCTGCTTAGACAATTGCTTTTATCAAAAGTGACACAGAACTGAGAGTACAGGTCATGATAACCAAGCAAAACAATTATACTTGCCTGTTGTAAAGTTTTTCATAGAAGCTTTTGCTTGGTAATGTTAAGTGAATGTTTGGTAACATAAGTTCCAGTACATAATGAGAATTGCTAACTGTTTTATCCTGAAATTCAGTCATTTCAACTATATCTCCCGGCATCACCATCTGAAAGAAAAAAGAAAAAAATTCTTAAGTTAAAAAAAAAAAAAGAAAAAAAAAACACCAAAAAAACAACCCCCAAAACAAAACTAAAAGTGGAAGCCAGAAGTTGCATGTAAAGTAGTGAGAAGGTATTAATTTTTTCTATCATAAGCACAAAGCAATAACAAAATTTTATAGTACCTCTTCATTTTCAAACATGACCCTACGAGAAGAAAATGGAGAAGGCTCTGGTCTTCTAATATCACAGACATCCTTTAAAGAATGAGACCCTCCCTCTTCTTCCTCTTGGAAGTTATTATCACCTTCTTCTTCTTCAGCTGCTATTCGTTCCAGAATAGAGTGCACAGCCAGAGGATTTATTTTCAATACAATCCTGACATTGGAGAAGTTATGCAGAATAACCTATTAGAGATGCTTAAAATGTTTATATTTATGCTCTGTCACATGTCCAATAGTTCTACTGGCTTGCCATTAAATACACATAAACGAAATAGCTCAGATATTTATTAGACAGTAAAATATTTTATTACCCAAAGCAATACTACTAAGAAAAAAACTTACTTATACACACAAAGGGACATGGTACCATCAGGTGAAAGAAAATGTTAAGTGTCTGCTTTTTTCAACTCCCTCAGGTGATCATATAGGTGACTTAAGAAAAACCTAGCATTTGCCCAAAATAAAGCTTGTTTCACTAGAACATTAACAGCTATTAAAAATGCTCTCCTGCATGGTGTAGCTTCTTACGTGTAAACACTGTTATGGAAAAAATTATTTGTGCCATTATAAAAGAAAAAATGCCCATATAAACTTGCTGTCAGAAAGCCACTGAATTTTGTGGCAAAACATGTACACAGCAAATTCTGTCGCAAATCTAAAATTGCCTCTTTAAACATCTTATTACATGCTTCAGCTGCCAGGTCCTTCTCTTCAGTATGTCTGAATGTGATATGCCTTGCACGTGATATAAGCTGCAATAATTCAGTCACAATATAATTATTCTTACTGTTCTTCTGACATATTATTTTGAGGCAAAATTCAGCTAGGATGCGTTGCTTGGTATTCAGTCACGAATGCAGGAGAAAAGGTAAAGTAAAAAAACTGGGAAGGAGTCTCAAGTCTCTATTCACTTCCCTAATTTTCACAGAAATTTACTCAAGTCCACGCAGAAACCATTATACATTAAAAACCATATTGCATTATTATAACATAGAAGTTCCAGGGGTTTTTTTATAAATTCTTTAGGTATTTTCAAAAGTTACATGCTCTTTCTTTACAAATTATTTTCAATCATTTACCACACTGGCATTCTGAATTAAAATTAGAAAAACAACAGTGCTTCATAAAAATTTAATCAATCCACATTAAAAACATAAAAATTTATTTTACCGAGGCCAGTCAAAATTGTCTGATGATGATGTTATATCTCCATCTGTGCCACCTGACACCTGAAAAAATTTTACTGGTGTTTCTGTATTATCTTCTTCAAATGAACCTGAATAGAAAGAGATTTTTTATAAATTAACAGATGAATGACAACTGCTAACTTCAGGTTAGCCACTCCTCAGGTTGGAGTCTAAGACGACTAACTAGTCAATGCTACTTACTAAGCTACCTAGGCAAATTTTGTCATCTCTTCTTCCAAAAAATTAATATTAACTTTTAGAAACAAAAATTATTTCACATCATTTTGTAGCTAGCAGTAGTTAGAAAATCAGATGCTTCTAATGTATAGATATCTGCATTTACATTTATAGCATCACTATATTTTGTCTCAGCCTTGATTAAGTACACAAAATGAGACAGCAGAGAAGATTGCAAATATAAACCACTCTCATTGATTTATTACTTTGAAAGATATTAGAGGCATGAAATCATTGAAGTTTTTCAATGGTAGTTATCTAGGGAATCAATCTCAGCATCACAGCACTTTTAGGGTTGAAAAGGACCTCTGGATATTATCTAGCCCAACCCCTCTGCCAAGGCAGGATCACCTAGAGGAGGTTACACAGGACCATGTCCAAGTGGGTTCTGAATGTCTCCAGACAGGGAGACTCCATGACCTCCCTGGGCACCTGTCCCAGTGCTCAGCCACCCTCAATGTATAGAAGCTCTTCCTCATGTTAACGTGAAACTTCTTGTGTTGCAGTTTATGGCCATTGTTCCTCGTCCTGTCCCTGGGCACCACTGAAGAGTTTGGCACCATCCTCTTGGCACCTGTCTTTGAGGTATATTTATATACTTATGAGATGCCCTCTCAGTCTTCTCCAGACTGAACAGGCCCAGCTCCCTCAGACTGTCATCATATGAAAGATGCTCCAGACCCCTCATTACCCTTGTGGCCTCCACTGGACCCTCTCCAGAAGCTCCTTGTCTTTCTTTTACTGAGGAGCCCAGAACTGGACACACTGCCTCTCCTCCTCATAGTATTGTTTGGACTTAGGTTGCTATTTAGTACAGAACACAGAACTACAGTAGAGACATCATATCTACTCCAAAATTAAGGTAGAAAGACACTCCCTGGGTTACTCCGTATGACAGCACCCTTCTCTCAACTACGTAGTACCCAGGAAAATAAAAAAGGACTTTTAAATATAATATTAACATTCTTACCAGTCAGCTCTTTAAAGGTAAGTTCTAATTTAACTTGTTCTGGAGTTGAACCTCCTATAAATTCAGTTTTAAACTCCATATCTGTAAATTCAAGATGAAGAATCTCCTTCTGAAGCGATTTCTTAAACCATGGTCCTCTTTCCTGATCTGACCGTAGATCAGGTATTGGGAAGCGAACAGAGAGATTTAATGCTGGGGCAGTGACTTGAACTGAAACTCTACAGTTTGCAGGAGTATGTGAATCATCCAGAAAAACTTCAGTAAATGCTTTATGCTAAAAGAACCAAACAACAAAAAACAAACCAGGGTGAATAAAAAACCCCACTGAATGAGAGAAAATAGCATTAAAAGTGACTATGGGGAAAGTTTTTGATGACGTAATATCTGAAATGAAAAATATTATTTATATAACACAGAAAAAAAACACATCAAGACCATATGCTACTGTCCTTAGGATATTTTTCTATTACCAGTGTCATAAAGATTCTACTTAGAAGTAAATTTTTTGCAGATATTAGCAATCTTTAAAAAAACAGCTATTTTTGCAATGTTTTTTTCCTCTTATATTAGATAGTGAGAGTACCAAACACATTCAGCTGCAGTTAGGAAATATCGTGTCCCGGACACTTATTTAAAAACTGCTGTTGTTGAAAAAGTAGGAATTATTATCATGTGTATTTGTCCCTTTCAGGAAGTCAGGGTGTCCAGCTCCTGACACTTTCATGTCCTTCATATCCTCCCTTTTTGCTGATCATTGACAGGAATCAAACCTGCAAGACAATTCTATTTACAGTAATTGATTTATGTCTTACAATTTTTTTTTAAATAAGGATTCTCTTCAATAGTTTTGAAAGTTGATTTTTCCATAATCAGTAAATGCAGCAATAAAATTACATGAAGATTTTTGTTGCTGTGCAGAAAATCAGTTAATTGCATTAATCATGCCTCAACTATTTTAAGGATTGTCTAAGTTTAATGCTATTGTGACAACCCAAACCAAGGCAAATAAGCTTCAACTTCTTTCTGTTGGCCTCAGATCACTAAAATGCAATGCATATGCCCCCCATTCTCTCTGTCACCTACCCCAAAAACAGGTAATGCACAACAGAAGCAAGTGGGCTGACTGTGACAACTAAAGATTTCAACATGTAAGTGGAATTGTTAGCAACACTTTGTATCAGCTGCTGGAGAGCATGATGGGACAGATTAGGGATGAGAAGCCAGTCAAGATTATTCTTTTTTGCTCAGTTCTCCTTGCTTCAAAAAGCTGAGAACTTATGCAGTTTGTGAAGCATCTACCACCTTCTTTCGGTCTGTTTTCAAGCACACAATTACTGAATGCAAAATGAGACCATGTCAGATGGCTACTGCTGTGTCAGAAGTTGGAAAAAACCAAACAAACCCTATTCAACCAACCAAATGAAAAAAGCTCTCACACTAAAAAGAAGCACCTCAGCCACCGCAAATCAATCAGAACTAGCAATCTCAGGCTTACTGTCACCCCAACTTCCTCCTGCAAAAAAACCCAGCAAGTTTATTAATCAATTTCACTTTAAACTTACCAGACTTATGTGCTTATTGTAAGAAGCATACATGTGAGATGCCATCATCTCCACTGTAGTTAGTTTCTGGGGTTGAAGTAAGGAATTTAATCTATCTACAATACTAATATCCAGCTCACAAAACACTGGACTTAACTTTATTTGTAACTCTGCTTTCTGTGGAACAGAACTGAGTCTCCCTTGACTACCCTGAAAAGAAAGAGAAAAAGCACTAAAATCTTCAACACAACAGAGTGAAACAAATTATAATAAGTAGGAGTTAAGAACTCTCTGTTTTACAGTCAATTTTCTATTCAAATGAACCAAATTAGACAAAGGTTATTGTACAGAAACTTTTAATCATTTTAATCTCCCACCTTACCTGAGGTCCTCTATTATCTAAATGCTTATAATGCAGCTGGAGGCATGGCATAGAATGAGAATCATTTCTTTCTCCAGAATGAAATGTCAGCAGCTTCAGAAAAAAAAAATAGTTCAAAAATGCTTAATAAATAAGAAGGAAAGAGTTGCTACAGGAAAATATATCTGTGACATTTTACCTAGAACAGACAGGTAACCCCACACTGAAGTCAGTGAACAGAGCCCCAGCTCAACTGTTTGCTCTATCTACATATTCAGCTACCTTACTGGATTAAAAGAGCTGGAAGAATAATCACCACCACAAGAAACCTTTGCATTGCTCAACTCCATTGCTTAGTTTTTGGAGAACATTTACTCTAATGCCCAAACCATGTTAAGCATATTTAAAAGAAGTAACTAACGAAGTTTGGCTACTTGGTGCTGCTCCTGTCAGGTATGACAGAAGTTGAGTTCACTATTTGAGCACAGAACTAAAATGTCAATTTTATCTTAAAACTGTAGCATATTTTAAAAACTAAAAAACATTAAGAAACATTTAAATTACAACCATTTTAAAATATAGTATTCTCAGTTATACAATTAACATTTTTTAATGGAACTCCCTTTATTTTTAACATACCTCCGTATAGTGAGGCTGCATGGAATGAGAGTCAGTAGAAAAAAGGCATTCCAGGAACTCCATATCACCAATGGATAAGTCAGTACTAAAACTTCGTGAGGCAGCCCTTTGTCTTTGCTCATAAGACACTTTGATGCCAGTACCTATAAACCTGGATTATTAAAATTATGAATTATTAAAAGTAGCATAAAACAATAACAATTATGAAAAGTCAAGACTTAAGTATGCAAAAAAGCATCACTACAATACTTTTAAAATCATTAAAACACCGTAATTTCTCCAAATATATGAAAATAGCTAATTATAACAGATTTAGCAACAAAGACAATGAAGCTCATGTTACATAATCAACAATGGTTAGCGTAGAGAAATTTGTAAAGAACATTTTAGGCATCTAACCTGAGGTGCAGTTCATATAAAACTAACATCCTTACATAGACAATCAAGAAATCAAATGTCTCATGAAGTCTAAATTCCACACATAAGGTAAGAAAAAGTATATACAACCTTAAATATTTTACTTCATACACTGCACTGGGATCCTAAAAATTTCTGCAAAAAAAGATTGTCGCCTGACTTTATTATCTTGTTCTCACTTAGGCTTTATCCCTACCGATATCATATTTTGTACTACATAAAACCCTAAGCTCCTTCAAGCAGTAATCACTATATTGGAATAACAATAGTTCTGTAAACCACAGCTATTTGTAAAGAAATAATTTACTTAATTATTCTTGACTCTCTAGGCTTCCATTGTAGAAACTGTACCTAATTTAATTCATCTATTAAAAAGCTAGGTGATTTTGATGTTTATTCTCCTTTCTTCTTCTGTTTTAATTTTTTTTAAGAAAGACGTCTTGGACAACAGATGTCAAAATTCAAGACTATTTTGAAATTAATAAAGAAGTCTAATGCAATTCAAATATTAAGTGACACAATTCTTACGGAAATAAACTTACTTTATTCAAATTTACTTAGAATATATTTTTGTTACTTATATTTATTAATAAGCAAAGTTATACCTAAGGTGATCATGAGAACAAGCTTCTGCAAATACTTCTCGGAAGGACAGAAAATCTTCTGTTGAAAACTTAACTGGCTCAATCTTTTCTATTCGGGCAAAGAAATCCCGAGCCATTGGTGTCAATGGGTTAAGGTTCAGTGAACTTTCAGGTGGGGGTAAAGGGTCAATATGAAGTACAGACACTGAGAAAGTTCCAACTGCCAGTCTAAAAAGTAGCTCAGGTCTGGATTCATCCACAGAAACAGATCTGGATGGAATAGCTGAAATACAAAATTAAGTTCACGTAATTTTTCAGCAATAACACATTTATAAAATCATCTTACTTTTGATTTTTATTTCTTTTTACCAAGTTGCTGCATAACAATTCATTTTCATAATTATCTAAGGAAAACTATCTATCTGTTAGATACTTACATGTCCTTCTGATGGAAGTCTGGTGAACCATATTGGCTGTTAGCGAGGAACCTCTTGGAGGCTGCAATTCTTGCTTGTTACGATCAAGAAAATCACCCCAGGTTGGTTGCAGCTAAAACAAAAAATATATATGACCTTAAATTTGCAAAGAGTTGTTAGACATTAGATCAAACATAAATAATAAGGTAAATTAACAAAAAACTCCAACATGCATAAACAATCAACAGCATGCCACTTCATGGAGAATTAGTGCTCAACTTATCAATGCAGGTATGTGTTACTTTGAGATATGCCTTTTAATTCCACAGGTTTTTAAAGCTGAACTTGCACTCCCCATGAGCATATATTTTCTAGTTTCACAACTACTCTCCATGGTTTTCATTAAGAAAACATTAGGTACACAACAGATTTGGGAAAGATGGTGATAACAACAGCATAGTTTTTATATTGTTTGAGGAAAAATTTCATACAACAATTGAATACAACACTGCCTGTGTAGTCTATTTTAAAAGAAAACCAGGTGGTACACATGCAGTAATTAAAAAGAAAATAAATCATAAAGCATCCTATATAAGCTTCAAGGCATTTGAAAACACATTTCCTAGCTTAGTAGCCAAATAAATGAGAATAATTCCAATACCATTTCCATAGCAGAAAAGGAATACTATCAGCTCTACACATTTCAATTGTTCTAGAATTTTACAACAGTTCCTGACATTGTAAAGAGTGCAGCAATTATGCAACACTTTCAGACAGAAGTGTTAATTTCTGAAGATTCCAAATGCAGTTAATACTATACCACTGTAGTGCTCAGTGGAGATCCTGCTGGTGTAGTTGTGTATGTACTGGTTAAAGACAAGTCTAGATCCATGGTTGGAGGATCTCCAAGAGGCGGAAGGGAGGAAAGACTGTGGGACATGTCCATTTCAGCCATTGAGAAGAAAACTTCTTCCTCTAGTAGAGAGCCACAGATAGAAAAGAGTTATTTACTAATTAAAAAAAAACAACTCTATTTCTTACAGAAATGTATTCTGAAGTCAGAAATCTAACTGCTAGACAGAAAAATCAGATAAATAGATCATTTAGAAAAGTTCCAAGTTTTCTTGACATGAGACTAGTAGTGTCTATGGAGAGAGATTTAAATAAAAATCAAAAGACAAAAAACCTCATGAATATTTAAAACACTTAAATATTCCATTTTCATATTCAAGTTGGTATAACTTCTATAAATTGATACATTCTCCTTTTGACAAATCAAAGTATTACATATTGGAAGTAATTAGCAAAAAAGTATTCACATAAAATCAGATAAACACAACTATTATTCTAGATGTAATTTCTTCAACCACAGATTTGAAAAAATGTCATTCTGTATGTGTTTTTAGCATGTTTCACATTAACATAAACTGAACAGTTTTAAGGAAATACTGAATCAAGTCTAGCCCAATACCTAAACTAGTTAATTTTTTACTGTACTTTACAATTAATGGCACATAATTACTTCAGGTCAAAGTTATTTTAATAGATAAATTGGTCAGATTAAAAGATGAACTATCGGTTTAAACAATCTTAACAACAGGTTATTTGCTATTTTGCATCATCTTTTATACTTGCCACGACTAGAAGGCGTTCTGGCACTCTCTGTCTCATAGAAGCTTTGTTCAGATGATGCTCCTGCAGATAAAGACTCTTTCCTTAAATAACGTTTCAACTCCATCTGAATCCGATACTCATCCTCCTGTTGCATTGGCCGGTTCTTCCGATCTTTATTTGACAATTCTATACTGCTTAGACTCTCTGAGTTCAAAAACAGGACAGAAATCCTACTGTAATTTCCTTAACGGTATCTCTAATAAAATTAATCTGAAAAGTAATCATTGATGTATAAATTTACATGTGTAGTCATAGACATCTGTTATACACCAGATGTGTATATTTGTGCATTTTGTTGAAGGTTTTACTTGTTCAGAACAGATAACCCTCTCCTAGCATTTATTAACTTCACATCTGATGAAAATATTTCAAGGCTATATATGCAGTGTGTTGGTATATAAAATGGATACATTTCTCTTACCAGTCAGCTTTAGGGACTAAGGCCACAACCTCTTATAGGTTTTACTATTAAGGAATTATTAAAGTTTCAGGTTTGACGATGACACACATGGGAAACTGTATGTAATACTTCTCCAGTTGTCCAGGAACAATGAACCCGCCCAATAAAACAAGTATAGCAGTATTAGAAGAATATTAAGCACCCACCCAGGGTATGACAGATCTTTCAAAAAGATTATCTACCCTAACAAGTGCTGTTACATAAAATAGATCAGGGGAACAAACCAAAACACTCTCATTCAACTGCTGTAGTAGAAGTAACACTGCTCTTAATTCTTCACAAATACAGACAAACAAACTCAATTACAAGTCTGCTCTATATTTTCTGTGCCTGTCACTAAAACATAGGACAGAGAACCTAAATTCCTCTTGTGAAACAGAAGCTACAAGAACCAGAATTTGTTTGGTCTCCTGGTTTTCTCCACCTAAAATTTCCCCATTTCTTGTATTATTATACAGTCATGTGTCAAGACTTATTTGTTGGTTTTTCATTACTAGATGTAAGATTTGCAACTGAAGACAAGAAATTAATCATAGTCCTAACTCACAGCAGCTACAAAGCATTTTACTAATATCAGATAAAAACTCATAAAAATATACCACCACAATTTTTTTTCAACAGAGGAAACTTTATCTTGCAAAAATTATTTTTTCTTGTAATACATATTTAACTTTTACAGAATGTTCACTTGCCTGGTCCAGCAATAGCTGCTACCATGTCCAATAAAAGATGAACCTGCCTTGGTGACAGAAACAGATGTACAGAATCTATCTGTCCATCTATATCCAACTAAAAAAGAAAAGGAAAGAATGCTGTCAAGAACACTCAAGGAATTTTTCTTTACACAACTTGAATCAATTATTTGGATAATAGATTTTTATGCTGGAAAGAATAGAATCATTCCACCAGTATCTGCATCTTCTATACAACAACTAGAAACTTAATTTTCTGTTTCTTCTAACCTGTACCTTGGCAGGATGAATGCAGATGTGTCACTGGCTACCAGCTTAAAATAAATACACCATCTCATAACAGAAA
Organism: Leptocoma aspasia; assembly: GCA_013399835.1. Classification (NCBI taxonomy): domain Eukaryota; kingdom Metazoa; phylum Chordata; class Aves; order Passeriformes; family Nectariniidae; genus Leptocoma; species Leptocoma aspasia. The sequence continues at coordinate 726,524 of VXAX01004077.1, read as the reverse complement.
AAAAATCAAGAATTCCATTGATCTGCTAATTTTTTTCTTTAATAGTTCCCAAAGTAATCAAAAATAAAGTCAGTTTTACTTATTAATTATGAGATATTCAAGTAAGCACCTTTTAAAATAGACCTTAAAACTAAAAAGGTCTTCTGTTTTGTATATTAATACTTTTGAAATTGGCAGGATTTCTCTATTTCACACCAAGGAAATGTTATTTTACTTTTCAAGGACTCTTCTTAACTGAATAAACAAGGACAGTTAAAGATGGACTAGAAATTGCTAGACATAAAATAAAACCTCTACTGCAGCAGAAACTTTATGCTTTCTATAAAATATGGTACGCTATACAAAACAGGTCAACAGCCAATTTAAAAACTGGAGAGATGGGGAATATATTACACAGCTTTACTTATATACTCACTACCATGCCTACTTGTTTTCTGAACACTTAAATTCAGTCTCTCTCTACATACAGGAACCCTCATTTAACAGATTTCAGCGTGCCCTCACTCATCTGGCTACCATAAAGAGGTCTTTTTACACATATTTATTAGGTTAGAACATAAAAAATCAACATGAAAACTATGGCAATTCTGTTCCCCTGAGAATATTACAGCTTTTTCATTTGTACTAGGAAAAAATAGGAAAAAAAAATTCTACAGAACTGTTCATTTAGTTAAAGACCAGGAAAGCATGACTAACCTTAGCTCCAGGAAGTACTTCATTTTGCTTTAATGTGAGGCTTAATTCCATTCTGCCAGTCAGCTTACAGATCTGTACAGGATCAGAAGGAGTAATTTCTGGCAAGTTTCTTGTTAATTGTGGATGTGGCTCATAAATGATTTTTGGATTCCAGCTAGGTGAAAGCTTTGGTTCAGTTGCCTTAAAAAGTTACAGATAAAGGCATATCTTTAGAATAAGAATGTATCCCATTTCTTAGGAAAGAAATGCAAAACACAAGCATTTCAAGTAAGCCTATCACACAATCACTTTACAAACTATAAATTTGACAAAGGTATTAAAAACATGTATTGGTAACTGTGAAAAAACAAGGCACATAGAATGTGAAGCATTAGGCCTTTGAAAAAAGAAGAGCAAGTTTCCACAGAATAGTGAATTGCAACGTTCTTATATTTCTAGTTCTTAAAGCTGCAACCAGATTCCAGTACAACACATCCTAATTTCTACTCAGTCCTAAAGTCCATTTCTTTGCCTCTCTTCAAAATCAACAGGAACTGATTATAAAACTTCCTAAACACAGATTTAAGTACAAGTTCAACTCCTATATCCTTCAGAATTAATCTATTAGTGTAATAATATGTTGTTTCATCAATTTACATCTTTATATAATGTATTTTTTTTTACCAGCTGTGTAGCTGAACACACTGGGGAGGACTTTGCTGATGCAGGAAACTCATCCCAGAAGAAAGAGACACCTGAGAGCTGCAGTAATTTGTGAGCAAAAGCCGTGGGCTGATGTACATTAATTCCAGAGCACTCATCTGCAGTTTCATCACAGTACATAGTTCTGGGAGGCAAAAGAAAGGAAATGAAGACAGTGAGTGCATGCAAATTGTTACTTCTCTTGTGCCCTTTAGCCTTTAAGTTTGTACACGGTCTCTCTCTTCTTACTTTTACAGTGCTGTTCACTGTCATGAAATGAAAACTCACCACTCTCTGGGAATGGGTGGAAATCTTAACTTTTCTATGGGACACCACCAGAAAACCAAGACATGCTTCCCATGTGAACATACCCCCGGGAACACAATAACCTGAAGATTATAAATGTTTAAAACCAAATATATTTCATCAGTAACTTTCAGTAAGCATCAGTTTTATTTGATGCTGATCTCAATACTTTGCAAGAAAGCATGATTACACTCTCCCATAAGTTGAAAATAATATACATTAAGAACATGTACAGTATTCATGTTCAAAGTAATTACAGAATTCACATGGGCTCTTTTGAAAGTTCACATAACCTAAATTCTTTCTGGGTTTGGGCATTTTTTTTCAGGACTGTACCTCTTTTTCTAAAAAGATTTAAAGTGTCTTACTCAAAAGGGTCAGTTCTCTTTTCTAATTGTACATGTAACATGTACACGTGGCCTGACTGGCCAGCAATATACACTGGCTATTGAATATCTGAGAAATGTTATTCATTAACTGAAGTTGATGAAAATGTACATTGGGAAAAAACCAGAACTCTTCTAATTTGATGGTTAAATAACTTTAGCATAAACATGGTAAGTGGAATCTGAGTGAAGACAATGCTCACTAGCATTATAAAAGAGGTGCTCAAAAGCAAGTGTCTAACTATGTACTAAGAACTTGTGTATATGAGTAAAATGTATTTTACAGGAAATGGCAAAAAGTGCCTTAGGGAAAAAAATCCACAGATTTAAAAAAAAAAAAAATCCACAGATTTCACCAATTTACCTTTCAACTCTGATCTCAAGTGCAGTTCCACTTTTAGAGTTTTCCGGCACATGTTCTATTCGTAACACAGTATCCAAAAAGGTAACTTTCACTCTTCTTAGAACTTAAAAGAGAAAACAAAAAAATACAGTGTAGACTATTAAGTAACTGAATTCTGTAACCATATTAAATGGTCTTTGATTTTAAGCTCTCAATATTTGTTTCAGTGGAAATTATCAATTCAGTTTAATAAGGTAACAAGAGCTCAATAGACAATATAAACTCCTATTAAATGACCAATATGTATATCCATAGCATAAAACTGCTCTCTAAGGCTCAGAATTTGAGTAAGTGACAGTTCAAACCAAATTCTCCCGTAGCTCAGTGTGGATGATCCTCAAGGAAAGTAACACCTTCATTCTGCACCATGTCTGAACCGTTAAGCATTGCTGCAGCAGCATGCTGCCTGAACTGAGTAATTCCATCTCTAGACGGGACTTTAAACGTTTCCCTTAGCTCAGACATTTCTGCACAAGGTTCTCCACCACATAATGTGATCATAAGCCCTTGGTCTCGTCCACTTAGAAAAATCACCTCCAACATAAAACAGTTCCTGAAGTACTTCTATCAACACAGTGTGATTACGGAGATGCATACAACATAACAGGTCAGCTTTGCACAAACACAGCTGAAAAAGCATTTTCCACTTCTTCAACAGCATCACTATTAGCAATTGATGAATTACACAGCCATCTCCAAAACTAAGACATATCATCAATCCCTCAGGCAGAGATTTAGCTGGATTTATTCTGGTGAAAACAAACACCAACTTGCCCTGAAACAGAGTTCAATCTGTCCACTGAGGGAAGTATAAAAATATTTTAAGAAGTAAATGGGGCTTTTTTCCCCCACTTCAAATTCAAGATCATTTGTCCTGCATTCCTTTTTAGATTTTACAAGCAATGCTAACAAGTGAAAATTAGTCAGATAAGTTATGGCAGCTGAGATGCCATTTTGTAAAACTGAGACACAACATAAACCAATTAAATCTCAGATGTTAATTCAGATAATTCTCAATAATTGATTCATACCTGTTTCGATAGTTTCTGCAAACTTCTCAAGTCCTTCAAAAGGCTGGGACCCTTCTCCTTGTTCATCTGTCAATTTTTGGCTAAGACACTCTTTTGCAAGCTGCATACTACTGGTCATAAAACTTGACCAATACATAGGCTCTGAACCAGATGCTGTGGAGTAAAATAAGTCTTAATAAGTTAAACATGGACTTTATGAAATTATATAAAGACAAAACAAAGCAATATATTTGGCACATCCAGAAAAGAGTTTCAACAACTTAATAAGAAGTTATACTTAAAAACAAATATAGTTATAATCTCTCATTATAAACTTCACTACTTTAAAATTAATGTAATCTATTTAGACTGCACTGGTGAGATTCTGGTATTTGAAAACTCAGTATAAACAAGATGAAATCAGGTAATCAACAGTGTAATCAATTTTCAGCAGTGGTTTAAGTAATTTAAGCAATCAAATAATTTCTAGAGTTCTTTTACTATATTGGTATGTTTTTGCAGGCGTAATTGGCAAAATGAAGTAAGTCCAATTTTTAAGAATTATTTCTTTAAAAATTAAAAAAAACTTAAAAGTTTCTTATTCCTCTTGAAACATATCCTGGATGGAGGAACACTAAGCAAGGTTTAAAATGTTATCTTAGCATATTAAAACATGTTTTAAATGCCTAACACAGACCTGACATAGTAAGTAAAACATAATAAAATCCAAGAGCACAGCAGGTATTAAACTGAACAAGTTTTTCATCAGCCAGATTAACCTAATTGACAATGCATTCCTATCAGCTAATGCCAAGGCCATTGTGAGCAAATACTATAAAACTATGGATAAGAAAAGTTAATCAAATTCAACTATCACACTCTAGTACAGGCAGACAAAAATAAAAGTAGCTCAAATACAAACATGTTTAACAGCAAAACATTTCTGTTAAGCATTCAGTCTGGAAACATCCATGTGGCTACAGATGTGTGATCAAAATGGTGTGATCAGATGGTGTGACCAGCACCATGGTGTTTTTTCTAAACTATTTGGTCTATTATAAAGCACTGTACATCAAAGAGAACTAACTGAATGCAGGTGAAGAAATAAAAGTTTCCTCTTAATATTACCATTCCTTCAAAGCAATAATCTTACATCAGAAAGTAACATAGCTCAAAACTTAATTCCAGTTAAGCAATTAAGGATGAAATGTAGAGTACATGTAAGCAAGCAAGTCATTTAAGGTAACTTGCAAAAGATGAGAAATAGGTTTTACGCATTTTTTTTTCTTCTTTTTGTGTTTAAAAAATGTTTTCTTCCACCTTCTCTACTCTACAAGAAGGAAATCAAATTAAAATCCTTCAGACATTCAAATAATTTTTCACAACTAAAAATGCACTGTGCGTTCCACAGAACTTATGGAAGTTTGATGACCAGTAAAAATTTATCACCAGGACAATCTAAACTAGATCAGTAACAAGCATCTGGATACAGACAAGCATTATAATCAAAGTTAGTATGTATTTAGAGTACTTAAAAGTCATTATTTCACACTGCAACAGCAATCAAATTGCATTTGTTGTTCTCTAAATACACAAGAAGATGCATCTTTTAGCCTAAAGTAGACAAAGGAAGCCAGAACCTCCCATAACACCCTCCCAGTCTTACAGCAGGATGTTGTCCTGCTGCCACCCAACAGCCAGCTACTAACACTGCCCCACAGAACTGCACAAATAACACCCAAAAACTGCAAAAATTCCTTCCCACACTTCCATTTCTATAGGCCTGAACAGCTTGGAAGCCATACAAGAGTAGGAACATTATAAGCATTTCAAGTTATTTAACAGAGCAACAACTTATTGAGTTGACAATCAACTGACAAACACCAGACAGTTTCTTTTTTTATTAGTTCTCAATTATTAATGTATGGAAGCTAAATGACATTTTAAATAAGGCTAAGAATTGACTACAGTGAAGGTAGACTTTTGACTCTGAGAAACTGCAAAGAATCTCCTTCTCTAAAATCAAAAAAAAAGCCTACCAAGCCTTGGTCTTGGCCTGAAGACCATCTCTAATCCTTTTACTTCTAATGCACAGTTATCCTGCAGCAACGACCCCCACGGGACAGATAAAGAAATTGATTGGATAAATCCATCTGTGACTTCCAGAGGTGCATCAGCAGACTCCAGGATCTCATTAAGACACTAGAAAACAATAAAATGAAATTTTAAAATCATAACGTTTTTTAAAATCACATCCATAATTTTGTGTCTAACAAATAAAAACACTTTGACGCTACTAGAAAATTAATTAGACAAAAAAAATACACATTCAAGTATTTCCACTCCATTGCAATTTCACACTATCTAGCTTTCAGAATTGTTCTGTGGAGGCTGTATAATCTGTATTTTTGCACTATACAAAAAGAAATGTCTTATAACTTACTCTTATAAATACTAGAATACTAACAAAAGTTAATCTGTCCTTTCTTTGGCAGTACTTGAAGAAAACTGAAAACAGGCTGACAGTAAAAGCACAAAAAGTACCTAGTTTCTATGACAGGAGTATTTCACAGCATGTAATTTCAATATAAAGTTAATTTTTGATTTCTCTGTGACAGTAGAACAATGGAGCCAAACAATCTTCTTTTGCTGTGTAACATACTTGCCATTTCTAAATCACATCTTTATAGTGGCATTATATAAACACTGCTACCATCAAGTTGCCCAAAGTATCATAACAGCTCTAACGTAGTAATTTAGGATTTTCAAGTTTTCCACAATCCACAGAAGACTCCCTTGTTGATCTATATAGGTTTCATTACATCCATACACATGAAATATATTCTTCACACTTAGGCTAATAAAAAAGTGAGTTCCTGCCTGTGCTTTGATTTAAGAATGTATTTAAAACTTAAGTTCTTAGATAGTAAGTAATTACGCTGCTTTAATGAGACAAATCCCAATCTTAATCACATACCAAATTCAGTGAGTTCAACTTCCCAATGTAAACAAGACCCTACTAAAGACTGTGGTTGTAATAATAGGACATAATCTCCAACTGGCAACAAAAAGTGTGGTTTTGACCTTCCTGAATTTTGAACAAGGCCACTGATTTTACCTGAGAAAATGCATAAATTCAACATCATAAGTTTTGAAAAAAATAAGGATTTAAAAGTTGTTTGCCATTTTAATTGTATTTAAAATATTCCAATTAAATAGAATAATTTAAAAAGAAAGAAAATAAGCTTTCAGAAAATTACATTTTTAATTCTTATGTCTCCAGGTGCAAGTTTCCCATCATATTAACTTGTTGCTCTCCTTATGCTCTTAATAACCTTGATTTTAGAATTTTGTTTGCTTTGCATGTTCAGCTTTTCTAGCTTCTGTTCCAAAGTCCACTCAAGCAGCGGAAAAAGACATCAACTTTAAAGAAACAGAACCTGAAGAGTCATTTTGGGAAATTATTTAGGAATCAAATAATCAACTAAAATTCAGTGACATTAAAATTTAATAAAATAATATAAAAGCTCAAACATATTTGAACTTATATTTAAGAATTAAACATATGGCAGTAGCATAAGATAAGGCAAAACTAATTATTAGAGATTAAAACTGTATTTTAAAATACCACAGGTTTCTTTAAATTACTTGAACGAATTTACAAAGTAATTTGCTATAGCAGGAAGTAAGCCAGCTACCATATTTTGAATAAATCTGACTCATGTCTTTTTGCTACCCATGTGCATGGTGATAAAAAATAAGCGTGTTTTAGTACACTGCTTATTATTTTAAAATAGAAATTTACTATCTGAAAGTAAAAAAACTGAAGCACTCTTGAGCTAAATTGCTTCATAAATAGGTCAATTGTTCCTAGAAGGAAGTAATTAGAGCATTCAAAGTGAAATTTTAAAATCAAAGCACAGCCTTCATATCAGGACTTGTTTCCACATTATTGACCAACAGTCCACAAAAGTAGTATTTAATCTATGCTAAAATTCAACCACAAACTTCAGGCATTACATTTTGATTCTTCTGAACAGCCCAGGCCCCAAAAGGCCTTACATTAATAGCACCAGGAATTCCTACGTATATCTACAACCTCTAAACACATACAATGTTGGCTAAAGTATCTACAGTGCTGAGATGAACAGAAGTATCTGCAAAAATGGATGCCATGTAAAAATGCAGTCATCCTGGTGATTCATTGAGAACAAGGTTACAATGACTAGGGGGGAAAAAAAAGCTGTAGTACTTCCGTGACCGCTGCTTCTGCAATCTGTCATACGTGAGAGTCACGTGCAGAGAACCTCAAACATGTAATTGTTTACAAGTGGAACAGAAAAATGCTGATCCACAAATGGGGAAGATCACCTAAGCATTACAGCATGTTCATTTAATCACTGTGTACACGTTAGGCACACTTCATTTAGTACTGCCCCGTAACTGCTTTGTTACCAAGTATTTTGTATTTTTAACAATATCACTCTGACTCGCGAAGAGTGCTCAATACCCACTAGAGGGCAGAAAAATTCAATTAAAGCGAGGCAGCCTCACTGCAAGCGTGCCACAGAAAACAAGCTGCAGACACAGCCAGAAAAGAGAAGAAGGAAACAAACAAGCAAACAACAAAAAAGTCCACACTCAAACACTGGTGGCACTGAGCATTTCTGCAAGCGTCTGTCCCCTACCGCTTTCAAACACATTTTAACACAAACACCATTAAAAAGCATTACCTGAAAACATCATCCAGTCACAAGTATTTTTAAATGTACCCAGAGTGGCCTAATACCAGCACATACGCTAATAAAAATGCGATTTGGAAAGCATTAGAGCAAAGGACCTAGCTCATCATCTACGCTACCCTGGCAGTCAGTGACTGGTTCACTGCAGTGCTTAAGTCTCCTCATGACAGACACTCGACTGTGTAATCGACAGGTAGAATTCAGTAACGCTGGCAATTAAACCAAGAACCTTTACCAAATATTACGAACACAGTAATCCAAAGGTCTAGCTCTACAGTAGGCTGGAAATATGCATATCTGTGTATGGACACATACATATTAAAAAAACATATACGCCAGGACTGGAGTGTGACAGGCCACCTGCTGAGCAAACTCCAGCTAAAATCAGCTTTCTTTTTATCAACAAGTACTTTCACCACTACAAGACGAGGGGACAATCTTTAGAGATCTACACAAACTAAGATCAGCATAACACTAACATCAAGAACCAAGATATCTCCAAGACAAAAACAAAGCACAGATACCACAGGGATTACTTTGTTTTCACCGTCTCTAGTGAACATACTCCTAATTAACTACAAGGATTTTTAGCAGTTTGGGCTACACTAGTTCGTTCTCCATTAAATACCAGCCGCTATTGCCTTCTTTCAGTTTTTGTTTCCTTTCTCATAATTAAAAACTATGCAATCGAAATGTGGCTAGAAAAACGCATCTGTAATAAATGCCAAGATTTTTTTTTTCCTTAAGAGCTAGCATATCAAACAACAGTTCCCTGGATTAAATGCTAATTATGGCTATAACTATTTGCATAAAAGAGGCTGGGTATTGAAAATAAAGTGGGCGGCAGCCGGGGGCAGAGAATCAGCTGGTCCCTCAGACGCAGCAGGAGCCGAGGGGGTGAAGCGCCAGCATCTCTTACCCACTTATCCAGAGGGACCTGCGTCAGGGAGCCGGTGCCCTGGTAGAGATCCAGGCTGAGCTGTTCCAGGCTGAGCTTCTCCTGCAAGAAGTGGCCCAGGTACCTCTGCAGCAGGTACCTGCAGGCTCTCTTCTTGATGGACTCCGAGAAAGGCCACGGCATGGCGGCTGCACGCCGGGGGCCGCGANAGAGCTGCAGGCGAGGGCGGCCGGGCCTGTCGCGGCAGATCGTCTCCTTCCTCCCGGCGCCCCCCGCCGACCACCGGCACCGTGACGTGCGGGAAGTGGCGTCGCCGAGCGGAGGAGGAGGGGGCGGAAGCGGCCGCGGGAGGGGGCGGTGCGGCCGGAAGGCGTCGTGCAGCCGGTGGCGCCGGGGCCGCCTCTCCGGGNCGGCCGCCCGCCGGTGCTGGTGCGGGCGAGGTGCTGCCCCGTGCTCTCCGGGGTGCGGCGGGGGTGGGAGCGGTCCGTGGGAGCGGGAGGCTGCGCAGCTCGGTATCCAGCTCCCCTGTTGCCTGCAGCTTCTTCGGAATTTGTTTGTATGTCGAAGGTGGGATTTGGCGGGAAGCGGTGGATGCCGTGGACTGAATGTCCCGCATGCTGCGGAGCGGTGATTGGCAGCCCCCATTTCCTCCTGGCAGCAGCGCTCAGCTACCAGAGCTGTCGGGGCAGCATCCCAAGGGGCTTTCCCTGCTGCCTCAGGCAGGTTCCACAGGTGTCAGCTGAGGCCTCCTGGCGACGCTGGTACCCACTGCCGGAGCCGCGGTGACGGCCCCGCTGGGGCTGTCCCGTTTTGGTACCAGTCGCTCGCAAAGACCAGCAGCCTGTGTCTCTGAAATGTATCGGCAGTTGTGCATAAAAGATGAACAGGAGCTTTATTCTTTAGTGACTGTAACAAACAGCTGCCGTTAATTCCTAAGGTCTCTGATAACCCATTTAGTATACAGGCTTTTCTAAGTCTTCCTTAAATGCACCAACAGTAGGGTTTTGTTTAGTGCAGCTATTGATTTTGCTTTTTCCAGGCATGACTTGTCTTCCTCCTACATTCTGGATCAGCAAAGGGCAGAATTAATGACTGCTGAACCTAACAGATTCTTATACCACAGAATGCGAGTTAACTTGCCTAAGAAAAGTGAGCTTCAGTAATACTGATATCACTTCTAAATGTTCATGTAATCTTCTTCAGCACTTGTTCTGAATATCTGGGTTTTGAGTTCTCTAGATGTTATTTCATGAGTTATGGAAGTCACTGGGTTCCATAGTTTCCTTTTTTTTTTCGACAATCTTGAATACGTCTGTTTAAAATATAACTTGTGTTTTATGATGTTAATATATACTGAGTGCAGTGGTATCATAAGTCATTATAAAAATAAATGTTTTTATATGCAGAATGGAGACTGATTGCAATCCTATGGAGTTGCCCAATAATACAGGATTTGAAGAGGATTCTGATTATAGAGACTTCGAAGGAACAGATGTGAAAGATATGAGACTAGAAGCCGAAGCTGTTGTAAATGATGTTTTGTTTGCCGTCAGCAACATGTTTGTGTCAAAAACCCTTCCCTGTGCAGAGGATGTGGCATATATCAATGTGGAAACCAGGGAAAGGAACAAATACTGTCTGGAGCTCACTGAAGCAGGACTCAGGGTAAACTAATTTGTTTATAATTTCTTAAACTTCTTTGTTTTGAACAGTGACCATATTCAAAAGGTGCCTAGAAAAATACTTCATTGACAACCACACATATTCCTCTTGTACTTTTATGAAAGCCTGATCTACGTGTTTTCTTCTAGAAGAGGGAACTTTAGCTAGTTACCAATAAAGCAAGAAGGGAAGTTAATAAAAAAACAGGAATTTATTTAAGGCACAAACTGGTGAAGATAGAATCAGCAATTTGTTACAGGTGTGCCAATCTTTCAGTTTCTCAGGTACCCAAAGAAGTCAGTAATACAATATCTATACAATTTTTTTTTGCACCTTTTGTAATTTTTGTACAGACATATAAATGTGAGTCTTCTTTTCGAAGGATGTATTTTACTAACATTCTGAGTTTTGGACAAAAGGTATTTGAAATTGTCTTAAATACTGTATAACCAGTAAACTCCATAGTAGAAAGCAGAGACTGCAATTTAAATTCAGTATATTTTGTTCTTACAAAACATTGTTCTGTGCTACCCTGACTGGCAAAGTTAAGTGTTGTGCTACATGTACCAAGGTCATCAACACAGAAATTTAACCACCCAATTCTTTTTTGCAGGTAGTAGCTTATGATTTTGATCAGACTGATGATAGACTGCAAACTCCATATCATGAAACTGTCTACTCCTTATTGGACTCTCTCAGCCCTGCATATCGAGAGGTGTTTGGAAATGCATTACTACAAAGACTAGAAGCTTTGAAGAAAGAAACTCAGTCATGATTTACCCAGATATAAGGAAGATTTAGTGCCAGAAGGAATTCTTAGTATGAAGCACTGAGATCTTCTTACAAACATCTTAAGCTTCATTTCTTGCATTAAAGTATACTTCATGCTACTACATTATTATATAACATTTATATGTTATAACAAGTATATTATATAACATTTTGCTACCATGGGTTTGCATATGTCACAATGTTATTAAAAGCCACTTTGATAAATAGCAGAAAAAATTCTTAATTTTACTTTTTGTTGTAAATAAGCGTGTAAGTTGCTCCATACAATGTTCAAAAACCTTGGTCTCTTTTCCAAGTCTTAGTATTCAAAACTAAAAAAATAGAGACTGAATGTTACAGATATAAGTAGTAGTTCTTTGTGTGTGTGCTTACTGATAATTTTCATGCCTTCTTTTTAAAATAGAAGGTAACTACTTGCTCTACCCAGTTAATGAAAAAATTACTGGAAAACTTCTGCAAAGAATTCCTGCTTGATTTGCTATACATAAATCTGAAAGTTGTCAGCTTTGCAGCTAAAAAGATGGTTCTTCAACAGTTGAGCATTGCTTATATAGTGGCGGTATCTGAGTTGAAAGCAAGGCTCAGCATTAATTGATCTGTCCTTGTCTATGGCAACCAGCAAGCTCCAAATAATACACAAGATGAACTGCTTATATATGAATGTATTGTCTGAAATGCAAATGATTAAGCACAGAATTAATGGGCTACACATTTCCTAAAAATGATGTTATCTATGCTATAAATATGTACACTGTACTGCAAATGTTTGAGAGGCTTGGAAGCCTGTTTACTATTTTGAATGTGTGTTTACATGATGTATAGGATATACGCAAGAGTATTTTTGCTTCAGCCTTTACTTTCTATAATACAGTACTTTGGTACTCCCAATTTTCACATTTTCTCCCTCAATTGTACAGTGTCCTCTCCTAATGAATACTAAAGTAAGCACTGTAACATTAATTGCATTGTATTGGTTTGAAACCAAAGGCTGTACGGAATTTGCTAAGACTTATACAAGCTGGAATATATAACTTGTATTTTCTACTTAAAAACTGGTACAACTCTCTTTATAAATCAATTGTTCTGCTATAACTTTTCAAGTATGTAGTGAATGGTAGACTTTTTAAAAATTAGAGTTGGGTAGAAATGCTTGTACAGTTGAACTGATGTTCTGTGACATTCACACTTTTTGTATTCTTCTATTATTCTGTATTTGTGTGTCTTTATTTAAACAATCCTGCCATTATTCTATGCTTTTGTGACAAGTACATGCAGGAGCTTTTTTGGAGCCACATTTAGGGATTTATTGGTTCTCACAGATTCCAGTGACTTTCAGTAGAGCTATGTTGGCTTCTACCTGCTATGGTTAGTCATATGGGTCAGACAAGCCTAGCAGAGCTTTTGTAATGGTTTTGAGTTGGCAACATGCAACTATGACGACTGTAATTAGTGCTTCTGTTTTCGAGAGCTTAATTTCATGGTTATTATCTTTTTGGGTTGAAACTTCTGAAACTAGTCCACTGCCCTAGGGTATGCTTCCATGCTCCAAAAACTGTTCATAGGCTCTTTTTTGAACACAGGTCTGTGGCACGTGGTTAGTCCTCTGTGAGGAGAATGTACTTTAGCAAATTTATATTTGAATATTTTTCCTTGCAACTGATTTACTTGTTCAATTTCAATGACTAAAGAATTAAATAAATGAACCGGTGCATTGAAGTTTTCTTGTGGGGGGTGGAGCTACTGCAAAGTGGAGAGTGAACAACTGAAATCATGCCCTTAGACAAATCTTAAATAGCTGTGGACTATTTGGAAAACTGCTTGTAAACTTGTATCAGCTGAAACTTTGTCATGAAACAGCAAGGTAAGGTATGTGATTGTAAAGGACTTGGAGTGTCAGAAATCCCAGTGGAAAAATTACACATAATGTTTCATTACTAAATTTTGGGGTTTGTTTTTGGGGTTTTTTTGTTTCATTTTGTTTGTGTGGGTGGTTTTTGTTTTGTTGGTTTTTTTTTTTTTTTGTCTTAGAGGTCTTTAAACTGTCATTTTGTGTGCTTATTATAAGCATACTTTGAAAAGAGGCATTTTCTAGGTGTTAACAGAAGAAACTTGTGCTATTTCTTAAACTGTATTGCAGGGTTAACTCAAAAGTGGAACGACACTGTCATTCCACCGTTTCTGGGTCACTGAGGATGAGCAAAATGCTCTCCCATGCCTGTCCTGGGGCACTGCTGCCCTATGGAGGGAGCGTCTCTGCAGCACTGAGGAGGCAGAATTTAGGGTCTCCTTCAGCTGCCACTTGTTTCCATTGTCCGGAGCTCTGAATAAGTGCTGCTACTGTAGCTGCTAGTCTGTGAATCGCCTGAGCAGCCGCACAGCCTGCCTGCCGCGGGAAAGGACGGCTGATAACCTAATTAACATCTATTTTAGTACCACACGCGCCTTGTGCCGCTCGGAGCCAAGTCCCACACCTAGAGGCCGCCGCCGTCCCGGGCCGGGCCGGGTGCCCACGGCGGCTGCGCGCAGCGCGCGACCGCCAGTGCCGGGGCGGTGCTACGGGCAGCGCGCCCCCAGCGGCGGCCGGGGGAAGTGCGCCCGCCGCCGGTCGCGGGGCAACGGGCCGCGTCCCGGGCAGCGGCCATGGAGGAGGAGGAGGAGGAGGCGCCGCCGGGCCGCCGCGTCTTCCTCAACCACCTCGACTCCTACTGCGGCCGCAGCATCGGCGAG
>VXAX01004077.1:702044-712205 GCA_013399835.1 Leptocoma aspasia | reverse complement strand
CACCTCCGCGCGCCGGGGAGCCGCGGCTGGTCCCCGGGGAGTTCGGCCGGGTGGACAGGAGGGCCAGCTGAAATAGCTGCTGAGGAGACGCACCGGAGCAATTAAAGGGAAAAGATGGAGTGAAAATGAGGAGTAAAAATAAAGAGTTAGGAGCAGGGGGTGGGGATAAAGCCGGTCGGGAGCGTTCAGGCAGCAGCTGACGCTGTGGAGGGCGGTAACCAGCTGCCCTGTGAGGTAACCCCTGCCCGAGGGGAGCCCGGTGCGGAGCGGAGGCACCCCGGGACTCGCCAGCGCCTTCGGCTTTGGGGCGTAGGGCACAAGTCGAGCCAAAACATTCCAGCCGAGACTGAGCAGTCCCTAAGGTTTTCCCTTCAATGGGAAGCTGTTTCTGAAGCGCATTACCAGCAACAGGAGCAGGGCTGGTCCAGCGGTGCTGGTGCCTTCTGGAGATCACGAGAAGCAGTGTAGGGCTCCTCAGATACTTGCATACAAATTATGTGTCTTGTATATTGCAGTATTTATCCACCTGTGTTGTTGGGGCGGCGCTTGAAAGCCCAGATGAAGAAGAGGAGGAAGATGAAAATGATTCAGCTGCTGAGGTTCCCACGGCCACGGGGGAAATGTACGAAATAGTGGGTACTCTTTCTAAACCAGAGAGTACTAGTCCACGTTTTGCAAAGGAAACGTATGCAGTAAGTATGAGTCTGATTTCAGATTGCCTTTAGACATCATTAGAAATATTGCAGGTCATGTAAAATGACCTGCACTAATGAAATGGTCTTTTGTTCCTGCTGGAAGCTGTAAATATCTGTTTCATTCCTTCTTATTCCTTGCTTCCTGCATGTGCTCTGCTTTCCCCTCTTCTAAGTCTGACACAGCAAATTGTAAAAGGAAGGAACATAGACAGAAAATAGATTATGTCCTCTTCATAACTTTTTTTAAAAAATCTATCTTGATGACCCACAAGTCTGCTTTCTTTTTGTCTATCACCATTTTGCAGGTAGCAGTGCTGGAATCAAAGTTAGTGTCCCCCTTAACTGTTCACTGAAATCACAGCTTTCACTAGCAGCTAATTGTTCTGAATACCTCCATCTTTGTATAAAAAAGTGTATTTCTGGACTTTAATTAACTAAAGGAGGCTTGTTCTTATGAATGTGATTGCTTGATTTAGTTTTCTGAAACTAAAATTGCCTCTGTTTCAAACTGCTTGTTATAAACTGATTATTATTCTTCTTATTGAAGAATCTCTTCCAACATTTGAAATTTTTGATTCAGAAGTCTATGCAGCTGAATTGTTCAATCAGGAAATTATAGCTGGTGGTGTTTAGTTTTTAACCCCTGCTTTTGCCCAAAGTGTTTGCTGGATTTGCTCAAGTGGTAGAGATAATCTGCACTTAATAAAAATTACTATCTGGCAAGGAAATTGACATTTTTATGTCTTCTCCATTCTGCCAATGGATAGTTTAAAATATCTGGATTAGTAGTAGATATTTTTTGATACTCACATGCACTAATAGTATGGATACTAAAATACCATTAAAAGTCCATATTTTTGATCTATGTTAATGTGTACTCTAAATTAGAAATTTCAGCATTTCATTTCCATTTCATCAGCTTTCTTGTATCTGACAGATAAAAGTTTGATAACTATCTTATGAATAATTCCAACATCCTAGTGTTAGAAAACCACATCCTATCCAGAAATGGAACTTGGACTTTTTTTTTCCTAATGACAGAATCTAACTGTTTTTCCCTCAGGTCTCTTCTCGAGAAGCACTCTTAAGCCACTTGCTTAAGTGTGAAATTGTTTTATATAATATTACTGAGGATGCAAACCAAATTGAGGAAGCAACGTGGGCTGCTTCTGGTTAGTATAGCTTTACCTGAAAAGAAATTTGATTTCTATGCAGCCATCAAAACTTGCCATAAATGTATAATGAAATTATCATGGATTCACTTTAATATAAAATTGGGTTCCTTGATGAAGAAATGCTGCACAAATTGTTTGGATAAATAGCAAGGAACCATGGAATGTACTGTCACATCAGAAGGGGGACAAGCTGACATTGAATGGTCTAACGCTTTAAATGGCACGTCTGTGTAGGCAGTAATTTCCCTAAATAACTGTCAACCATCATCTCATCTATTTGCATTGGAGGGTGGGTAAATTTGCTCCTGTGATAGTCAAAGAATGTTTCAATATTTTACATAATTATTTTTTTCTTAAAAGTCCAATAAAAATATTGCTAACTGTCTTTTGAAAACTTTCTACTTATTGTTACACCCAAATTCAAATAGGCAGCTGTAATCCTTTTATGGTGAGAGTGCAATATGATTCTTTATTTAACAGCTAAACTAAATTATGCTTTCCTCTTTATGGTATGAACACTCGGACAACAGAATAATTTGCATAATAAAAAATTCATTGTCTTGTTTGATATTAAAATAAACTTTATTTGCATTAAGTAGTGCTTTTTTTTCCTATCACAAAAACCCCACACTTTTTTATTTCCTTTCAGTATTTCAGCAGTCAATAAAGATTAATCGTTTGCTAGTATAGATTGTTTTGTTGGGGATTTTTTCCTCATAATATGTAGCTCTTGTGTCAATGCCCAATAATTTAATTCTTTATTATCATTATTCTCTATTTATTCTCTTTCCTGATTTTTTTTATCTTTATTTTATATTAACTCAAAGAACATTTGCTTAAAAAGACATAGAACATTGGTATGTGTCTATACAGGACCTTTATATAAAAGCAAAAATACAGTTTGAATAATACAGTTTAAAATAAAATCCTTGCTTTCATTTAACAGCCCTACATAAGGAAATAGAGACTTTTGCAAAACAAAAGTTATTCATCCTCATTTCAACAATTATGACCTGGGGAAATACCAAACCCCTTGATCCTGTAAGTAATATCAAAACATTATTTTTTTTAACCAGATGTTGCCATTTAATGTAAAATATTCATTACAATCAGTTACACAATGTATTTCAGGTGTGTACTTCAATGATAGCTAGTAAACTGAGCGGATTTTTAGGATTCTTTCACCCTTACCCACTACTTTCTGCCAAAATTGCTGGATGAAATTCACTGGCAGAAAAGTTTAGGCATTGGGCTATAATACAGAAAGACACAAGGAGTTGCTTGGTCAAGAGGCATAACCACCAAATGCACTGTTTTTCAGTGCATATTTAATGAAATACATAGTTCAAATGAATACATCTTTATATCAATATATGTAAAGTATTTTCAGGAGCCATGTTGGGTGCTCTGTAGTATGCTATTGCAATCCTCAAATTCAGTGTTACAGAAATAGAGTTTTTTCAACCTTGTGTAATGTTATATATAATAAAAACTAATGTTTTTTAAAATATAAAAAGTAGTTAAAAATCTTTTACTGTGAAATTTGAAATTGAACTAACGACATTTTCAAAATGCTGAAGCTCAAGCATCAAAGTCAGAACCTTGAAGAATTTCAAATGGAGACAAAGTTAAAACAGATTTTAAAATACTTTTAAAGAACTTCCTTTAACCATCTAGACCTTTAAAATTGTGCTGCTTTAGGAAATGTATATCAGTCACATTTTTTTCTTCATAGGAAAATCCTGAGACTCCTTTTAATGATGAAGATTATCGCAAAAGAAAATCTCATCCTAGCTTTACGGATTACATAAATGCTGAAAAACACATTATAAAACTCGGGAAAACTGTATGTATAGAACTTTTTTATAAAAATAAGTTGGTTTGTCTTCTTATTTAGGGCTTTATCATAGTAAAGAAATTTATAAACCGTTTGAATAAGTTTTAAGAATATAATATTGTCCTTATAAATATCAATGATACAAATTATTAATAAAATATAGTAGCATGGAGAATACTATAATGTCTTTTGAAACCCAAGTGTATGCATAATATAAATCCCAATTTGGTTTTTTTTTCTTAGATAGGGAGTAAATCATGCTTGTCTTAAAAAAATACTGTTTCTTTGGTTGTACCAGAGACAATCAAAGCTGGGGTCTGTGTGGAAAGATTTGAGGAAGAAAGATTGTAGAGGAATGGGATATTAGTACAGCTCTAAAGAAAAGCAGCGTCTTTAATTATTAGCAAGCTATGTTAGTATTACATCTCATTTAAATACTTAGATGTTCTGACCACACCTAGCATGTCCCTGGATAGTTTGTGCTCTTGGATTAGAGGCCTTGTTGACTTTTGTTCCACCCTATAATTCACTTTAAAATCACGGCCATAGAGCTGACACAGAATAGCTAAAATATGTTATCACTTTACATGTTTTAAAATCCCCTCCATCACCTTTGCTTGCTTTGGTCTGATTAGACTGTTAATCTTACTAGAGAACAGACTATGGCTCTATTTGTATTTAAGAACTATTATTAAATAAATACCAGTAGTGGCTCAGCTTACGATTCAGGAAAAAGGAAGCTGTTGTCATTAGTGGTGGAGTAGTGAGGAAGTTTGAAGGCAACAAAATACACTGGATGATGAAGGTGTCATTTGATCATTCTTCTTCTGTGTTAGGAATCTCCCATAATCAATATAATTCAATGTGCATTGCAGAAATTTATCCAGCTAATAACAGAGTTTATTGTGAAAAAAACTTTTCTCTGGTTTGAGCATATATTTACCATCTTATGTCCTGCTGAGAAAATAGCACTAGAAATTATATTCTGTTCTACTGTGGATCTAATGGTACAGAATACAAGTGAAAATTTGGTTTACAGCTCAAAAAAGCAGTGGTAAATTGGTTTTTCTTTTGCTGTGGCAACATGGACTTGTAAGACCGTGGGATGAGTTTCACACTTGCAATGTTAAAAACATGAAAATTTTAAACAGCATCCATCAAACCTTGTGTTAACTTCTGCCACCACTTAATACCCAGATGAATTATTGACTATTTTTCTGACTAGTCCCAAGCACTGAGTCACTGCATACCAAAAGTATTTATATAATTAGCTTCTAAGTGTTTGCCAGGCTGAACATCTGTTCAGCCTGGCAAACACTTAGACAGATATGTAGCCGTAGATGATAAAGCAGTTTGAATATTTTCAATACCTACCTGCTGTAACCCTTTCAAAAGGAACCCTTTTCCTCCAGAACTCCAGTGTCAGCAGCAATGGGTATCACTGCCCCTGGATGGTTTCTGTCAGCACTTTGGAACAGGAAGGGTCCAAAGCATCTGTTCTTCCCATGAAATCAGGTTTGGCTTCCTGTGATGGCTGGAGACTTCTGGATTACAGTCTTTACTCATTTCTAAATTCAGTGGTATCTAAGGAATATGCCATCAGTAAAAGAAATTAGTGTTATCGTTCCCTGCAAAGAACTCAGACACTAGGATTCATCAGTCTTGTCAGCCAGGTGAAAAAGCTCTTGCACCAAGAATAGAAGGTTTTCTAAGCCTTTTTGCCTGTTCAGAGTGCAATTTAATGGAAGTTGTTTCTTAAGGCAAGATTTCACCTCTCTGCATTAGTGTACCTCTCACCTATTTTTTGATTAAAATTCAGTAGCAGTCTGAGAGTTTAGGAGTCTTTGTTGTTATCACTAGTGATTTTTTACCTTTACCTTTTTGGCATTCAGGGCATTCAGGTTGTGTCACTTTTCTCAGAAGTTGCAATCTCTGGGGTCTGACCAGATTCAGAATCCTTGTAGAAATATCTGCCTGCCAAAGGCAGAAAAGCTCTTCATCCCCCAGTTCTCTTCTCAGTGACATCACAGTTCCCGAATCCATTTAGACCTGTTTCTCACTTCTAACCATTTTTTAGAGGCAAGCAAAGAGTAAAACAACCACAGCGTGGAACTGACGATCCCAGCTAGAAAGTGACACCTAGTGGCTTTAATGAACAATACGCGGGAACGTGACATTCCTTACCTGGGACTAAACAGGCCATCAGGAACAGCAACTTGCCTAAGCATTGCCTTATTTTTAAAATTACCTATAACCAAGTAACGTCAAGTAGTACTTTCTCAAAGGGTGGCTTGTGACAACAAGTAACTATTGTTAAAGGAACTGAACCTGTTTCAGAGGTATGTATTTCAATGAAATACAGTACTCAGTGCAAAACTATCGTTTGTCTTCACACAAGGCAGGAGTTAGCACAAGGTACATGGAAGAAAATCCTGTGTTAAGGGAAATGAGAAATAGCACCTCCTGTGCATTCAGAAGAGGCAGGTTTTTCCTGCTAGGAGACAGAAATTACTACGTGTCTTCTGGGACATGTCTGCAGTCTGTCCAAAGCAACCCTGGGAGCTACTGCTCTTAGGTGCAAACACTACCTGTCATGGTATTACCCAAGCAAACTCAGTGTGTGTTAAGATCTGAGTAGTAAGAGATACCTCAGCCCAAATTAAGACGCAAATGAGACCGTAAACTGAAATCAATTATACAGATTTTATTTAACAATTAATGTGAGGTAGAGAGATAGAAAGAAATAGAAAACAGAGGAGGGAGATCAAGCAGAAAATAGTCACTACCCAAGGATCCAGTGGCATCATGTTGGTCCTTCTTCATACTGGGCTTCTCAGTGATGGGGGTCCCAAGATCGTTGAAAACTTTTCGTATTCGTACACTTTAACAAACAAAGGAATTAATGTTCATTGGCTACACAGTTCTCTTAATCCATTGGTTAAATTATTCCCTCACTTCTAATGCTAATTAGTCCCATGCTCAGTCTTTCTATTCTTTTGAGTTCATGGATTTCTCGGGTCTGGAAGGCCGCGAGTTGGTGGTCATGACCTCCCCTGCCAGGGAGCTTACGTTTGAGCTGATTTCAGCGAGCTTGCTGAACTGGCTTTCCTTATGGCCTGTAAATCCTGCATTCTTTGTGATCATTATCAGCAAAACATTCTTCTGCTCAAGCTTTCTTAATGTACCCCTGGGATAACACCCAGACAGTAGAACCACTTTTATCTTATCTCAAGTTGCCTTATCTTACAGTCCAAGTTCTGGGTATCCACGGAGGTATACTCAGGAGGACTTCAGTGATGGTTGGTGGTCATCTGACCCATAACTAGGGGTGATCTTTGTTTGACCACTGATGCACATATGAGCAGTTGCTTCATGACGCTGTTGGTCACAGTAGGAATTTTTGTCCAGATGTGTTAACTAGGATGAACTAACCAGATCACCCCCTGCCATGCCTGGAGTTAGTGTTATTCTGCTGTAGCTCCCTGTTTATCCCATGGCAAAGTCCTTCTGTGGCCCTAGCAGTGTTTAAAACAGAGAGCTGTCCTTACAGTGTGGAAGCTCTTCTGCTATCTGTAATGTCTTCTAATTTTAGTGTTTCTCTTGATTAATAACAAGCTGTTGAATTCAGTTGAGTTGAAGTAGTTTTTATAACAAAGTTTCCCTTTTTAAGTATATAGATAAAACTGCATAGTTACAACACACTGACTTTGCAACCTGTCATCAAGTTATATGATTCTTTGCTTATATAATCAAAGATTGGCTAAGACCTGCCTTATTTTTCTGTTTCTAAAATATTGTAAGGATGATAACAAAAGGTCCATTCCCCCATCCAAAAAAAAAGAATAGATCCTAAATCTGCACATGTATTCCCACTACAATAAAGGCACGTTCTTTTACATTGTATTATGGAGATATATAATGCCTAGGATATTCACAACGTGGGAATTATTTAATAATTTTGTTTCATCTTAAAAAATTAAAAGTGACTAATTCAAAAAACTTCTTTGGGAGTTTTTTCCTTTCAGATGATTTTTTTTTTTTCTGTGTAACCATCCTCACCATTGATACAAACAGTAACATGTATGTCCAAGCAGACAGGAAAATCTATGACATTACACAATAATGATCAGCCAAAAATATGTGGGTTAATAATGATGTGTGGTTAGCAAAACATTTAAATAGCTCAAAGCTATTTTTTGTAATTGTTCATCAAAATGAAAGTAAAGAAATCATAAAATCATTAATCCAGCATTTTCTGCTCCTTTAGACAGTCAAATGCAAATAGAATGCATTGAAAAAATAGCTGCAATGAATTTCAGCTATTTTTTCTTGAAAATAGGAAGTAGAAGCATGAGTTATCCTGTTCACTTAATTGATTTACATAACTTCCAAATTTTATTGCTTAGTTTTATTTTAATCTTATCATTTTTGTTAAAATGTAGACAAACCTTTTTTTTGAAGGAAGTAAAAATATGACGCAGGAAGCCACAGGATATGCAACAATTGATCTAGTTACAACTTGGAAGTGATACAGTTTGCACACTTTGTATATTTAGTGTATATGTATTCAAGAGTCAGTGTAAACTTGTATCTCAATTGCAGTACCAAGTTTTAATAAAAACTTTCTTGCTGATTTCACTTTACAGAACAAAAAAAAGTTTTCTACTTATGTTGTTGCCTCAGGACATCAATATGGAGCTGAGGAAGGACTCTTTCACTACTTTTTTAAGGTAGACATCCAACTACATTTGAAGGATCATTTAATTTCTAGGGGCAAACTGCACTGGAATTGAATCATTTTTCAGCAGCCTTGGCATCCTAAGCTCAATGCTTTCATGGGCAGAACTGTTTATTTGATCCTTTTGAAATATTTTAGCTACAGTGGAAGTGTTTTTCTCTTTTTTTGGATCTATTTTTTCTTAGATATTCCTCTGTTTTTTCAGCAGTATCTCCATATGTACTTTCCAGTGAGAACATGTCTGTCGTGTAAATGGAATCCAGGAAAATGTCTTTCTTCTCAACATTACAATCTCTCTCTCTTTTTTTTTTTCTTTGGGTGATAAAAAGTAAAATTTGTCAAGATTAAAGAACAGTCTTTAAAAAAACAAATGCTTGTTTTTAGTAGGCTGGCAATCAGTGCTTCTCACGAATGGTCTCCTTTACTGCAGTTCTACTGATTATTCAATAAACTGAACTTTAAATCTTGAATATACAGATTTGCCTAGTAATCAAGTATTCCTTTTTTAGCTCTAGTTAAAAGTAACTCACTATATTCTCTGTATTTTCAGATGTGTTGGCTTGGTGAGACTCCTGCAATACCTGTTTTTGGAGACGGAAAAAATGTTATTCCAACCATTCATGTTCGTGATTTAGCAGTGTAAGTGGAAAAAAACTTTCTCTGAGCAATAGTTGATACCTAGGCAGACAACAAATCCAAACCCACTAGAGAGTACTGAGGCTTTTAAATTGAGTGGGCTGGTTTAAGGTCACTTTTGGGCTCTTTTAACTGAGTCAAACAGAGCTTTCGGTTTCTTTAGAAGTAGATATGCCTTCTGGAAACCTTATCTGACTGTTGCACTGGTGCTTTGCTTTTAATAAATGACAACTTATGTTCAGTCTAGAGTGTGATGCCAGTTAACTGGCACAGAACTGGAAATGGATTGTGGACTCTGCAGCAGACTAATATCTTCTACAGATATAGCTTTTTATTCTTTTAACTTCTTTCCAAATAAAATGTGGAGCTGTGCTTCTTTATTAAGTAAAATATATATGAAAATGACATGTTCTGAAATGTTCTGCAAGAATTTGCAGACTCTTGCATGAACTGCATTAAACAAGGAAAGCCCTGGATGCTTCTCCAAGTACCAGCCCGGGCTGTACTATGCACTTGTACTATGTTTCAGAGCGTTGCAAAATGTAGCAGACCACAGGCCAGCATTTCAGTATGTACTTGCAGTGGATGCATCGATGCACACACTTGAAGAATTAGTAAAGGTAAGAGAGTTGATAAAAGTAAGGCATTTGTGTTTATTTTTTGTTTTTTAGTATATCTGTATGTAAGGTTTTAAAACTATGCATTTTACTTAAGTAGAAGTTCCTAAGTCTTCCTGAATTATCTTGAGTAGTAAATTACATGAAAGATTACCTTGAAATCCTCTAAGACTTCTGTCCTTGAAACAAAATAATTTACTTGATCTTGCAGAACTAATTTTTGCAGTATTATCATTAACTTAAATAGGAATTTTACCTAAGAAAGTTATGGAGAACTGTTATGGGATTCACAGAATTGTGATTAGATACTCAGTCTTTACCGTATGTTTCCCTTCATATTGTAGAAGATATCTTGTTTTTCCAAGAGTTTTGAAATTAAGTCTAGAAGTAGTCTGAATTGAGAGTCAACTCACAGGACACTTGCTCATGTAGATTGAGGGAAGGGAAGGGAAGGGAAGGGAAG
>VXAX01004077.1:691301-701477 GCA_013399835.1 Leptocoma aspasia | reverse complement strand
TGTGGGGGGACAGGAAGAGAATGACAACGGTTAGGTGGAAGGACATCACCCATCCGAGGGTGCCAACGACGTCTGGTTGCTCCCCGCCGTCTGGACTTCTGGTGGCAAGGGGCCACCACGCCGAAGAGTACAGAAGCCAGTGAGTTAGTACGCTTTGGGCAGGTGGGAACGCCCACGTGTCTCCCTTGCAGGGGCCAGTTTGACACTGTCCGTTGCAACACTGTGGATCTGTTGCATCATGCTGCAGTGCTCCGGTGCAGGGTCTGCAGAGGTTCTTTGATGGGCCATGACACCCCTTCTGCTGTGGATAAGCTTTCCCCCGGGTGAAGGGCCCCTCAGCTGGGCTGGTCTGCACAGCGGAGGACGGGCGGTCACTGCCTCTCGCCAGAGGCTTTTCGCTACACACCCAAAACGTCTCCTCCCCCCCAGACCTTTTGGTGCGAGGGTCTGTGAGCAGCCTGGCCGCTGATAGCCTTGGGGCTGCGGTCACACTCAGAAGGTGTTAGGCTTGTGCTCTGTGAATGCACCCTTTTTCTCCAGCCCGAATTTGTTACTTTATCTTATCTCCATCAGCGAGCAGTCCGAGTAGTCCGGGGCCTCAGTCAGAGCCCCATTCAGGTTGTGGTGGTCTTCTCTGCAGCCTTTGTAATACAGTTTTTGCTATAATAGGCTAAAGTACTTCATGAAAATGTTTAGGTCATAAACTATAGTGTTTCGGTCTCTGACAATGGTCTATATAAATGTTCATGATTTTATGGAATGTAGTGCGATTTAAATCTATTTTAAAGGAGTAACTAACAATTTCTGTCTAATGATGAAATGCAAATGATATATGGAGAGTTATCAGTGGCATTAATCTGAGAACCCTTCCCAATTGTTAATGGAATGAAATACCTCAGGAACCTGAAGTGAAAGTGCTGGGAAAATAAAGATCTCCAAATAGATCAGAAGCACTAGGAATTTATTCATATATTTAAGAGCTTTATAAAATTTTCTGTGGTTTTGGGTTGTTTGTTTTATTTTTTTTTTATTGCAGGTGCTAAGGAAGAAGTGTTACTTAGCAATCAAAAGCTATTTAATTAAAGTTAATATATTGTTCTTAGATCTATTTAAATCAGTATCCTGATTTTCAAGGCACAAATGTATTGTTCTTAGATCTATTTCAAATCAGTATCCTGATTTTCCAGGCACAGTGTAACATAAAATTTAAAGCACATATTTTATCCACAGAAATCCTGTTCAATTTTTTCCTAAGAATCTGATTTGTTAAGTGATTTTGGTGTGGTTTTTTTGTTTATTTGTGTGTTTGTTTGTTTTTCTGATAGTGTATCAGTAAAAACATTGGACCAGGAAAAATTGAGAAGGTTCCTAAAGAAAATGCATTCCTGAACAAAGAGCTAACAGTTAGTACTTTTCTTTCTTTTATTACTTCAGGAAAGTATTTAAACTTAGAATTATAATATAATTAAATATATAATTCCTTTTTTCTTTATTTCACCAGAAATAATTGGCCCCAAAATATGCTTAAAAATATTTAAAGTGAATTTAAATTTGGAAAATAAACAAAGTAAAATCTAGGCATCATTAAACACAGATTTTCGAAGAGTTACAGCCTCATTTAAAAGAATAAACCACTGCATCTCTGATGTCACTGTTCCCCTTAGCATGTGGGAGCACTCTAACAAAACCTACACAAAATGATAAAAATTAAAAAAAAGTTAATAATGCAGTGCTGCTAAGGCTGATGAACACAGAATACATGAATTATGTAGTATTCATATTTTTATCTGGAATAAACTGTTCATAGGAGAAATAAACAAAATACAACCCAGATAGTTTTAAGATGGTACTTAATAAACTCATAAAAGAGGTGATTCCTTACAATTACATGAAAACTTTTCATTGTACAGAATAATTGTTTAGTGTTGCATGTTCTAATAGATCATGAGAACACTCAACTACAAATATATATTGAAAATTAATATTTTTAAGAAGCTTGAAATATCTGTTTTGCTTTGTATGCAAACCTTTTTTCCCAATGCTTTAGTTCTTTCTATTCTCCCTGTCCATTCTAGTCTCTTGTTCCAGCTGTTCTTTTAACACACATAGCTTAAGTCTGTAAATAAATGTAGCTTTGTTCCTTCAGCAAACGCAATTGGATATGTTGTTCGTGAATCTGCGAATGGAACCTCTTTATCTCAAAGACAATTTCAACATTAAGTGGTTTTGTGAGGGAGGACTGATAGAGAACATTGCAAAAGTCATCATGGAATACAAGCAAACTCGAGGATTACTGGTAATGCTTTGGTATAAACTATTTTAAACTGCCTTTCTCTCTTTATCCCAAATACAAATGTTTATATAAACACAAGTCGTAAATTAATTAAGTAAAAATGCATAGACGATGGACATAGATGCAAAATAAGTGAACATAAAAACTTAAAATTAAATTGAAGAAGTTAAATGAGAGGCAAAAAAAATAATGATTGAGTTTTATTTCCTTTGTGCCTAAAACGGAAATTCTGTAAATACAAATTAGCTTAATAATGGAAAGCTGCTATTCTGAAGCTAGTTCTTTTTATGCAGTATATGGCACACTTGGTATATTTTGCCTTAGGAATACAATAAATGTATATTTTATTTAAGATTTTTTGTAATAGTCAGTAGTAAGGTGAGTATTTTGTGCCCTTTATATATTCAGTGAGTGTGGATATTCCAATGCAATATAGCCTTCATTTTACCCTGCTCTGTAGTGTAATTTACTGGGCAACTTCACCATTTCCTATGTTAGCTTGATATTTAGAACTTCTGTATTCAGATGTATAGGTTACTGAAAGGTGTAGAAAAAAGCTTGTTTGAATAAGAGGTCAGGGCATGTAAAACAAGATGAAGTTACTATTGTTAAAAGTTATTTATTGAAAGTCCCTTCATAGCTCTGAAAGGATTATCAGATCTGCATTCGGGTTAAACTATTGCATCTAAGTAAACAAGCATCTAACTAAAAAACCCAGTAGATACCAGGTAGCAAGGAGAAGGAAGGCTAGCTAGACTGTCTCTCTCACTACTCTATTGTAGAGTTTGTACTGTCAGATTTACTAAATTAAGATAGGCACTTAATTATGTATGATTTTGAATTTATTCAATAACATATTTAATAAGTGTATACTGGGATCCTAATTGCACTTACTCATTGTCAGGCTAGGTAGGCTGAAATGAGACATCACTTAAGATTGGGATGGATCTGGAATTTTTGAGGTCAAAATAATATTTTTGATGACAGCAACTCTATCTCAATTGGGAAGTAGAACTATTGCACGTTTATACCACATTCCAAAATTCACTGCATCCTATCTGTGGGATTGTGTTTCATCTCTTTGGATTATTCCAACATTAACTAGCCACAACAAATTGGTCTGTTAGTTTACTAAATTGAAGCATGATTTTTCTCCAACAGTAAATTTCATCATTTAAGTAACTATGTTACTCAAGACCTGTGGGTGATAGAGAAGATATTCAGCAAGAAACAAATAAAAGAATAAAACAGAAATATATTTTTAGTTTTAAGTACAATTGCTATTTCCTATTAGTCATATTTAAAATATTGTTGCTTTTACATAAAAGTATCTTTGCTGTTTGAATAATGTTATGTCTTTATCCTTTTTTCCAGCCTCTCAAAGTTTGCATTCATGGTCCTCCTGCGTCTGGCAAATCTACCATTGCTAAGGAGCTCTGCAAGCACTACAAGCTACATTATGTTACAACAAATGATGTGATTTCTGAAAAAATTGCGTATCTGGTGTGTTGCTGTTTTCTAATATTCCTGTTATTTTAATTTCTCTGATTTTAAGATGTTTGGCAGCATTTAAAAATGACTTACCATCCCATTATTTTAGAATGGAAATATCTTTCAACATACTGATCATCTCTGTCGGTTGCACTGAAATCTTTTTAGAGAATGAAAGTTGCTCAGTATCTCACTCTTCATGGGCACACACGAAAGGAATTTTTTTTTTCTTTTTTTACATCTGTGTATAAAATAAATTTTGTGATATAATTTCTGATCCAACTCATATTTCTGCTTTTGTCATCAGGAGCAAATTGTGGCTCAAGAACCTGACAGGGTGGAAGGAGAAGTAGAAGGAGGAGGAGGAGAAGGAGAAGATCATGTAGAGGAAGAGGAAGAGGGTGAAAATGTAGAAGCAGCAAAGGAGTTATTAGATGCAATAAAAGAAAACATGCAGCAGAATAAAGGTAGGAAATACAAAGTATGATGACAGGATTCAGTTAGCTAGTGCAACCCTATGCAAGTGGAAATCAGGAAATAAATTTGTGGTCTAGACTTTTAGTTCCTACTAAAATCAAGAATAGACTGGACAAAGGAAAGGAAATAGAGTGAAGAGCTGAGATAAAGACAGGGAGAGATCACAAACAGAGTACTGTCATGGGCAAAACAGACCTGACTTGGGGAAATTACTTAAATGTGTTACCAATCAAAATCAGAGAACCCATCCCTCCCTTCTCTCCTGAATTTTTTATTCATGATTCTCTACTTCCTCCCTGCAGCAGCACAGGGAGATGGAGAATAGGGGCTGTGGTCAGTTCACCACGTGTTGTTTCTGCTGCTGCTTCCTCCTCAGGGAGAGGCGTCTTCCCTCTGCTCCAGTGTGGGGTCCCTCACAGGAATCAGTCCTCCACAAACTTCTCCAGTGTGAGTTCTTCCCATGGACTACAGTTTTTTATGAACTGCTCCAGTGTGGGTCCCTTCCACAGGATGTAGTCCTTCAGGCACAGGCTGCTCCAGCACAGATCCCCGACGTGGTCACAAACCCAGGCAGCAAACCTGCTCTAGAGTGGGCTCCTCTCTTCATGGATCCACAGGTCCTGCCAGGAGTCTGCTCCAGTGTGGGCTTCCCATGGGGTCACAACCTTCTTTTGGACACCCACCTACTCTCAAGTGGGCCTCCTCCATGGGCTATAGGTGGATCTCAGCTCTCCCCTGGTCCTCCATGGGCTGCATGGTGACAGCCTGCTCACCATGGTCTGCACCACAGCCTGCAGGTGGATCTTTGCTTTGGCACCTGAAGCACTTCCTCCCCTGCTTCTTTGTTTTGTCTTTGGCGTGTCTGCAGAGATGTTTCTCTCACAGATTCTCACTTCTGTCTTCCCTGGCCACATTTACTTCTGCACAATGACTTTTTCCCTACATAGGTACTTTGTCACAGAGGCATTACTACCATCCCTGATTGGCTTAAATTTGGTCAGCAGCAGATCCATCTTGGAGCCATCTGGCATTTGCTCTGTCAGAGACGGGGGAAGCTTCTACCAGCTTCTCAGAGAAGCCACTTCTGCAGGTCCCCTGGCTAACAAAACCTGTCCACACAAACCCAATGCAACTATACACCTTGTATATTAAAAGTGGTCTATTTTTAAAATATTTTGGTCCTTCTTTAATTGTAGCACTTTCATCTTTCTACTTCAGAATTTTTTAATAATGTCATGTTTTCTTCTCAAAGCAGAGAGCATAAATTTCTATAACATAAAGTAAAAAGCTGGTGAAATGTGCTTTTGTCAAACTTGCAAAAATAAAAGTATTCTAGTAGAAACAAGTGCACGCTTATATGAAATCGTGGGGGTTATTTAAGAACCTCATACATTATTAGAAAGTAAATACTGCTTACGGAAGCCTGGAAAGAATTTTAAAATCTGCAGATTGAAAAAAGGTTCCTTGCTGAAACGTATTAGTTACCATCTGTATATGAATAATGCCATGTAGTTTTGGTCTTAGTGCTTAACATTTTCCATGTGGTATAAAGTGATCCTCCTTAAAAATGCAATCTGTTGCTAAGGGTTTACCTGATTTAGATCTTGTGCATCTGCAAAGAAATGAACTTCTTACACACCTGGAAGCTTCAGTAATGAGATCTATGGCAGCATCTCTGCTGCATGCTTTAATGTGTTGTTTAAAATAACAATGCCTTTTAAAATAATTACATACTTTTATCAATAGAATGGTTTGTAAATATCTAAGACTTTTAATAGCCAAAGTAAAATAAAATAGAAAACTGGAGTTAATGCTTGCAAAAGGACAAAATATCAGGTCAAACCTGACTTTTTCCTCCTACGTATTTTCTCAACAATGTAGGACAAGTAAATAACCCAGTTCATATCTCAATCTGTCTGAAAATGAAACTTGTAGATCCTACCTCACACCTTTTTTGGAAGACTATCTTTAAGTCTTACTGTAAAATGAAAATAGAAAATTATTGCTTTCTCGTGACATTTTTTCTATAAGTATTTCTTTACTGCTTCTATTAAAATCTGATTGTAGTATTCAAAATAAAACTAACTTCATGTTTGGATCATTAAAGTACTAATATTTATATCCTTGTAAACACAAAGGTAATTTTATTTTATATCTACACCTTAATATTCCATATATCACTGACAATGTATAACATACAAATAATAACCCAGAATGTTTAACTTTTTAGGGTCTGAGTAGAAGAAAAATGTATTAAAATGTATTAAATGTTAGTAAAATAATTTCAGATCTCTTGTTTCTATAAACTAGATACCTATTAACCTTCTTTGTCTTAGGCCGTCTAGGTGATGAGTATCTTATTAAAATTATGAAGGACAAGCTCATGTCTATGCCTTGTAGGAACCAGGGATATGTTTTAGCTGGGTTCCCAGAGACCTATGAACAGGCAATGGATCTTTTTAAAGGTATGTACTGCTTGGTTTGGTTTTGTTGCTGCTTTTGTTTTTATTGCTGCTGCTGATCATGTCATTATCATTATTGTTCTCAGAGCCGTACTACTTGAGTGCATCAGCACTATAATGACTGCAGTGCAAGATACAAAACCAAGTTTTGTGATGTGTGATTATTAGAATGTAAGAAGGACTGTAATGCACCTTATTTAATTTATGCATAAGATAATTTTTAGACTATCTTTCCTGATGAAGTAAAAAGTAAATGCACAAACATGGAGGATGCGTTCTTGTCCAGTGTTGGTCTACTCCACTTAAGCAAGCTCTCCAGCAGAATTTCTTCATAATGTTTAAGAACTACTCAATGAGGGGATCCAGCCAGTGCACCAATACATATTTTGTGAGCCAAATTAGAGTGTATTTATTAGATGAGCTACTGTAGATATGCCTTCAGAGAAGCTCTGCAATACACATTTCAAATTGTGAGCAAGCACTGTCCATGCATTAAGACCAAGAATCATCTTCATGTTTAAATTACAACTGAGGTTTGAAGATACAGAAAAAACAGTCTTGTTCAGCTTAGTATGCTGTTCTGCAAATGGTCATGCTCAGCTGATACTCTACAGGCAGTTTTACTGACTATCCATAACAGCAGACCCTTAGTGGCAAAAACCATTTTAACCATAGAGATGTAAAATATTTCTGCTCACTGTTCTGAGCCTTGTCTCTATTTTTTGCAGAATAATTTATTGGGCAGGAGGAGAGGCCAAAGATAAGACAGCAGTTTTAAAATTGGACATATTTAAAAATTCTGTGTGCATGTACATAAACCTGGGTATAGGCAAACAACTACTAGTGTCCCAAGGTACAATTCTGTGGTGCCTGGCTACGTGAATTACTTACTGTATTCTCTAAACTGGTGTCAAGGTTAGATTAATTTCCAATTATTAGTATAATTTAGATATTGGCAAACCTGTGTTTTACTGGGCACATTTTTAGCAAATATAGTAACATTGTTGCTTCAAATGAAAATATCAAAAATTTCTTACTTTTGTTTTAGTAGAAGATGAGGAACCAGAAGAAGAGGAAGAAGCAGTAGGCAAAATGCCTAAATTTAATCAAATAATCATACCTGGTAAGTTTCATAGATTTCTTTTTAAATAAACTGAGGAGTTTTATTTTCTAATTAAATAAACTAAGGAAAAATTGCTGCCACCAACAAGAAGTCTAAAATATCATTCCATCTGTTCCTATTTAATTTAACTTAAAAAAAATTATTTCATGTAATGCTGCTGCCCTCATATTTAAAAGTGAACAATTAATCATAGAATCATGTAGGTTGGAAAAGACCACTAAGAGCATCAAGTCAAACCATTAACCCAGCACTTCCAAGTCCATCACCAAACCATGTCCTTAACTGCCACATCTCCATATCTCTTAGATACCTCCAGGGATGGTGACTCAATCACTTTTCCAGACAGCCTGTTCCAACGCTTTACCACCCTTTTGTTGAAGAAGTTTTTCTTAATTAAAATGAAGGGTTTGGTTCAGTTTCTGAGTTGTTTGTTTGTTTGTTTGTGTTTTTTGTGAAAATGCCATCAACTGTTGGCTGATAACAACAGTAGTGGCTGTCTTGTTGTGATTACAGCAGCTTAATGGAATAAAAATGTAATGCATTGGTTATGCTGGGAATTAAAATGGAATGGTTTTCATCTATGTAGAAATTGCTTTATCCTGCTGTTTTTGTTTGATTCCTCTGGAAATTTTGTATATATTCAAACAATATGTTCTTCTTCACAGAGTTTATTTTTTCTTTGATTGCATCTGATGAATTCCTTATAGACAGAATAATAAAACTGTCAGAGACAGAAGTTGCTGGAACTCGTTATGCTGAGATCCAGTTCCTGCACAGTCTGAAACGCTTCCGCAAGTTAAATACTGATGATACGACGGTTCTCAACTATTTTGATGAACTTGAAATACATCCTCAGTTTATTGGTATGGAATAATAAAATTAGTAGATATAACAGGAATAAAAAAATTTTGTTCTTGCAAATTTAACACTTGCAAAAATCAAATAGTAAATGTCCATATATAAATAATAGTTTTATTAACATCGCAGAATATATATACAACAAGCATTTAATTATATACCTGCAAAAAATGTTCTTTTACAGTTAATCTGTTTCTAAAATTTGGGGTGTTAGTTGTTCATCTTTGTAGTCTCAATTATTAAAATAATTTTATGACTTAGGTTACAGATCTCTGCACTGGCATCCTTTCAGATAGGTGTAAGAGTACATTTTCATGGACATAAATATTATGGTTTTTTATACTTTTTTTTTCTTTAGACTTATCCTTAGATGCTATTGTTGTCCACAAAAATCAGATTCATTACCTGATGGGCAACAAGATAATAATTACACCCTGAAGAGAAGCATTGATGTTTATTTCAGAGTTGTGCTAACCTCTGTGCTTGGTGGTACTCCACAAATCAAACACCCCTACTATCAAAACTTCTCACTATTTATACATTTTACCAAATGAAGAGATTAATGTTTATTGTCTAAATGTTACATAGTTCTCTTATTAATTAGTATTCAATCTTCTGTTGGATAATTATTCTCTTGCTGCCATGCTCAGTGTTTCCCTTCTTTTGAATCAGTGAATTTTTTGAGTTGGTAGTCTTGAGTCTGTGGTTGTGATTTCCTCACTGCTGGCATTAACTTTTACCCAGCTGGAGCTGATTTCAGCACAATTTCTGAGTTGACCTTATTAGTTTCTTCCTTGGGCGTTCTACCAGATGTCCTTATGGCCTGTAAATTCTGCACTCTTTGTGTCCACTATCAGTGGTACATCCTTCTTCCTGAGCTTTGTTAACAGCTCATTGGGTTGAGATCATTGAGGCTTGTCCAGACCTAAACCTTAACAAGGTAATTCTACCAATGAGTAATTTGTTTTTCTAACACATGGACATTATCTAGAACTCGCTGTCTGTTTCATGCGTTAAATCTGCCTTCTTGTTGGTCAAGCTTGAAAGTATACAAAGATGAAAAATCCAAGAGCATAATTTCTTAAGTAAATTGTTACATTTTCCTGATTTGGAACACCATGACAATATGTGGATAATCTGTAAATTAAGAAGCATTTAAGAAAATTATTAAAAATTAAAAGTGGAAGGCTGGGACTAAGTCTGTTTTGCATTACACCTGTATGAGGGAAAATTTGTCTTCCCTACATACTGTCTAGAAAATTGTGATCACTGGGAAATCTTGAGAAGATAACTATAATCTGATTATTCAATGCCAGTGAGATCAGAGTGACAGCATTCTAAAGAAAAGGTGGGGTTTTGGGAGGAGAGGAGAGGAGAGGAGAGGAGAGGAGAGGAGCAGCAGCCGGGAGCCCTGGGAGCAGAGCAGGGACAGCAGCTCCACCTGAGCTAACCACGAGTGGTGCCCGAGGTTT
>VXAX01004077.1:612192-682740 GCA_013399835.1 Leptocoma aspasia | reverse complement strand
TCCCCCCTCGCGCTCCCCTCGGCCCGGGCGCTTCCGCTGCCGCAGTGTGCGGCCCTGGCGCTGCTGCCCGCGCCGCCGGGAGCTCCACGCTGTCTTGCTCGCCCCCCATCGTGTGAGCCCCGGAGTTGATGGTGATGTGGCTTTCGCGTGTTGTCTCCGCCTTTGCGATCTCGCAGCGGCAACGTTCGGGACGGGGGGGACGCGTGCGGCGGCCTCCGCTCCCTGCTGCTGGGTCAGGGCGCACGAAGGGGCGAGACCCGCGTGTTTGTCCCTTCCTCGCCCTGGCCGCTAAGGGTGAAGCGCTTTTCCCCCCAAGAGCCCCGGCGAAGTCTCTCCCCCTGTGACCACGCGGGCAGTTTTTCCCGGTTCCAGGGGCAGGAGACCCTGGCCCGCTGGTTCCGGTGGGCGCCCCGAGCCCAGCGTGCTGCCCTTGGAAGCCCCCGCTGCCGGTGGCTCCGGGCAGCGCCCCCGGCCGGCAGAGCGGGCTGCGGGCCCGTGTGTCCCTCCCGCCGCCGCCGCCGGGAACGCGGGGCGCTTGTGCATTGGACGTGCCGTGCCGTGACCCTGATGGCAGTCAGGAATAACGAATTGCGACCTTATTCATCTCGGTCTGTTCGCTGATTTTTTTCACCTCACCCCTGGTANTTTTTTTTTTTTTTTTCCCCGTCGCTGACGTTTTTACGAATTCTGATAAAGACGACAAAACTTGCAGCTCCTCTGTTCTGAACTTCATAATCTTAGTATTTTATTATGTTATACAGATCGAGGGAAATAGTGATGCGTAGGTTATCAAGTGGCTTTTCAGAATAAGGCATGTTTATATATTTTGTTTGGTTGGTCTGTTTGTTTGGGTTTTTTTTGGTGTGGTTTTTTTTCATTGAAGGAGAAATATAAAGAATTTGTGATTATACACTCTTTTTCTCACTGTTATAATTTGGGATTATTCGCTGTGGTTATAAATACGTCAGCTTTTAAGTGGAGAATAGCCAGGGTTGTCTGTTGTGGTTGTTAATTCAGTCTAAAGTACTGTAAAGGTAGTCATGGGGCAGGTGACGTGATAGAAACTTATCTGAAAGGGTTTATGGCAGGGAAAGGACCAGTGGGTGAATGCAGGAAGGGAAATAGTTTTGCCAAGTAGGTTCTAATGCTTGTATAACGAAGCGCCAATGTCCTTATAGATAAATTTTGCACATGTTCATTATGGCAATGAAAAGTTACCAGAGTCAGCTTTTGAAGTTGGTTAGCCTCTTCAGCCTCAGGAAAATGGGAGGGTGTTTATTCCACTTGCTTTCATTCTTAGCTTATTGTGTTGTGACTACATAAATTCCAAAGGCTTAGTAACAACATTTAAAAGTTTGGGCTACTTTTATGTGTTGTAATAATAGCGATGTTCAACTTGGAAAAGTTTGAAATGATTTGATAATTTCTCTTGATGTATGTGTCTATGATACTTTAACTAGAAACACTTAAATAACAGTACATAGTTAAAATGGCACCAAGTTATTGCTATTTTCAGTATAAACATTACTTGGCTACTTAACTAGTACAGGAGATGTAGTTAGCAAAAATGAAGCTTTCTCAGTTGATGCATTTGTTCTGTCGTTTCTATGTTTGCCATTGTTGATTTGGTATCATCCAGTCAAGACTTTAAAGTGAATATTATAATGCCAGTAAGTAGAAATGCTGGTAATGCTAATTCTTGAGTCTGTGAAGTGATACCTCTGACTTTAGAGAAAAGAAAGAGGCAGCTTGGGAAGATTTTTCCTCTATAATTCTTTCCAGTTGATTCTGTCTTCTGGACAATAATCTTGAGTGGAAGTGGAACAACCCTACAAACTTTCCTGGTGACGAAAAGTTCTTGTTTTTTTTTTTTTGGCCTGACCTTTCATTATGTTGTTCAAACTCCATTTTCAACCCTGCAACCCTGGTGTTTACAATTTACAGGCCTTGTCAAAACTGATTTCCCATACAACCGGAGATTGTCATTATTCTTGACTTGGAGTTCCGGGTTCTCCAGAGCTGTACACCACTGTTCATATTGCACTTACTAACAGTGTGGTAGAAAAGGATAAAATCAAGCAAATTCTTTCAGTACATGGTACATCAGTAGTAAGACTGCTAATGCTGATATGTAGCATTTACAGAAACCTTAAATATTTTTTTAAATATTAAAATTTATCCTAGAAACTTACGTGACTTTTGGTTAAAATTCTCACGTGGGAAGCACTAGCAGCTGTATAAGAAAGAAGTCTTTAACAAAAAAACTGATTAGAAACAAAGACGACTACTTCCCCTGTCATAAAGATATATTTTAATGCAGAGTTAGGTATAGAATGTTCCTGTGCATTATCTAAAACATAAGTTGCCAGGGAAGAATGAAGCTCACTAAGCTGTTCATGTGTTTTGGTTGGGTCTGGGGCTCATACAGAAAGGCTACTGACCCAGTGTAGCTGGAGCTGTGTTTATGGGTGTGATGATTTAGTCTTTTTGTGTAACCTGGGGCTTTCTAACCCTCCAAATAGAGAAAGCATGAATCTGTTTCTTGGTAAGCTACTGAATGTCTGTGTTTGCTGAATTCATGGCAAAACACTTTTGAAATGTTTTGTTTTATTCTGCTACCAGAAGTGGAAAAGGGCTTTGAGTCGTATATATGAACACTTAAAAGTGCCGTAAGATCTATACATTTGAAGTACTGTTAGTATTGGTAACTTCTATATTAGAGTATTGGAATGTCATTAAAAATTATTCTTTCCAGTGGACAGTCAAGCTGATTCTCTCTTCTGAAGTAAGACTTTTAATTTTTTCTTTCACTGAACTTTGCTGTAGACATAGGCAAAGTAATTGTTTTCTTCACTTTTCATTACAGACTGTCAGCTTACAGGCCAGAAATACAGCACTGTATTTAAAATGGCTTGTGCTGATTGGGAATGGATAAGTAGTGTGTTTCTGAACAGAGAGAGTTGAGAATTTTATAGGTTGTTAGAAAAGGAATTAAATTATTCTTAACTTTGCAAAGCAATAGACTGATTTTAGAAGAATAGTTGCCATAACTTAAAGTGATAGCTTTCTTAATTGAGAAGCAAGTAATATAAAAATCTGTGCTGAGGATTAATTTGATAGGTGGCAAGGATATATGGTTTTGCAATAGCTTTCAGTCTTCTAGTATCATCCTAAAAAAGGACTGAGTTTATACCTGTTAATATGAAGGTACTGCATAGAACTTGGAAACCCAGTTATTTTGGGCTGAGCAGATTTCACCACTGAGATAAATTAATCTCTTAACAGTGAAACACTTTGTGGGATTCCTAGTTCTTAGTTTATAGTCCCTGTTATCTTTTGATTCAGCCTTACTGAATTTCTTAAATTGCTCTTGAGTTTTTTGTCTTCCGCATAGCAATAAAAATAATTTTTGGTTCAACTGCTGCCTGTACAGTTCATTAGCACTTTCTTTTCTTTAAACTTGAGAAACGTTTCCTTCAGCTGTGTTAGTAAGACTGTTGTGGATGGGTTTTTGTTTGCACATGATGCCTTCCCTATTCTTCTGTGTGAACAGGAGAGCCAGAGAGCTCATGAGAGTGTCCAGGGTTAGCAGAATGTGTGTGAATGACCTTCCTTTTGCCATAGGTGAGCCTCTCCTGTAGCCCTGTTGCCTGCTGTTGCTCCAATACCTGTGTTCCTAGACACCTCATACTGACAGTTGAAGGCTTAATTCATGACCTGAATGGTCCAGGGATATTCTGCTAGATGTGAAACTTTTGTTCAGGAGG
The DNA here is from genome assembly GCA_013399835.1 of Leptocoma aspasia. Classification (NCBI taxonomy): domain Eukaryota; kingdom Metazoa; phylum Chordata; class Aves; order Passeriformes; family Nectariniidae; genus Leptocoma; species Leptocoma aspasia. The sequence goes on along the minus strand of VXAX01004077.1, from coordinate 678,973 downwards.
GACAGCTGTATTGTCTTAACCATTTAAAACATATGTTCCACGGTAACTGATTTGCACAGACTTCATGGGTGCTTCCTGCCTAGACTTTTGAAACTTTGTGAGGAGTGGCGTTAAGCTAGAATCTTCAGTCTGAATTGCCAGCCACTCATTGCTGAAGGAAATGTAAAAAGAAGTAAAACCCCTCAACGGAGTTTCTCTGAATCTGGACACAGTGGAGCTTGAGCTCCATGAATTTAGCTCCAGCTGGTTAACCAGATGGTGTGATGACCAGTGTTGTTTCAGCAGTCTGACTTGGGTGTCTTGCATCAGCAAATAGAAAGGAATAAATTTGCTGAGGTAATCAGTAGAAGCAAATAGAGAAGCGAGGATAATCATTGAGAATCCTTAAGTTGTGTATTTTGTCTTGGTATCTGGATGAGTTTGAAACTTAGGGGGATTTAAGTTGTTACGATTTGTTCAGTATTATGCTGTGTATTTTTAATATTTCAGTTGGTTGTATTGTCTTTTATTTTTGTCAAGTTTCCCAAATTTCAGGAGCATGATATTTAGATACTGTGGTGCTGATGGCAGCTGTATTTTGTTTGTGATAACAAATGTAAAATCTTAACACAAATAGCACTAAAAATAGTACTATTAGAATGGACATGGAATACTGGGAGAGAAGAACAAGTGTTTAGAAAGACAGGTTTTTGTGTGGGGGTAGGAGTTGGTTAAATACATCTGAAAAGGAAGTTCACGACAGGATTGTTGATTTTTCTGAGGATGAAGAAAGGTTCTAGTGTTGTAAAAGCAAACAATAGTACAGAACTTGGAGCTAGTATCCAAGTCTTAGTTATATATGGGACAGTGTTACATAGGTATAGCTGAATTTGCGCTATGTTCAGTTTAAATGGATGTGTTCAGGCTATCACCTGATCTTCAAAAGATGCATGGTAATCCCTCCTCTACCTTAGAACAACATTTAGTCACTTCCATATAAAGGAGTTTAGAGGTGTATGCTCTGGAAACTGTAAAGCTTCTTACAAACTTTATTTGTGGTTTTTTCCTTCCTTTTCTGCACTCTGTTTAAAATGGGTTTTAGCAATGCCCATATAACCAGTGTCTGTTCTTCTGGTTTGGTAGTTACTGGCAACAGTATGAAAAGATACTGCCTACCAAAACTTAAGGTTCTGAGGAAAAAGTTGCTTGGCTGCACTGCCTTCAGCTTAGCACAGACTAGAATTTTGTGTCTGTGTTTTTACATGGGGAAGAAGGACGTGCATTTCTTACTGATTAAATTATATTTGAATATCAAATACTGAATCATAACACTGGAATAAATCCACTGTTGCCCAATTTCCACATGGTAAATTGTCAGTATATGTTCTTCAAGAATTCAGGTTAAACCAGAGCTGCAACAGTAGCATGTTAAATTTAAGTCTACATCATTTTATGTAACTTTATTTTATATTTGTGCAATTGACAGATAGCTCATGGTCATCTCGGAGTGATAAGATGATCTTCATGGTTATATGCGGTTGATGAGAAACAAGCCCAAAAGCCTCAAACAGTATCTTAATTTTCTTTGTGATCTTAAAAAGAAAAGCTTAGCGTTTGTTTGTTTGGTTTACTTGGGTATTTTTGGTTTTTTCTTTTTTATTAAAAAAACCAAAAATGAACAACTACAAAAAAAAAAAATCCCTGAAAAACCCAAAACAAAAAACCCCCATAACTCAATAAGCCCTAAACAGGCTTTCAGTTGTGTCAGACCCAGGTATGATCTGCCAAGTCTGTCTCTGCTGTTGTCAAGAGTCAGTAGCTGAGCTAGAACTTCGGTTGCTGTTGAATGCTCTGCTTTTTGTTAATGGTTAACTTCAGTGAGTACCAGAAGTGACATACCATCAAGGTATTGACTCCCCAACAAGGCCAATCTCTAATCCGTTTGGATAGAAGGTTGGCACTGATACTTCCCTGGCTTTTCACCTTTCTCTTTGAATAAAATCGGTGGTTTAAGCTCTTCTCTGGACATGTCACAAGTAAAAGGTAGACTGTCCATATGTCCATATGTGACTAAGGGAAGATAGTGGAGTGTGAGTATGATCTTAATGGTTTTAGAAAACGAGCATTTATCATTAGCATTTTCTGGCTAGAATGTAATGTGTAAATACAGCATTGAAGTTGGGCTAATGAGCACTTGAAGTTTATTTCTCAGAGATAATTTACTTTTACTTTAAAAGGCAGGTAGCAAATGCTCTATCTGGTGTTTATTGGTTTTATGGAAGGTAGGAAGCAGGGAGAGGATATACCTTTACTTGTTTGTTTATATTACTTGTTTATTTATATATTTATATAACTTTCATTCTGCCTTTTAAATGACTAAATGAACAGAATAAGTTACTTTATTCTGTCCTTCATTAAGTTCAATACACCTTCTTGCCATACCATTTTTTCTTTAATTATCCAAAGTAATTTTTTTCATATTCTTTGTTGTGCTTCAGAAACCTTAGACTAGAGTTAACTTAACAGATGTAAATGGCAGAGCTTCAATTTGAAAGTTTTTATCTGGAAATGACCGATATTCTCTTCAGTGTTAATATATATATTAACTGTCCTGCAGCTGTAAAATCTTGAAGGCAGCTGTACTGAGAATTGTTACACACTAACCCAGTGAAAAGGTACTTACTAACTCCTCGATGTTCAAAAAGAGGTGAAACACTTGTGCTGGGGAGGTCCTGTGCTGTTGATAACATCATCATTTCATTATTATAAAAGTAAATGTAAGAACTGTAGCTGACTTTGTGTAACAGTTTCCAAAGATGAATATCTGGTGATCGGTCTAATGGTTTATTTGAAGCTGTTGTTTTAGTGAGCAGTTTCAAAGCTTGTTCGTGCCCTGTGGCCATGCTCTGGTGGTCCTGTAGGGGTTGGAGGAACCCTGGTTTAAGTCATTGCAGTGTGGTGTTTTGAAGGCAGAGTTGCACGTTGTGCTGCCAGGGCTGTGTGTAAACCAGACTGGGGGAGAGATCTGATGTTTGGCTGGGGTTTATCTACTGTAATTTTGTAGACAATGTAAAGGATTATGTTTAAGTTGTTAGTTCTTGAATTTGTGAATTGTGGTCCTTACAAGTAGGGGGAATACAGAGGCCTCTGTCAGCATTGCTGTCTTCAGGAATTAGCTCAGCAGAATCTGGTTTTGAGTGACATTGAGTCTTTTTTGAAATCTAGTAACAGCATTTGCTAGGCTGTGTTTTGCCAGCCCTTTTAATGAAGTCTAATATCTGTTGAATTGGATTTGGTTTCTTGCTATGAAAGGGTGAAAATTAGAGCTAGACCATCAGGAAATTGTTACACAAAGCCAAAATATTGATTGTTTTGTATTACTCCTTTGAAAAAACCTGCAAAAGTAAACTTAAAGATCTTAAATTTAAAAGCTTTTTTTTTTTCCAAATAAACGGTTCCCAAAAGGGGGGAAAATGTAGTTCAAACAACTTGCTTTATGGTGTAAGTTAAAGTATTCAAAGGATGTTTATATATTGACACTTTCTGTTTTCTGGCTGCTTTTTTTAGAGGCAGTTAAATGGCTGAAGCTACTATGTGTTGACATTCCTAAAGTTTTTTTTAAGAGAAGTGAAAAAGTTTTAGGGGCTTCTTTTGTCCTTAATTTGAATTACTGTTTTGTGTAATTCATCTGGACAGCTTTTTTAAAAAAATGTTTTCGTTGACACCTAAAGTCCTAAGATCTATATGATTTATTCAATTCCTACCAGATTCTTCATTAGTTGATAAAATGTGATAGCTAAAGGAAACAGTATAAAATAATTTTCCCAGACACTGCCCCAGTTCCCACAATTACTTGAAGGTTATTTTTTTAAAATGTACACTTTTTAATATATTTTTCCTGATGTGCCTTTTTTTTTTTTTTTTTTGCTGATGAGCAAAGGAACAGATGTGCTCAGGCTTGCATTGTAACTAAATTGTTGATTGCAAACAAATTTTAGTACTTAGAACTGTTATTAAATGGGTTTAATTTGTAGAAAACTATCATGTTTTGTGGATTCTTGACAAATTTCAGTTTAGGTGTTCTTTTTATTAATAGTCTTTATAGAAATGAGGAATAAAATCTTGAGGAGATGATGATGACAACAAATAATGGAAGTAAAATTGAAGTATTGCTTTAGTTTTTCCACATGTAATAGGTAGTTAGCCTTATGAAAATACTTCTCATTTTGTATGATAGAAATAGTATGCAGGACTGATACTACAGCAGTATACCAAGGAATGTTATGTCTGCCAAGAGGGGGACTTCCACTTTTGCCATCAGCTTGACTTTTTGATGTGAAGGGTTCTCTTCACTTTAGACTTCTTGAAAGTGAAGAAGCCCAAACTGATACAGCTTTTGCCCTAGTGGAATGAAAAAAATAATAAAGGGGGGAAAAAAGTTAATGCATATTAAGAGTTGGTGAAAGGTAATTCTCTTGGTATCCGTAACAAGACAGATTTAACACAGTGATTTGGGATGAAAATGCTAACAATAGGCTTAACTTTTTTTTTTCTTAGTATATATCTCTTCCCTCTGTCTAATCTGATGAGAATAAATAAATCAATTTGTTTTGTTTCTGTCAGTAACTTTATCTAATTGCCTTTATTAGTCCCGTTACAACCCAGGGATCACAAACGCAGCAACTACAGAAGCATTATGGCATTACCTCACCCATCAGTTTAGCTGCCCCCAAGGAGTTTGACTGCATGCTTACCCAGAAATTAATCGAAACCCTAAAACCTTATGGGGTATTTGAAGAGGAAGAAGAGTTGCAACGCAGGTGAGTGAATACTTTGTGTCCTGTCAAAAGGTTCATGTGTGACTGATGAAGACCAAGTGTTGTATTTGTGTTCTTTCAAATGCTTTCTTAAAAGCCTAGTGGAATTGTAAGCTTAATTTTTCTCATTTAAGGGTAATACCTCAAAACAGAGAGGAATTAAAATGGCCTTTAAATTTAAGAGGCTGGTTTGCATTTTTTCCCCTTCATCACTACTTCATTGTAATGGACCTTATACTTTTTTTTTTCCTTATTAAGCTTTCTAGAGGATTTTTTTTTTCCTCAGTACTGTTTATCACTGTTTTTTTAGATGCATGTGTTATATGAATAAAAGTTTTATTTTGAAAATTAGTTGAATTAATTTGTGTATGCCTTGCATACTTTGTTTTTTTTGGAACTTAAATCATCCAAGAAGCATCTCTTGGATGTTTCGAAGGGGTGAAAAATAGTGGGAATGTTGTAGGAGTAACTTTCTTTCAGTATATATGTATATTTAACAAGATCGCTAGATCTGTAATGTTACTGAAGTTGACCTACTGTGTAATGATGATCAGAGTCTTAAAAAAAATCTACTAGTTTTGTATAAGTTTGTAACCTGTCATTCTGCTGTTTTATTAATAGGATTCTAATTTTGGGAAAATTAAATAACTTGGTAAAAGAATGGATACGGGAAATCAGTGAAAGCAAGGTACGGATGTATTTTACATGGAGTCACCAATATTGTCATTCTAAGTGTGCTGTAGGAAGATTATTCCAGAATACATTCCTGTACCAAATGGGATGAACCTCAGATTTGGGGATCAAAACAGATACCATCCTTGGGTAGTTTGTTTTGCTTACAAGCAGCATTGCCCCTTCATGGTAGAACCTTGTCGAAGAAAGAAACTGATAGATGTAACTTGACTTGTTCTCAAAATTCATGCATGTAGTACTGTATTAATTACAGGCTTAGAGTATTTGCCTTTGTGAAACAGTGCTAGATCTTAAAATGTACTTCCTGCATCTTTGTGGTCTGTGGTCTTTTTCTTTAATGTCGTTCCTGTAATGTTGCTTTTGTAGACTGATAATGCTGATACTGTTTTTGTCAGGTTTTAGTAATACTTGCTCCCACACATATTCTTTGAATGGTTATAGGCTTGCATGATTATAGATTTTTTTTTTAGAGGAAACGCCCAATTTTTAAAGCTATTTTGCTTTGTGTGTATTCGGGATCGTATGTTTTCTGTACACTTCCCTTATGCAATGAGAATTTATATATGAACAGGATTATGGGCAAGGACAGCCCTGCTATGTGTGTCTTGATCCTTGAAAACAAAATAGTGAGAGTATCATGACTGGTGTAAAATTGAAAGCTGCTTAAGTTAATCTCGTGTACATTGCAAAATAGAAGTTTTGGTTTATTTTGTCTTCTACTGTGTAAACAAACATTCATGTAGGGTTTCAGATTGTAGCATTGCATCCTGTTATGAAAGGATAGCCCTCTTTGCCCACAGTAGTGTAGATTCAGCAGCTTTTTAAAGACTAGCAACTTCAGTAGATGTACCTGAACAATTTAAATGTAAAATAAATACCTTTCCCAAACCCAAATTTTTATTTAAAGGCTGTAGTATGAGTGTCTCTGAAAGTAATGTAATAAACACTGATACAGTAGATAGTGTTTTGAGTTGCTCTGAATTGGAATCCATCATCTATTTCTGTGTCAGTCTAAAATGCCTGAGTGGTAAGCAAAATGTGTTTGATCTCTGTAATGTTATAAAGCTGTTGCACCTGAAGTGTAGAGTTGGTGCAACAATTACCAGGTTTGAGCTGGCAATGTGTAATGTAGTTGAAATGTTACAAATGATCCAAGTGGCAAAGGTATTTCAGTCTTTTCTGTAAAAACTGAGATTATTTCAGTAGTTCAACAGCGTAAATTTTGTACATACATTTTTCCTCTTGTTTGAAAACAAATGGTTTGTGTTGTTATAAGTTGTTAAGGTAAAATAACCGATTTTTTTTGCTCCATTTAGAATCTTCCGCAATCGGTAATAGAAAACGTTGGAGGAAAAATTTTTACATTTGGATCCTACAGATTAGGGGTTCATACAAAAGGTAACATCTACTTTTGTGATAAAAATCCATGTGTTTGAGCTAATGATTGATCTTGCTGTATTTTGAGGTGGTGTTAGATTTCTTAATTTTTTTGGTCAACCATCTCTAGTCTTTATTCTAAATAAAAGAACTATATTCCTATATTATGATTTCAGTATGGATTGAGAAACAGACAAAAATCCTGAAAATTATTTAAAGACAGAGGAAGTAGTATACTTAAATTTTCATGTTTTTTTCTTTGAAGATTACAAATGTTCCACGATTGAAGCAAGAGTGTATGATGTGTTCTGTATGTTTAATGGCCATGAATTTTTCATTTGGTTTGACTTATCATGTGGAATGATGGTTTTTTGAAATACTGAGAAACTAAATTTTACTGCTTAATTATTAATAAAAATGTCTATTACTGGAATTCCATGCATGTGAAGTATTGGGTAATATACTTTGCCTATTAATAATTTCAGGTGCTGATATTGATGCCCTGTGTGTTGCACCAAGACATGTTGAAAGAAGTGATTTTTTCACATCGTTTTATGAAAAGTTAAAACAGCAAGAAGAAGTGAAAGATCTGAGGGTATGTGAAACACCTGATACAGCTTGCTGACCTGAGGATTAGGGAAATTCAGTAGTGAAAGACGATGCATTAAATAAGTAAATATAACTTTACTGTTAAGACTTGCAAAGGGTTTTTTTTTAACCTGCAGCAAAGCCTATCATAAGAGTTGAAATAGAGGTTCTTCTGCAGTTTCTCTGCTCTCACTTAATAGATACACTCAAAAGTTTGAATGGCAGAATGATCTCCTAGCATGTGTGTTAATATGGCAAAATTTCTGCTTACTCACTAGAACCAGGGAGATGCAAATGTAAGTGTTAGCTTGACAGGGTTCAGGACCAAACTTGTTTGGCTTTAATGAAGGTTTTATGCTGCTTTTTTATAACTTCATGCTTATATAAATAGTAATGGTGGTCGATATTAACTGAACTTTTCATTGGCTGTCAAGTGTGCATTTGAAAAGGGAAGCTATATTTTTAGCATGTCTTGTTACTAAATGGTTGTGCATGATTTTTAGCTTCTAAAGATGAAGATTTCCCTTGTAGTAGTGGAAGACCCTACTAATGCAGTGTTTTGTTTCTGTTGTACCTCAGTGACACGCCTCCCTGAGTCAGCTGGGTGGGAGCTTTAATCTTGATATTGGCTCAGAGTAAATTTTCTCTGCTCCAGTTTTTTTTTTTTTTAGATGAAGATAGTTGCTGGCAAGTCTTTGTTTGGTTTAGTCCTGCTTTCTTAAAATAAATGGAACTGTCTCTGCAGCATTCTTCCAATCTATGCACCCTTGTAGTTGGTAACTACCAGGGTAGTGCAGACATCTAGTGGTAACACTATATGTCCTGAAACAACTGTTTTCAATGCTTTATTATCTGAACACATTTAGTAATCTTGAAATTTGCATGCTATATTTGAGAGGATTCAGATTTTCGGATTTCTGTTCAACTTTGCTGTAAACTCTTAACTCCAGGTAATGTAGTTGATTTAGCAGCAAGGTATGTATGGTATTCAGTGTAGCTCTGCAGTGATGCAAACCTTTATGTCAGGGTGTCATAATACTTTTAAATCATTCCAGCTAGTATTAGGAGTTTGTACATCTTCATCTTTAGAGGAACATAAACTTTCTTAGTGGTTGCTGTAGTGAGTGAGTATGAGATGCTTGTGAATTTGATTTTTGCTTAGGATTGAGCCATCCTGCCTACGAGTAGTGTTAACGTAACCTTAACTAAGGTTTGAGCACAGACAGTAGTGTTGTCTCCTCCTCTTGGTAAGAATTGAAACACTCTTGGAACAGTTTATCCTCCAACAGTTCAGAGTATTTCTTATTTAGAGGTAGCCAGCGTACTTTGCTTTTACTAGAACAATGTGCTGCAGATCTGCATTTAGTTCAGATGCTCAGTTCAGGAAAATGATATTCATAGCTGATTCCAGAGTAGATGTGGAGTTTCTGTCCACATCTGTCCATTTCAGTTCCAATGAAATTCTGTCATTTCATCATGATATTGTTCATCAAAACACTATTATTGACCACATTTTAAAAACATGCTCGACCTCTGGAAACTGGTGACTTGCAACTGCTTTAGGTGATGTCAGGCTGCATAGTGACACAGCCTTCTTGTTTCTTGTACCAACTGCAGAAGCAGAAATAATAGGCCTTGTAGAGCAAGAATCCCCATAGCTTGGACTTGGAATACTTAGGGATATTTGTGGGGAGTAAACGACCACGTCTTGTGTGTAGGGAGAAAGAGGGTTGGACCTTGAGGTAACACCATCAGAACTGGTTGCTACAAGCTTGGGTCATTATTGACATCTAGACAGCTGGAGCACATGGTGGGTAGTGCTTACTGCATAAGTTCTCAATGATGGAGAAAGACATTGCTGACAAAAATCAACTTGAAAACTGAAAGCATTGATATAAATAATATTTCATTATGGTTGTCTAGACCTGGTAGCTATTGTTTATAAATGTTCTCTATACTGAAAGTAAAATGCATGTTTTTTTCCCCCCAGGCTGTTGAAGAAGCTTTTGTCCCAGTTATTAAACTTTGTTTTGATGGAATAGAGGTAAAGATCCTATTTTAATTTGTTTTGGTAGAATGTGGTTAAAACAAAGTTTTTAAGGTCTTAATAAGTCATTATTGTTTAATAGAAATGCGATTAAAGTGACTGAAGTTCATACCTAATATTTTGTCAACAGTCCTCAGTTGCGTAATTTAAAGTGGAGATTTAAGACTGAAACAAGTTTTTCTTCATGGGCTTAAAGCTGTGTGCAGATATCTCCCTGATCTTTTTTTTTTTTTTTTGGCTCTGCTACCCACTTGCACTGATTAGTTTACTGACCTGTAGAGTACTAGTATAGGTATTATTTAGGCTTAACATTTAATAAAAATTATATTTGTAAATAATGAGGCTTCAGAATTTTTTTGACTGCTAGTGATTAACTATTAACTGTCCAAACATGAAAAATTTGCTTAATGATCCTACGTTATAGAAAGTTGTGGTCTTTAACTAGTTACCAAAAAGTGTGCTGCTGAAGGCAATCTGGGTATTCCTTTTGTCCTGATCTCTTAACATATGTGTAAGCACACGACCAAAACAATAGTTTTGGTGGCTGTAGCCTGATGGATCAGCTGACTTGGAGCACTGAACTTGCTTAATTTGATTTTTGCTAAGGAAACAGGAATGGTGATTTCAAAAGATATTCAGTTTATTCTTCTCAGGCTGTTATATAGTCAAACTGTCATCTTTTGGTGACAAGACAAAAACATACGACCTGTTAATACACACAGTTAATGAGAGTTACAGTTGGATTATGTCAACCAGTAACTGATGGGTACAAGGAGGTTAGTTTACAGAGGGGAAAGAATTCCCATGCTAATCATCTGGCAAATGACATAGTGTAGTATTGTACACAAGATGGGCAATTTCTTCTCTCCCTGTGTTAGCCATTTTATATATGCAGTTGGGTATTAAGGAACATTTTTCTGGAGAATCTGTATGCTGTTTACATAGCTTAGGTATTCATTCTAGATAATATGCCATAGCTGTGCTCTGGTCAGTTTGGTTTTTTATGTTGGGGGTTTTTTTTCCTCCAGTCATTCAAGCTGGAATTCTCTCCTTTTTAAAAAATGAAATTTGAAATACAAGACCAAATAGGGGAAAATAAAAGGACTGTTTGCTCTAAAAGAAGTAATATGTTGTTCCAATATAGTAATTTATGATGGGCTTTGATGGCCTTAGGTTTATTACTGAGACTTAACTCATGTTGCTGACAGTGCACGAGAGTTCTTTTTCTTATATCATAAGCACACTCTTTGTATATACCAGTGCTGTTGGGCCACAGTTTCTGATAGTTGTGTTTGTGCCCAGGTATGTCAGTATCAAAAGATTTTAATTTAATTTTCCTTTTGCTAACCCAGGCAAAACATGCCAGAAGGTAGAACTGAGGAAAAGGACTTTGGTTTTGTGGTGATCCTGTTTGACAATAAGTTTTTACGTGCCCATTTAATGTTCTTGTTTAAAATAAAGAACTTCCTTCATTTTTTTGTTCTTCCTGTACTTATTATTTGATTGCCAGCTACCTCTCCCCCAGTTACATAAGACACACTGTTAATTTCTTTATTTGAAAATGTCAGTGAGCTTTGAATCTTTAGAGGTGCTAGACCTTCTAGAGATCAGAGCAGAATTTCAAGCTGAAGTTAATTTTGAACTTGTTTTACTCTGAGAAGTAGTACTTTTGACTCAAGTAGGAACTTCTTTGTGTAATATAGACTTGATAAGATCAACTATTAAGGACTTTGAAATACAAAATGCATTGAATACTTTGGAAATACTTTTCTGTGAAGAAGGGCTTCATAGTTTAAAATGGATAGATGCAAAGTTTTAAGTACCTACAAAAAGTCTTTAAGATGTCTTCACTTTATCTGAAATAATTTTAATGTAACTAAACCAGTGTAGTTCTTGGTGCAATAGTACTTGGTATTTCATCGTCTTGCAGGTCAAGTGATGACCACTTCAGTTAAAAGCCTCATTTGGTGAAGTGCCTTTGTTGCCTTGCAGACAGTCTCCTGATATGCACTTGATATTCTCATCAACTGACTGATGGAAAGGCAAACTGACTTCTGCACTCTACAGTGCCCCTGTGTGCGGGGCAATGTAAAACTAACTCAGTGCTGAATAGTGTTTTAGATGTTCTTGGCCTAGAAAAATTGTTATGTTTAAGTATTGCAGAAGTAATGGCAAAGAAATTGGACGTGGTTTCAAAATGTATATGCTTGCTCAGCAGCTTGCTGAACTTTCAAAATGTTTTTTGTAGTCAGGTATGTAGACTCTTCATAGATACTGGTCTTATATAGAGTCATCTAGTTAGATTTGTGCTTTTTACAGGAGATGGGAAAGGTATCTGTAATTCTATGGTAATTTTCATGGAATCATAGACTATGCTGGGTTGGAAGGGACCCATCAGGCTCACCGAAGTCCAACTCCTGGCCCTGTGTAGGACATCCCAAGAGTCACACTGAGCTTGAGAGGGTTTTCCAAATGGTTCTCGAACTCTGTCAGGCTTGAGGCTGTGATCACTGCCTTTGAGACCCTGTTGCAGCTCCCAACCACCCTCTGGGTGAAAAAGCTTTCCCTGATATGTAATCTGAGCCTGCCCTAGCTCAGCTTTATGCTGTTTGCTTGAGTCCTGTCACTGGTTATGAGAGTGAAGAGATCTGTACATGCCCCTTTGTTGTCTTCAACATCCTCGTGAGGGGATGCAATGAGAACTCCCCTCAGTCTTCTCTAGAATATTTGAGAATGTTTAGATTAAAACTAGGATTTATGTTTTCATGGCATGTTCTGATGTTGGTAGGATTTTGTATTCTGGACCTAGAAGTGATACTTGTTCTTAAATGATTTTATTTACATTGGCAGTCAGCATAGTTTCTGTGTGTGTGCTGGTTGTATATTTATCTAAATGGGTATTTTATCCTCTTGGAAAAAGAGCTGTAAGATAGATGAAGCATCTGAAAGTGTTTCTTGAAATGTCTGTGAAGGATGTTAGTATGTATTTTTTAAAGGGATTCTTTGTACAAGCAAGACTACTGTTAGTAAACTTGATGAAAATGACTTACAGAATCCTACAGAAGAAAGAACAGTTTTCTAATGTCTTACCTCTCTTTTTGTTCTTAAGATTGATATTTTGTTTGCAAGATTAGCACTGCAAACTATTCCTGAGGACTTAGATCTACGAGACGACAGCCTACTTAAAAATTTAGACATTAGATGCATACGAAGTCTTAATGGTATGTATGTGCTGATTTGTATATCAACTTGTCTAACCTTTAAATAACTGTCCTAGATTCTTTGATACTGTAGTTGCGGATTTGACTGAAAATACAGCAACTTCATACCTAGAAATAAAGTTATTGCCAGTTTTGTATACCTTTCTGGAGAGAAGGTTTGTTGCTTGTTGGCCAGACTGTTTATGATTTTTTCTCTTGTTTGGTTGGTTTATGGTTCTAGAAATTAATGGGACTTGCAAAACTTTTGTGTGGAGCATTACCTATTTTTATAAATAAAAGGGTGTGTTTGTTTTTTAATTTGTGTTTACATAAACATACATGAAATTGCTTCAGTGATAAATTGAAGATATCAAAATGTTGTCAGTTTGAGCTCAGTTCTTTAGTAGCTTTGTAGCTTGTGTAACCCTTAACTTCTCTATAATACCTTCGCTTAAAAAATGGTTATTTATGTACAGGATGGTAGGGACTTCAGCCTGGCTGCAGCTTGATAGGGAAGAGGAGCATGTTTGCATGAGGAGCATTGATTGTTGTTACAAGCTAAAAACTTGATAATTTGAGATCATCATAGCCACTTAAACTGTTTTGTGAAATTCCCATCTTATGCAATCTCTAGAATTTGCAGTTGCCTCTTACTTTAAAAGTAGTCTTAGATAATACTGTTGTCTTCCAAACATTTCTCTGCAACTACTTAGTAACAATGAACTACTGCTTATTCTTTATTATAAACCTCCTAAAAGCAAGCAGTTAATCTTGCCATCTATAATGTTGCAGTCTGAAAATATGCCGTCAAAGTAGCAGTACAGCTAGTATGTTTGAAAACTATTCTTTTTAGTGTGTTCCTAAAAATTCAAAATTTTGACCTGTGGCTGGCAGGTTTTCTGTAGGTTCGCAAGGGCTTACACATTTTTTAGTTTGCCTGCAAATTACATGATATACTGCATGTATTCATGTAACAGCAGAACTTGTTTGTTTCTTCAAAAGCCTATATAGTTCATTGATAAAAAAATCAAGTAGCAGTCCAAGTCTGTAGTCATGCACTCATGAATTGGCTACCTGAGTGTTGCCATAAAATACTAAAAATGAAAAAAGGCACATGAAAATATGTTAAGCTTTCTAATCCAAAACAAAAGTGATCAGAATATGAAATGAGTTTCCAGCATGCTTATCTAAAGTTTGGTAGTGTTTCAGTGGGAGAGGGATAAGCAAGTAAAAAAACTTTGGAAGCAGCAACTGTAATTAATTCTTTCTTTTGCAGGTTGCCGGGTAACCGATGAAATTCTGCATCTAGTACCAAACATTGACAACTTCAGGTTAACACTGAGAGCTATCAAATTGTGGGCAAAACGTAAGCAGTTTTATTCCAAAATTTGTGTAGTTTTCACTACCTCTTCTGGTTACTGACATCTCTCTTTTTGTCTCTTTCCTTCTCGATCCACAGGCCACAACATCTATTCCAATATACTAGGTTTCCTTGGTGGAGTTTCCTGGGCTATGCTAGTAGCAAGAACTTGCCAGCTTTATCCAAATGCAATAGCATCAACTCTTGTACATAAATTTTTCTTGGTATTTTCTAAATGGTATGTTTTTTTTTGGTTTTTTTTGTTTGTTTTTAATTTAGATTAAACTAAAATAAAATTGTTTGTAGACACTAAATTTTAGTCCTGTTTTTATGGTACCATTTTCAGCTGTTACCAGATTAAGATAAATTAGAAGCATTGTTCTTGCCACCAGAAATTGTCAGCTTAGTCTTTCAGTAAGTCATCCAACATGTCTTGATTTTAAAGCATCCTAACCAAAACCACCCAGTTCTTAATTACAATTTTCTGAAGTATTTTTTGTAATTCAACAGTACTCTTCAGATAAAATATATTACAAAATAATAGCATATACCCCAAAATTTCAAGTCTTTTAACATTCAGGTACTGGGATAATGGATAAAGGAGGTATGCCAGTATCCGGTTTAGGCACAGAGCTTAAATGCAATTTAAGAGAACCAGTGGCTAAAATATGGGTTTTAATGTTGTCAGTGTAGAGTGGTAGGTGTTTCAGAATTACATGCTATTTTGTACTCTTGAGCTAGTTAGTTCAGAAAGATGGTTTGAATAACTCTGATGGGAACATTCCAAGTCAATTTAGAACAAATGGGACAAAAGTGAACTTTGCAGATTACAAATGAATACTGTTTTTCTTGAAAGTCCATATTTGGATACCTATATTCTTCATGAAACACTGACAGACTTTAAAAATCACTTACCAAGGTACTGCTTTCCTCCAAGTATAGTGTCTTTTCTTCTTAACGTGAAGATAATATGCACACTTTCACTGTCTTGTATTCATAGGCTTTATAGCCTCCTTGAGGTACGTAGTGTTTAGTAATATTTTGCCACACTAAGGTAATAAAGGGGAATTGGTTGCAATCTCTGTTTAATGTGTTTCTTGGACTTCTCTCCATTTTGTACATACATAGCATAGAAGCATAAGGTACAAATTCCAAGAGATTAACTGACTTCTGCTCTTTATAGGAAGGAAATTTTTATTCGGGGGTAAAATGATCTGAAGAACAAGTGTTACTTTTTAGTGTTTCATTCAACAAGGTTTCTTTCTCTCTTCATTATTATTTTCTTTTAATACATATGGTTTTTAATGATGCTATATGCTGTAATTGTGCTGGCTGTTTGTTCTGTAGTTTGTCCATGGAACAGCTAGCTTGAAGATGGACCCAATGTCAGTCTTGACAGACGAATTTATCTTTGATTAGGATATTTCAGGAAGAATTTAGGGAAGTTCAAGTTCGTTATCTAAACCAGTGGTTATAAACCTTCAAGACTACAGAAAATGCCTTGTTCTGATGCTGGAGAAGCTAATTGCAGTTGTATTGTAGTTCAGCAATACAGTTTAACAGCAATTTGAACAACCCCAGTTAGACCAGCCTAATGGTTAAGAAATGGTGCTTTATTTTGAGAGCAGATTTAAGAAGGATCACATTCAAAAGTATTGTTTGTGTAACATACATGGTTGTATCCAGTAGTCTTATTCAGTGCTACAATCTTTTTGAACAGGGAATGGCCAAATCCAGTGCTATTGAAACAGCCAGAAGAATGCAATCTTAATTTGCCTGTATGGGACCCAAGGGTTAGTGTGTTATTTTTTCCCCTCTAAGTCACACTGTACAATAAATTCGGTTGCTTAAAAAATTCTAGGTGAACTTCATTTTGGGTTTATTGAACTTAATGTTGTGGTGTTCTGTCTTCATAAGTAACCTCTAATTCTCCTGAGTATAGAACAAAGTTACCCTCATTTTCTGAATTGACTGCTTGAAGCACACTTGCTAAACAATGTACTTTTTCTCCGAATTTTTGCAATAAATGATCTTAATAAAAATTCAGCATAAATAGTTTTATATGTCTTAAAGTGATGCATTTTTGGAAAATTGCTAATCTTAAAATAGTTTGCTTATTATTTAAAGCCTGTTACTTTTGCAAGTATCTTGAATTCACTTCGGTGCAAGTTACAGCTGGATAGGCCTGGTTCCATATAGTTGTAGTAAAGTGCCTTTTCATCTTGCACCAAAGAAGGTCGTAACTTGAAGTCTTTTAGTTGTTTGTGTATTGTTTGTAATACTTGATCTCCATCTTAGTAGCACTTAGATTAAGGACATTGGACATGATTGTCCTTCAGGCAGTCAGTGAAACAGCTTGCAGCAGATGCATGACTCCCATTGGGAGCTTTCAGTAGGACATAATATGAGTGTGCTCAATGCTGTTTTGTCAATCGTAGAACAGTTGATACTCAGCTAATCTTTATTTTGGTGAGTAGTGTAAGCATCTGAGGTTGAGCTGTATTCCCTTTTGTACTTCACATCTGTTTTTTCTGGTTGACAAAAGTTCACATTTAAATATGTGAAGCGGTTTAAAATATTCTCTTGAGCCTGTTCCTGAAATAGGAGATGGGAACTGTTGTAGTAACTAATCAAAGTGGGCTAAGATAATGGCAGGGGTTTATCTTTTATTTACCTTCCACAAGACTGTTACCCTAATAATATTTTAATGTACTTTGGTGTGTATGTTGTGTCCTTTCTTTTTTGTTACCCTGTCTGCTGTTAAATAAAAGTATGTTAATGCAAGTGATGCTTCTGTCAGGTTCCATAGAGCCTCTTTTCTTAAAATGGCTCTTAGTCTTCAGTAGTGTTACAGAAATAAAGTATAAAATACCTTTCGCAAGGTCTGAAGACAGTCATTCTGCAGAAGGTGCTCATATGGTGATGAGGTGTCCTTGGTTTCATGTGATCACAAACTAATTTCTAGTAAAGAGGGAAATTGTTCTGTTTGGTTGGTGTTTCTGGATTTAGAAATGCCTGCAACTTGATCTTGATGTGCTGACAGGTTACAGCCCTCCCACATCACTGTTGTTCAGAAAGATGTCCATTGTGAAAGCATTATTCTTGTTTTCTAAACTTTCTCTGTACTCTTGGTCTGCAAACTAAGGTCTCTTAGAACTTAAGGCTTGGTTGTAGTAAAGGGAGAAATCCAAATTTGTTAACTGATGTGTATGCTTGAAGAAAACTGATTGGCTGTTGTTATATGTAGGTAAACCCCAGTGATAGGTACCATCTTATGCCTATAATTACACCAGCATACCCACAGCAGAACTCCACGTACAATGTGTCCGTTTCCACACGGATGGTCATGGTTGAGGAATTTAAACAAGGTAAGTATTATTTTATGCTCTCTATATAGATGTTTTCAGACAGATTTAAAATAGTTTCATTGCGGGTATGCTTTGAAAGGGGGAGTTGGGTGGATGTTAAAAAGCTTATGGACACGAGACTGTTTTGAGGGAGGTAGAACTTGGCCTGTTACGCTTACTGTTGCTTAACACTGCAAACTTAGTAGATCCTTGTGCAGGTCTGTCCTTCTCTCTTAGAAACTGAGGGTAATGAAAGAGGATGCCTTGTGCTCTGAAAATTAGAACTAATGGTATAATAACTTTATTTTAGTGGCTTAGATTGTCTCATGTTACATGAAGGATTAGCAATAGTAGTTCCACTTGATGCCTGTTTCTAGGCCTAATATAAGGCAATATACTCTCTTGAAGATGGGTCCTCTGGATTTATCCAAGTAATGTACTTGAATAATTATAGCAGATAAGAGAAGATGTTATCAAAGCAAGAAGTAGATTTGATGCAGGGAGCAACTACAACTAGCTTTCTCAGAGCAGTACCTTACTGTCTCTTTCTTTGCCTTGTAAAATGCCTTGCTCAAGAGGTGATTCAAATACTATAAAGAAAAGATCTGTTGTCTTTGAACTGAATAGTTAATGTGGCATATGCAAAAAGCTAAATGGAGCTGTGTTACACCACAGAGCAAAAATATGTGAAATAATCAGTCTGATCAATTAACATACATTCCTACACAGATTGAGTTTTTTTAATAATATCATTTGTTTAACTAATGACCAATGAAAGCATGACTGAATTATAAATCTTGTTGATAAATTGCTGTGAATTTGAAGGGAGGAAATAATTCGTAGTAGTTTTTGCTAAGTTATTAAACTGTCTTTACTCTGGATACTAAATTGTATTTAAAAAGAAAAGTTTAAATTTTTTTTTTTTTTATAATTTAGGTCTTGCTATCACAGATGAAATTTTGCTGAGTAAGGCAGAGTGGTCCAAACTTTTTGAAGCTCCAAACTTCTTTCAGAAGTACAAGTATGTATTTTATGGCATGGCAGAATATTTTATCAGTTGAACTACCTCATAATGCTCTGTAGCACAGGATCATAAATATACGTATATTAGATGTCCAAAAAGTGTTTTGTTAGGATTCTTCTATAACATGGGAGAGAGGATGCACTACTGTCCTTTTTCTTGGAAAGTATATAATCTCCTCAGGTACTTTTTTGTGTCTTAAACCTGTATTTCAGTGACCAGATATTTAGAATGTCACCAGTTAACTCTAGAATTGGTATGCTGCCAGTAACATTGAAGAAGTGTCATCTGGTTTGACTAATAGAAATGGTCTTTAGTCCTGTCAGTAAGCATTCTAAAAATGGGTCTTCCCAATTAAAAAGATAGTGAAAGAACTTATTCTGAAGGTTAGTACTTAAGGTTAATAAGTACTTGAAACTGTGTGTTTTCTTCTGTCAATATAGTCAACAGTTTACTCTGATAATAAAAGATATTTTTGCAATTGTGTTGACTAACTACCAGTTGTACTTATTACTAGATTTTTTTTCATTGAAGCTTAGGGTCTTGGATCTTTATTAATTCACACCTAGCTTTTCTAATTTTGTAATGTCTCTGAGGGAAATACTGAAATTCACACTTTTAGGGTTTCTAGTAATATGCTTGTGGGGCAGAAGCTTGTTAAATGTATACGAACTTGCTGAAAGTTGTATTTTTATAATAAATATGAATTATTAAAATATGGACTACATCTTCTTTGCCCTCAGTTGCAATTGGAGACCCATTTTTCTTGAATCAAGATCAAATATATTTTACACTTGTTTGTGTTGGGTGGTTGGTTGGTTTTGTACTAATCTAAACAAGATTGAAATATACAGTTCCCCCATTAAAAGAGACTGATGACCTTTATAATGTGTCTGTGTTTTGTTTCTATACCTTTTGCATGATAAAAGCTTTAAAACATTTGGATGGCTTTTATGTTGTTCTTTGGAGCTTAAGATTGAAAACATTTTAAAAAACACTGTTAAATTATATTATTTTTGAAGTAAAAAATGGGCTGCAGACAAATCAGTTTCTGTTCAAGAGGTTCCTAATAAGTTCCCTAGTACATTTTCTTTGTTTCTTTCAAAAGTAGAAAAAAATAGGAGGAATTTAACGTCATTTGAAATAATCTTCATTTTAATGCAGGTTTTTTTGTGTACCACCTTAAGCCATTTTACCAGGTGTAGCAATAAAAGCTTCTCTTGCTCAACATTATATATCCAGCTTTTCTGTTTTGTACAAGATGTCTTTGTCCTGACTTTTTTTAAGTGTGGAATGATATTATGGAGCCTGCTTTAATTTAAATTACCCAGGATTTTCTCTGTTTTCCCTTAGTAGGTTAATTTTACAATTTCGGTTGGTAGCATTTACAAAGTAAATAATTACCTGCAGTCATCTGTATGCAGTAAAGTCGGATCTCTTGGTCAGATCTCCATCTAAAAGATAGATATTTTGAAATTTTTTTCCCCTCTCCACACTCTTCTCCTGTTTAACGTAGATGCCTTGACATGTTCTGCTGAAATTCATAGCAGTGTGTAATGCTCTGCCAGAAAAGAGGACATCTGATCCTTGCTCTGAGACAAACATTTCTTTTAATCTCTGAAAGCATAGCTTCAGTAATTTGTCACTCTCAATGGCAATTAGTTGCTGAATATTCTATTGTTCATAAGCACTTTTGACTTACTGTCTGTGTTTAAAATAAACCTCAGTCATGTGTGACTAAGGACATCTAGAGGCTACTGCATACCTGCATAGTAGGAGCAGATAAAAAATTAGGGAAATTAGGAAATACGCCTTTAGTTACTTATTTTTTTCTTACTTTTTAAATGTCAGCAATTACTAGGAGATGGGGAGTTGCAACATATATTGTCTGCCCTTTACGCAGATTTAAATTTTTAGAAGGGGAAAGAAACAACAAAGAACACGTAGATATAGTGTTTTACAGGGAAATGACAAGAATTTCAAATGGATAGGAGTTTGAAGTGTTGCATGAGAAATGAAATTGTTATAGCTTAAGACGAAGAGAGCAGGATTTTGAGAGAAACAGCGCTCATTTAATGAGTTCTACCATATTCTATGTCATTAAAAGAGATAGTTCTGCTAAATAAGTAGAATATAAATATGCCTTTGAAAAAGGTGGTTTAAATTCTTGGCTTCATAGGACTTTAAAGTACTGAATAAAAGTATAATTCCCAGACAGGTGATAAAGAAAAATTGAAATTAACATGTTCAGGTGTTCTCAGTTGGTGCTTTTGGTGTTTCTGGGTTTTTTTTGGGTTGTTTTTTTTTTTTTTTTTTTGTTTTTTTGTTTTTTCTTTTGGTTGTTGTTTTTTTTCCTCCCAGAAAGTAATACGACTCTAATTTGGACATTTTTTAGAAATACTTGTTTTAATTCCATACTCTCTACATTAAGCTATTATTATGAAAAGAATTCTGAAAGGAAGATGGTGAGAAGACAATCAAGCCCCCAAACAAAACCCCAAACTCTGATGTACTTCAGAATAATACCCAGGATCTAAAAGTCACCATTGAGAGGCAGAAGCTTAAGCTGAAACCATTTTTTCTTTATAATGAAATAATAGATACTTCTGAATTACAGATGTGCTTTGTGTTAAAATTATGAATGAGGCAGTGATAAAATATCTTGTCTTAGCAAAATTTAGCAGTGAGACCTTGGACTCTTAAAACTAAGGGTATCTTAATTTTTAACATAAACTATTTAATTTTATTGAAAATTATAGTAGGAAATTTTCTAGAGAATAATTCCTTCTCAGCACTAACAGCTGGTAGGTGAGTGAGAAGAAATTGGGTCCTTTTTTCTTTTTCAGCAAACACTACCTGAGCAAAAACAGTTAATCGTCACTTATTTTTTCATAAGTAAGGCTTATGGTTTTTTCTAGAGGCTTACCAGCTAGTTGAGGCCTTTAGACATAGCCAAATTACTTTTTTTTTATATAGTAGTTCAGAAGTGTTTCACAGGGATGCTTTTAATAAGTAACTGGAAAATTGGTTTCTTCAAATATTTGCAGGTTTGAAATTTGTCTTTTTTGATTCAGAAGTGGTTAAAAGTGTCAAAAAGCTTAAACGTTGTGCCTATTGAATGAAATACTCTGCAAGTGCACAATGTATGTGATGTAGCAATCTTACTGAAAGTGTAGTGCTCCTTAGAATAAACCTATATTAGTAATTAGTAACTTCTCATACAGAATTAAAGGACTCTTATCTTTTCCCATAACATTTTCCTGTAAAGCAGTTCATACTGCC
The DNA here is from genome assembly GCA_013399835.1 of Leptocoma aspasia. Taxonomy (NCBI): domain Eukaryota; kingdom Metazoa; phylum Chordata; class Aves; order Passeriformes; family Nectariniidae; genus Leptocoma; species Leptocoma aspasia. Next base: position 657,262 of record VXAX01004077.1, on the reverse strand, counting down.
AAAATGCGAAATGAGTAGATTACTTTTTATTGTTCAGAACAGGGAAGAAGATTTCCAAATTTCTCCCTTGCAGTTCTCTTGTTTCACTGATATTCTCTGACTGAAATCAGAGGATTGTAGCATGTAGCAGGATTTTGGCTCTTGCCACCTAAAGATAAGTAGAGAAACATGCAGCTGCTAGTTTGATCTGTTGATTTGGATTTGCTGTTGTGATTTGAAGGCCTGTGGCACCAGAGGACTCTGTACCATAATTTTCCAGTGTCATTAACCTTGCTTTCCTCTCCATGAACTATATGCTAGGGACTGGTCTCTTGTGCTACTACTGTTCTTTAAATCCTGCTGTGAAGGTACATAAGCATGCTGTATCTGTATAGAGTAGTGCAGCATTGGATGACTTAAGATGTTAAAGACTTCCCAGCTAAGCTTCAGAAAAATCTGCCTGTAAGCATGTGAGATTGGCCCAGCACCCTCCTTAGGAACTCAGGCTAAAAGTAATCTTTTCCCATTCTGCTGTCCTTGGGCATCTTTGTTTAAAATACTGTTCTTGTTTTGTATACTGTGTCTTTGAAATCTACTTACAGTGGGTATACACTGAATATCCTGGAAAATAATTGAGAGTTTAAGAATTATCATCAGAGGAAATATTCTTATGAAATTTCAAATAAGTGTCTTCAGAGAATTCCAAAATGCAGATACAAATTTTTTAAACCACATTTCACAGTGTTATTTTTGATTTTGAACAAATGTGTATGTACTAACCACTCTTCTCACTATTCAGAAATAATCTTGCAACTAAGACAGCTGACATGTAAAGGTAGTTGTGAACAACATTTTTGTTGATTTGTAGTCAGTTAAATCCCTGATCTCAACATTCCTAACCTTTTATTAAGGTTACTGGTATTACAGTGGAATTGTAAATGGCCCTAAACTCCAAAATGTTTTGAAGTCTGTTAGTCATACACTTGGGACACAGCTCCTTCTTCTACTTAACAAAGCTTAATTTAATATAAGGTATATACATAAGCAAATAATCTCTATTTTACAATGTAGAGTTTACTGCAAAGTTTTAATATTGAGGTTTGAATGTCTAGTTTTAGAAATATGTATAGAATAGCATATTGTCTTTATCTCCAAAGGCATTATATTGTACTTCTAGCAAGCGCACCGACAGAAAAACAGCGACTAGAATGGTGAGTAATCCTTAAGATCTAAAAAAAACCCAATTCCCCCTCCCTCCCAAAAACCAATACGTCCCTTCTGCCCCACCATCAGTATTGGACACAAGGGAGTATATAGTGTATCAGGTGTTCTTCTTAATGAATGAAAGTGGAGCTCCAGTGTTTCAAAACTAAATGGATAAAGATTGTAGAGTTCTGGAAAAAACAGTAAAAACGAAAAATGGAAGTGAAGGCTGTTGCTTGAATTTTTTCTTAGCAGCAGTCTCAGGTTTACTTTACAAATGTCTTGTGCACTTTTTTTCATAATCAATGTGAGGAGGTACGTTTTCAGTCACTTGAAATGCTGTTTCTCAAAACAAAAGTTCCCCTTTGCCATGTTTCTGCTCTTTTATTAGTGAAATTTTAAGATTGGCAGGTATTGGGAATTTCTTCACCTCTAAAATTCACCATCTGAAGCCAAAAGAATATTGGATAAATATGTGGTGGTTCTTTCTGAATGCCTTTTACTTGATGTGTAAATGTCTTGTATTTAATTCCATGTGTGAAATCAGGCCGCAGAGAGAGCTGCAGGGCATTCTTAGGCTTCCCATGTCAGCTTTTGTAACCTTGTCAGCCTTAACTGAAATTATTGATCTGAATTAATCTGACGTGCACTAATTCATTAGTAGTCTCAAATATTAGTATAAGAATGTTGAGGATTTTATCCTGATACATGATGTTAGATACTTCTGTTATTTCCTGTTAATGAGATCTTGCTAACAAATGACATTTATACAGGGTGGGCTTGGTGGAATCAAAAATCCGTATTCTAGTTGGAAACCTGGAGAAGAATGAATTCATTACACTGGCTCATGTGAATCCACAGTCATTCCCAGCACCCAAGGAGAATCCTGACAAGTAAGCAAACACATTTTCTTCATTTAGGAGGGAGAAGCTAACTTAACTAAAACACAATTTCATTAATAAATAAATGGACATTTTTATAGAATCTTAAAAGGATTAATTTTTAATGAGAGCACCTGAAGGCAGGCAAACGATGCTCAGCTCTTCTTAAGTGAAATTTGGTACTCTGTAATTCTGTATAAGAATGTCTCTAAATCAGAAAATAAGGGGAAATGTATTTTTGTAAATAGCTTTATTAATTGCATAATTTCCTGCCTACCTGTATAAGTTACTGCTACTTAGTTGATGCTGTTTTAATTGTGAGGAAGCATGGAGAATCTGGGAGAACATCAGGCACTGTAGAACAGAGCTCTTGAGTAACTAAGTTCATTTAATGGTATAAAATTTAGCAGTTGGGATGAATATAATTGGCATCATGATGACTGTGGTTAGAGTTTGTCAGGTTGTGGAAACAGTGGAGAGAATATCAAGTGCTTCAGATTGTTGAGGATTTAGAATGTTGTTTGACTCCTTCCTCCCTCACTCAAAACAGTGATTGCAGGTGTGTGGGGGCTGAAAACTCTTGTAAGACTTTATTTCCAAGATAGCATTGTAATTAATTTGTTAGGAATTACATTTTTCTGCGAAGTTTGAGAATGGGGGAGAAATTTGTCTTTACTGGGATATGTGAAAAGAAAAGCCTTGTTAGGCTTTCACAGGGCCTTTTCCACACATCAACTGCTTCAAGTACAGTATGGGGCTACTGTTTTTTAGAGGTTATATAATTGTTACATGCATGTTCCAAATAAAATTGGGCAAAAGCAGGCAGTACCTCCTCAGCACCAGTTTAGTGGGTGGATACAGCTACAACTGCCTGCATCATCAGAGGCTCCAATTAGCTCTTATTTCAGAGGACTTGATGCAAGCAATACTTCCAGCAAAGGTTGTCTTCCCAGTGTATACAAAAGATATTGTTTTGCCATCCCATGTGAAGGGGAGCTCTCAAAGGGAGGGTTTTAACTGAAACCTGCAGTTTGTGGTCAGTTACAGCTAACAAATTTAAGCATTGAAGACAAATGTAGGTTGCAAAATGCAAGTTGCTTAATTGGGTAATAGGTTCTAAGTACTTTTAGTGCTTTTATGGTTTGCTATGGCTAGTTGAGAGGTGGTTACTCTCATGCTAGGAGCTACATGAGACAATCTATATGGGAGCACAGTTGAATGGAGTAATCTACTGATAATCTTAGTTCATTTGCTGGAGGTAGATGTGTAGTGTTTAATGACATTGTGAATGAAAAAGGAATATTGTTAGCTTTGGTTTTTGCCTTTCTATATCTAGTTGCCTATTGCTACTGGAGCTAAAAAGTACAACTGTTTTCTATTGCAGCAAATAAGTTATTAAGCTATTTAATTCTGTCAGTATTACATTATTGTTTTATATAAAATTTTCCAGGGAAGAATACCGTACAATGTGGGTGATTGGGTTGGTGTTTAAGAAAACTGAAAACTCTGAAAATTTAAGTGTTGATCTTACCTACGACATTCAGTCTTTTACCGACACAGGTGAGTTTTGCGTTCTAGGTGTTCCATATTAATAAACTTCCTGAAGTTACTGACTTTGCTCAAAGTGTAGTCTTTATTCATAATGCTCATACTAGTAGTAGAATTGTATCTACACAGAGAGTTTCAGCTAAGGAGTTAGGGGTTTTATTTAATGAAACACATTTTCAATGAGTTTTAAGATTCCTAAATCTAATTAGGATTTAGACTAATCACTTTCAGTTTGTTCTCATTAAAAGTGATAAAAATTATACACACATCTTGGAGATCGCACTCAAAGTGTGGTGCACTATTTTGTAATCTTTATTAAACAGATGAATTAGTTATCATGTGCGAGCTAGCAAGCTTAACCTCAAAAATTTTGAGTATAGATTAAATATTTTTGTTATTTGTGAAACTAAATTTATCAGTGGATTAACAAAATATCTTTTATTCCATGGTGTTTCATACTAGATAATTGATTCAGTAATCTTTACTTTCTCTTCCGTCACTCAGTGGAAGAGAGCTTTTTGACTTTCTAATGTTTACTTTTTGATTCACAAAAATAACTTAGTACACATATAGGAAATCTTGTAAGCAAAGAATTGGTAACAGCTGGTAATACCAAGAAGTAGTGCAGTACTCACTTTAATACTCAGTATTCATTGAGCTCTTTGTGTGCCTCTCTCTTAACACCTTTTTAATTACCTGTTCACAGCCTAGTCAGAGAAATTCCTTAATGTTTGTAGAGTAGACAGTGAATAAGGGAGATACCTCTTGAGTTTTTCTATCTAAGAACTACAGAACCGTTTTTTATTCATACATCTGCCCCAGCTTTTGTTCAATGTTGTGGAGACAGTCAGTGTGAAAAAACAAGCTTTTAATTCTTACCTGGCTTTACTTGAACCCAGCATCCTGGGTTCCAGCACAGTTCTTGTACTAGCACTTACCATGGTGACTTACCAGAAGCAGATGTTCTGAGGTAAAGGGAAATAACTTATTATACTAGACAAAATTAAAGGAAACAAAAACCAACCAAACAAAACTACCAAAACAACCATATAAAATTAAGAAAACAAACCAACAAAACAAAAACCAAAGCAACAAAAAAGCCCAACAAAACAGAAAAAATCCAGACATAAATTACTTTCGTATAAAAATGTGTAGTGGTGTGTGAGTTGCCAGAGTAATTTCAATGCATTAGGTGGCAAATGAACACTTAACTCCTGAATTAAAACCCATTTGTTGCAGGAGCTGCATAAATAAAATCACCTGCTAAGAAAATAATTTTGTGTAAATGCTCTAATTCTATGAGGAGATTTTATTTCCATCTTTAGTCCCTTTGAGATGAAATGAAGAGTTTGCTTCAGAGCTCATACAGTTAAAACTTGTTGAAAATAAAGAGAACCATGTGCTTGAAAGACATTTTTCTTGAAAAACAGGTCACCTGTTTCCAAACTAATGTTTGTGTTTGTGCTATCAGTGCTGGCATGGTAGGCAGTTCCCTTTCTTCCTCCAGAACAAGGAAACATTATTCTTGTTCTTGAGGGTAATAAGTGCTCTGAAATGCAAATTGTTTCTGCCTGGGCAAGTAAGTGGACTTTGCAAAATGCTTCAGTATGTCTTAATGTTATTCTAATTGTGTAGTTTATAGGCAAGCAATAAACAGCAAGATGTTTGAGATGGATATGAAGATTGCTGCAAGGCATGTGAAACGTAAGCAACTTCACCAACTGCTACCTAATCACGTGCTTCAGAAAAAGAAAAAGGTAAACTTCACTAATATTTGAGAGCAATGACAATGCCATTGCTCTTAAATTTTTGATTTTTTGGTTTACTAATTTAAGTTTACTTAGACTTTTAGGTTTCCTAATTCAAAGAGTTAAGAGTTACTAATTAAAATCACATTTGAGATCTTAATTTTACCTGCAAATGATCTCGTTTGTATGTAGCAGTATTGTTACCTGCACTGAATATAATACTACATTTCTCAGAACATCAGCAATGTGGATAGTATCTTCTTGTCTGGCTGGATGTTTTACCTGTGGCCATATATGAGAATGGTAGCATCAGTTTTTAATTGAGATGCTGCATTGGATTATTGTTTAGTTTTAGTGGAGTCAGGAAGGAGTGGAACTTTGAATTGAACAATTCAGTCTGTTTCAAAATCCCTGCTGCTTTGTATTAGTTTAATCTGAGAGCAATACAGGTTTGCTTGGATTTTTTAATAGCTAAACCACTGCTACAAATTCTAAGTGTAGCTGAATAACATGCTTTTTCTATAGCTGTTTTATATTGAATGCTGTTTTAAGGACTAGTAAGTCTTTATTTGACACCAAACGTAGATCTGTTTCAGAGAACAATATAAGTATTAAGTAAGACGTCTCTTGAAGTAGTAGTACTATGTCAGAAAAAGCTTTTTTTCTCCATGGACTAAGTTCAAATCCTCTTTAAATTCTTTTTGTGTACATCAGTTTGTTTTGATGTACTTCAGTTACTTTAAAGTTAATGAAAGTACAAGTCCACAAAACCAAAGGAATTTGAAATAAAGTTGAAAATATAATCATTAAATACAGTAACAGTTTGTTTTTGAATGTGACTGGTTCAGACAAATCTGTACTAGAGTTGTGAACATGAAAATGTAAATGCTTGTAGTGAGAGGATAGTGGATCATTTACACATAAAAGGATTTGAAAACTGTCCATTTAAGTTTGCGTTTTGAAATAACTTGAATTTCTGTTGATTTTTAAACCTTTAAGTAGAGTAACAGAATTTTCCTTTGCCTTGTGGCTTGCAGCACTCGACAGAAGGGATCAGGTTGACAGCTCTGAATGACAGCAGCCTAGACTTGTCTATGGACAGTGATAACAGCACGTCTGTGCCTTCGCCTACCAGTGCTATGAAGACAAGTCCATTGAACAGTTCTGGAAGTTCTCAGGGGTAATGAAGACTTTCAGTCTTGTTGCTGATCTCTCTTCCTGAATTATTATAAACACATGGCAAATGCTGCATACGTGTGATAGCACTGTTACCAAGGTGGGAATGTTCCAAATTGGATGGAGATTGTAAACACTCTTATTTCACTTTGAGCACTATAGCAAAATTTGGGGGATAGGGAGGGAGCATGGCGCTGGGCTTGAGATGAGGAATTACAAAGTTGTAAAAATGCTTAGAAGAACACGATGGTAGAAAACCTTGGGCCCTGCAGTAGTACTCTGAGAAGTAGTAAGCAGATAGTTGTGAGAGTGAGGAAGTATTTTGTGAGTTTTATATCCAGGTGTGAGACAGTAGACAGGTTTAGATTTTCTGTCTGGGAAATCAGTAGTGCTCCTGCTGTTACTGATTATACATATGTAAATTAAGCTTAGGAACATAATTTCCCACTAGTTTCAAAGTGTACATATTAAAGTTTTGTTAATACTAACTTTCTGTATTAAGTCTTTTCCTACCTTAACTCCAGTTTGCCACAATAAATGAGTGTACTCTCTTCTTTCAAGAGTCCCATGTTCATCTCTTTGATACACATAGAAGTTATCATCAAACTCCTACAGTTCAGCAGTAGTACACATCTATTACAGGATGTTGTGTAGGATGAAATACTTGACGTAGTCCTTTTGACAAATGTTCTTTTAGTTAGTCTTCCTTGGTATATGGTTAACTGTAGTTGATACCAATATCTGTGCTATTGAAGTAAGTCTGTGTTACCTAGGATGTCACAGGTGAAGTGGAAAATTGCCCTTGGCTGCTTTTAGACACACACTGCTTCCCGATTTCTTGAAGATGGAAAAAGGATCATTTTTGTGATTGGTCACTTGAAGCCCCAAGCCTTTGTTTGGGATGATTTCAGACTGAAATCATCATTGTAACAGTGTGTGTAAAGTAAAAACAAACTTTTTATTCTAGTCCTTCTACAGAAGATTTTGTTTCATCCTGCAGTAAATAGTTGCTGTGTTTTCCTGTGCTCACTATTTGGGTGGACACTGCCTGAATTTTTGCCTGTCTTTTAAATACAGCCATTTCCTGGTCTCAAAAACTGTCATTGAGTGATTTAAATTAAATATTTGAAATAGCTTCCATTGCTTGAGTTTGATAGTAGATTGCCAATGCTCACTTTTACCTTTTTACTGACATAAGTTCTGTAATGTAGGTAAAATACCAGCTGTGGTTACTGGTCACACATACGATGTGATGAAAGTCAGATCATGTAACACCACAGCTTTACTAATGTCTTCAGCATTTCATAATTTTTCTCTTTTTAGCAGAAGCAGTCCTGCGCCAGCTGTAACAGCAGCATCTGTGACCAACACACAGGCTTCTGAAGTCACTGTGCCACAAATAAATTCCAGTGAAAGCTCAGGGGGTAAGGAAAATGGTATAGCATATTGTTTCTATTGAATTTTTGGTAACGTTTCTAAGGCAGTTTTTCTTCCAGCTTGAGTCTTGTAGTCTTTACTTAACACATTCTGTAATGTGTTCTTCTTCATACACATAGTTCAATAATTTCTTAAGGATTCAGAAAATCACAGAGGAATATTTGCTGTGATGTTTACTTCTTTTATTCTTAGAGATTTATATTTTGCCATTCACAATAGCAGTGTTCCAATGACCTAATGTAGGTCTGTAGTTTGGTTAGATAAATGAGGAAAAAATTATCTAAAGCTGGAAGAACAATTTTTATATTTAGTTTTAATTCATTTTGTAGTTAAACTGAAGGTGGTTCTGTACTGTCTGTATGTAGTCTGTGCTCCCGTGTTCCCGCTCCTTGTGCTTTGTGAAATTGATTCTAGGAATGCAAAAGACTCAGATGTAAGCAGAAACACATGTTCCTTACTGATGTCTGTTCAGATATGTCCCACTGTATGTGCTGACTTTATCCTCCATTTTCTGCAAGAAAAAGTACACTTTACTTAAAAAGAATTTAAAAATTTGACTCTTGAATCAAAGAATAAAAGCATCTGGTGAAAATATTTTCTTAGAATCAGCTACTCTTCTTTTTTGATGGAGCTTTAGTTGTGTACAAGGAGCAAGTCAGAAATAGATGGAAAAGGGGAGCGACTGGTTAGCCTTTCAAAATGAAATCTCTCATTTCACTCTTGACGTGTGGCATGGTTTAGTCTTACTTCTCTCTGATTTTTATCGTGTCACAGGTGCATCAATGTGAGTAAGTTTGTCCATGAGCACTAAATGGAGCTTAAATGGCGTGACTGGTTTTTGGATTTGGAAGCATATCAGAAGTTGTTCATTCTTATATTTTGGTTAATCAAAATGTTAATCACCTGATAGTTGTTAATGAAAAATTTCCTCAATATATTTTTTCTCATCCTGGAGCATCTCCCTATGTGCGCTTATTGGTTTGAGGTAGGCAATTGATGAGATAGAGCTTTGTCATATGGAGCATTTTTCAAAAGGATGTATATAATATCAATTCTTTATTTGATGCTCTGTGATGACTTCATATTTGTCACTGGATAATCTAAGCCTGAGAAGTGATAAACTTCATTTTTGAGTAAAAAAGGGAGTATCAGATTGCTCTTGGATTTGATTTAATGCAGTCTTGGCAATGTATATATGTGGTTGAGTACAGAAGCAGTAGAATTTCCTTAGGTACCACAAATACTACAGCTGTATTATACAGAGCTCTGTCTGGGCTCCTATAGCCTGCCTTAAGCAGGGTTAATTAGGCTAAGTAGAGTGTCATTGCCATGGCTACCCTGTGTCTGGTACAGGAATTCTTTCTCAGAATCATGTGTTAAGAGCTTGGAATTGACCTAAAAGATCATCTAACCCCAACCCCCACCCCGTCATGGGCAGGGACACTTCCCACTAGACCAGTTTGTTCAAGGCCTTAACTGACCTGGCTTTGAACACTGCCAGGGGTCAGGGCATCCAAAACCTCCTTGGACAGCCTGTTCCAGTGTTTCAGTACTTCACACTAAAGAATTTCTTCCTAATACCTAACCCAGATTTCCCCTCTTTCAGTTTGCACCCATTGCTCTTTATCCTATCACTACAGTTCCTGACAAAGAACCCCTCTTTGGCTTCTCTGTAGGCCCCCTTCTGGTACTGGAAGGTTGCTGTGAGTTCTCCATGCAACCTTCTCTTCTCCAGGCTGACCAGCCCCAATTTTCTCAGCCTCTCTTTGTAGGGGAGGTGCTCCAGTCCTCTTATCAACTTCATGGCCTCCTCTGGACTTGCTCCAACAGTTCAATGTCCTTCTTATATTGGTGACACCAGAACTGTACACAGCACTCCAGGTGGGGTCTCACAAGAGCAGGATAGAGGGGAAAAATCCCCTCCCTCAACCTCCTGCCCACACTCCTTTGGCTGCAACCCAGGGCACATTTGGCTTTCTGGGCTCTGAGCACATTTGCCAGCTCATGTTGAGTTTTCCATCAACCACTGCCCCCCAAGTCTTTCTCCTCAGGGCTGCTCTCAGTCACTTCTCTGCTCAGCCTGTGGATGTGCTTGGGTTTGCCACAACCCAGCCAGAGGACCTTGCACTCACTCTATTCAACTTCAAGAGGTTTGCACTGACCCACCTGTCCTCTGGATGGCATCCTGTCCCTCCAGTGTGTCAGCTGCACCACACAGCAGCTGATGTGTCATCAAGTGAACTTGCTGAGGGTGCACTCAGGCTCAAAAATGAGCTTGAAACTAAACTGTTCAGTGTATATGCACACTTGCTGTTCCAAACATGATGCTTACACCATTAACTGTACCACTTCCTTGATGCCTGCTTGATGTCAGGGGTTTTGATTAGAGACCAAAAATACCAGTGATTGAACTGAAATGATTGTGTCAACTCCTCTTGTTGAAGATCTTTAAATTATTTGTCCATAGGTACTTCAAATGAAAGCATTCCTCAAACTGCCACACAACCAGCCATTTCTCCACCACCAAAGCCTACCATCTCTAGAATTGTTCCCTCAGCGTATCTATTAAATCCATCACCAAGAAGTTCAGGAAATGTTGCAACAAAAATGCCTAGCCCTGTCGCAGCAGTGAAAAGGACATCTTCTCCCCATAAAGAAGAGTCTCCTAAGAAAATTAAAATTGAAGAGGTATTTGAGATTTTGAGATCATACCATAGCAATGTTCAAAGCTTTGAATATTCATTTCACCCAGAGTGCTGATTCTCATATTCCAAGTTTCAGATATTTCCTATTCTGATTGCATTGCTGCTTGATGTTTTCAGCTTGCCAAGGTGTTAGTATTTTTATTTTGTTGATAGTCATCGCGTGACACATGTACTGCATTAGCACAAATGCTTAGAATCTAGATTTTTATCTTAAAAGTAATTATTTTGGTAATCCTATAATATGCTAAGTCTTACAACTAATTCTATCCTTTTAAACACTTTGACCATATTTTCTTGTTGATTTTTGAAAATATGATTTTATGATTTCTAATAGTTTGTGTTTGCTTTTCAGCAGGATGAAATAAGTGAAGATACAAGCTGTATAGATTTGAATGAACATGAAAAAATGGAAACTAAGGTATCTATGCATGGACTATATAATTTTGTATACATTATTTCGGAAAATTACTGTTTCTCTCTAGGAATGACTAAGAATGTGTCTAGATAGGGACTCTCTAGTAAAGATACTAAAATGATATCTTATTTTTTAATGTTTATGTCAGTATTGATGAATTGGAGTCTGTTTCCTGCTGCCAATCTAAGTTGAGCCCAAATCCATAGACACATAGGACTATCATTTCTTTGCTGATCATTCACGTGGTATTATGCATGGTGAAAAAAATTAGTTATGATATTTATATTTCAGATTGTTAAATTACATCAAGCATGTGTCAATATGCCATGTTTTTCCTGCATCCCAAACCTGATGTATGTTAATTAGTGAAAGAACAATTGTCCTATGTATTCTATTTGGAGTTTGCACATTGTGCTGAACATCCTAAAGCCAGCCACTTTGTTCACTTTTTAGATAAAGAAATTTCAAGTGATAGTAAGTAAATCTTCTTTGGCAGTGGAATTATTGTGTGAAGTTACAGCATACTGTTTGGGGACTTGGGAGGTTCAGTGTGCCCCTCCAATATTTTCTAATTAGCAGACAATTTTTCTGCTTAGTGATGAACAGAAAGGGTGACAGACTCTTTCTAGCCTTACAATAGCAGCTCTCAAGTTGGGATTTTGCACTTTTTATGGGGCACATTCTGTTGTCTCTGGAATACTCTGGAAATTATGCTCATGCTTAAAGTTAAATGTAAGTTCTTTGGTTTTCAACGCCCTTAAGCAAGGAAGTGTATCTTCTTAGGCAGTCACCTTGCAATCTCTCTGAACTTAAGATAGGTGAGGGCAGAAATACATGTAAGCACTTAATCCTCACTTCAGAAATAGATCCACTGGATACTGATCATTATAAAAGACATAGGTAATCCTTTAGTTTCTAGGCAGTCTCCTCTAAGCCTTTGTCCTTAATATTTATGGAAGGAAATGGTGGAATTAAATTTCTTATTTTAACATAAACACAGGTTTTCATCCATTGAAATGCATTACTTTTTTTAGAGTGTGTCAATGGTACACTTTGAGCTAGCAGTCTGTTTTTATTAAAATGAGAATGTGCCATTGTCCTGCTTTTGTCCTGTAGTCCCACTGTTGTACCTGGAAATCAGTCTCTGACACTCACCTATTCATTCAGAAGGCTGATCCAGCCCATTTAAGCATCAGGAAAACTTTTCTGGCAGAATGGCAAAAGCTGTGGAAAAGCTGTTGAATTTTTAAACCAATTCCGTAGCTTTTCACGTGATCTTCCTTGATAATACACTTTTTGTCTTTAGTGAGTTGAATGACATGTGATGTTTTGCTATAGGATTCTGTATAAAAGGTGTTAATTGGTTAAACAAGTGACAACTGATAAGTGATACAGCTTGTGTTGATGTCAAATCCCTAATAAGTGAAACATTCTCCAGTGTGGTGATTCCTTCGTAAAAGGAAGATATCAATGCAGGAAGCACAGATGCTTGCATTTTTCTTTTGTTGTATATGCACAAATCATTCTGGAGTACTAGGTGTTCTATATAAGTAGCTCATTAGAAGTGGTGTAACTGTGGTGATGCTTTTGGTTTTTTTTTCAGGAGCAAATTGAGACAGAAGTGAATGTTAATTCTCAAACAGAAACTCTTCAGACAACTTCTCTGCAAGCTCCTCAGGTACTGTTTTTAAAAGCAATACTGCCATGTAATGTATTTATGTGCTAATCTGTGGTGAAAGAATTGAAACTGAAATGAGTCCAGATGTTAAAAATAAATGTATAATTTTAAATACAAATCCATTTTATGGAAAGCTACTTGTTGTTACTATCACAATTTTTGTGTTTTAGATGGTCATTGATCTTATTGAATGTGCATTGTAGCTAGACATACATTGTTGCTTGCCATACAAACTGACCGAAGCTGGATTCGCTCTTCTGAATTGTGCCTTCAAAGTAAGGGGCTCAGTTTATTCATTTGTGCTTTGCACATCACAGAATAATCCTTTCTAACAAGGAAACAAATGCTTTAAATAGCTGCTGCTCAAAGGTACCCAGGTAGACACTGAGGATGTCTGAAATGTAACTTCAGATTCTAATATTTGGTATGAGAGACAAGTTGTAAGCTTGTCACTCCTTAAGACAGCTGGTGTTAGCAGTGTAAGGTGCTTTGGAAAACAGTAAGAATTCTGTACCAATAACTTAAATTTTTGTTTCTAACATTGTAACAACTTTTAGAGAGCACATCTGTTTTTTACTAGCATTTTTAAACTTCTCTTAGTGCTCTGCTGATTAAAGTATCACTATCAAGCACTTTCTGCACACTTGAATCGTTAAAGTATGTGTAGTTAATGTGTTGGTTGAAAATGGAGATTGTTGCAATAGTAATAATGGATTTCTTACTGAACATTTTGAACTGTATGAGCAGTACTGAATAAAGATAGCAAATTGTTTGGCAAAAACTGTAGACGCTACATGGACTTCCTAAACTGCTTCGGGGAAGTTTTTAGATCATTTAGTAAGTACACCAATTTAATTTTGTCTGTTGTTGGGGGGGATTGTATAAAGCTTTGTAGCTTTTTTACAGATTGTGTGGTTGTTACTTTAGCAAAAGTAATCTGGAAACTACAAAGGATGGTGAGCCTCCTCTGTCATTTTTCAGTGTTCTTGTTTTTGTTTAAAACACTGCCCATGTTGCAGAAAATAGAAACATGTCAAACTGCAGATCAGCACCAACCAGGGGGTTACTTGGGACAGGGGTGATGCGAGGTTCAGAGCTATTTTGCCCTGGGTCCCTGCTACTTTGGGCACTAACACATCAGTCAGTGTTAACTTGACTGATTTATTTTTAATGAAGCAACAGTTAAGAGCAGTCATTTTAGTGCAGTTTTCCCTGTGTATCAAATGTACCTTATATAAATTTTGAACATTTATCATGTAAGAAAACATTTTATGAAAATGATGTGAAGTATTGCATAATAACTGGGTTATCAGGATGGCAAATAATGTGCCACAATGGAAGTGAAAATACTTAAAAAAAAACAAACCAAAAAACCCACCCTAACCTTAGAGGCATGTACAGCAAGTGAGAACTTAATGAATGTCACTGAATCTCGGGAGTGTTTCTTTTCTGTGTTTTCCTTTTGTTTGCTTTAGATAAAATTTTCCTGAATGGTATTCAAGTCTTTTAAGTGAGAAAAAAGTGTTCAGATTATTGTCAAGGTGGAATTTTTAACACATTCATACAGTACCTTTTTAGAGTTTGTTACACTTTTTTTCACGTTACACTTTTTTTCATGTAAATCTGAACCAATACGAAAAATTGGAAATCTGACTGTAGAGTTTTTCAACAGTCTGGAATGTGAATGTATGAAGACACACACTCTGGATTGGGAACTGTTTTTCATCATTCATCCGTAAGGGCAGAGACTTGACACTGAATTGTTAAGAGGCGTTTTTAAATACTAAACATGTAGATCCAGATAGTTGATGTTACTGATCAAGCACCCTTATTATGTGGATGTTTTACTCTAATACAGGTTATTAGTAGGCCCAGCTTTATCTGCAGCACTTGCTAATTCTTGCAGTTGTCAAAAAAAGAAAAGCACACAAAGATTCTTGTAGAAATTTTCCTTATTAAAGACTCTATAGGCAAAGGAAATTCCTGCTTCTCTCTTTATAATCTGAAATTATCTTCATATATTCCTAAAAAGTCTTCTAAAGATCATGTTTTGAAAGTTAATGCCAATTACTACGATATTTTTCTTTTTATATTTACAGAGTTAAAATACAACCAAAATTCTTTTCTTTTCAGAAAACACCCAGTACAGACCTTTCAGATATCCCTGCTCTTCCTGCAAATCCTATTCCTGTTATCAAGAATTCAATAAAATTGAGATTGAACCGGTAAAAACCACCTCAGGGGTCCATAAACAGTATCTGCCAACTCAACCTGTTGTCTTCTAATGCTAGAAAAAAAAAGGAGAACGGAGGGTGCAAGACTAGAACATAATCGCAAATGGATTTAGGTATATGTTGTGCACTTCCCTTTCTGGACTAAAGTCGCCGCTTGATTGGAAGTCCAGGTTAGTATGTGAAGCCAGGAGTACAATTAATGTGTTAGCAACAGTTACATTAAATATTTCGAAGGATTACTGCCTTTAAAAACATGAACACTATTTGTAGCCATATTTGACATTCTGATTGAATTTGTTTGATGCATTGTTTCAAAATTGAGATAAAACTGGCATAAGAATCCCTTAAATGCACTTTTATGTACTTTTTTATTGGAGTATGACTAATTTTAGATCTTTAGCTGGTAAAAATTTCATTTTATTGAAGAGTATCTTCAATAGTAGCAATTTGCAAATTGGATGACATTCTATGATATGCTATACATTGAAAACAAAGTGTATAGTATATTTAGTTCAACTGCCATCAAACAGCAGTAAGTCTTTAAAATGTAATGTCAAATCTTGGGGTCATAAGACGTAAGTTGAGGAAGTAATTGGGAAGTTTTGGTATTGGTGGGACATGATTAAGATGTGGTCTACTTTTATTTATAGGATTGTTTTAAGGTGCATACAAATCAGCAATCAAACAGTAAATAAACTTTCTTTTGAGATAATTGAACTCCTTATTCCCTTTTATTATCCCTTTATTTCTTGGGAAAATATTTTGCATTTCATGTTGGGGGTTTTTTGGTTTTTTTTTTCAAATTACTTTTTCAGCTTGTATGCACCATATAGAACAATAGTTATTTATACAAAATAAAAACAAGCCATGTACTCATTTGGGTTCCCCCCTGCCCCTTACCTAGTTGTAATACCTTGTGGCCTCTAGGCACAAATTCAAAATTTGTCCCATGACTAAAGTGTTTAGATAAATATTGTGTGCCTGTGAAATACACCACCTGTCTTGATGGCCTTTGAATCACTAAATATGATTTTTGTACACTCCATAAAGGTCCCATATGCATTAAAAAGCTTAAAATTTTAAATAAAGGCAAAAAGATTTTTCCCTAAGAATTTTAACCTTTTTATTTTTAGGTAGTTCATCACAAGTAGTTTTACATACTGAACAACACCAAAATTTTAAAAATCATATTTCTAGTAAGCACTTGACATCTAGTAAGCTCTCTTACTCCTATTTTTTGTTCTTGTAGTCCTATCAAAAAAGTAACAGCTTTTTGTTTTGAAAGAACTGAAGCTCTCATGGCAAAGAACAGTATTTGAGGAACATGAGGGATACCAACAGTAATACCAGATGTAGATAACAAACTTCATGTTACTATTACTTAAGTCTGAAATATGTGGGATGTCAAATCATACTTCCCATACTTTGATTAGCATGTTTTATGAGCTCCCTTCTCCCATTGTGCTCCATCCTATTACACATGCATCTTTCATGTTACAAGTTAAATTACTTACACTCTTCCCCTTATCCTTCTAAATTAATTCTCCAAAGTCAGAGTGTAGCTTATCTTTTACTTAGGCTGTGCAGTAACTGAAGGGTTTTTTTTTTTTTGCCATTTGTCTAAGATGTCTAGTATACAATATTTCTCTTTTCCTTGCCCTGTGCAGCCTGCTGTCGTCCACCCCCCAAAGAAGGTTATATCTTAACAGTTGAAGTGTACAAGCTGTCTGTGTATTTTGTGTAGCTATGGAGTTTAGATCGAAATTGCCAGGCACAAATTTAGTCTTGTCATTTTGTTTACACATCGGAAAATCTTTTTCATTTTATTAAACGTTTCATGTAACTGCACCCAAGTTTTGCCAAGCTGGAAACTTGGAACCTTTCTGTATAGTGACTTTTTAATTCTAGTTTTCATAACCTGGAGATCAGACTGTTGCTTTCGCATGATGTACGTAGTGTCTCATGACTGGAGTTTGCTTTGTTTTATAGTATCTGTACTCCTTGTATTTTTCAAGAGCTATTTTGTAAACAGATGATGTATTTCTCCATTGAAAACACAATAAAAAACAGCACAATCCCATGGTTGTCTGATTTTTCTGAATGTACTAAATTGGTTTTATTTTCTTAATTCTTACTTAGCTCTTAAATTTTCTGCTAAGGCAAAATATGGTATGGCCTAAAAGAAATATAGTAGATAATGTTTATTTAGAGACCATTCATTTATGTTTGCTAGGAAGTGGAAGTAACACTCAGAAGGATGTTGGGTTCTAGGTATTAAAGGGGAAGTTTGTGAATTGTGCAGTGTTTTGGTGGAGGTAGAGTTGCCAAAAACACACAAAACATTTTAAGGGCATCCATTCCATCTCTCCATCCTAAATTCTTAAAATTGGACAAAACTAGAAGAAACATGTGCCTAAACAATGTGGGGCTACACTTTTTTCAGCAAAAGTCTGAACTCCATTTTTTAAAAACATTGGCTGTAAGAGTTTTGGCACCTCAAGCTTTTCTTGCAAGTGCCTATTCCTCATGTCAGCAGATGGCACTATTTCTCTTCTTCTAAAGTAGTTTAAGCGTGTCCTGAAATAAAAGTAAAAATTGCAAGTAGCTGTGCATCACTTGATTGATCTTTCTATCAGCATGAGCCCAATCCTCCAAATGCTTTATGTGAGTAACTTTAATAAGTAATCTACTTTTGACTAAAATTTCTTTAACTGCTAAAACCACTGATGATTATGGTCTTCCTATTATAATTGTCCTGCCTAACACAATAAACCTTTCTGTTGTATATATTTTTCAAAGCATGCAATTGCTTGTCTTGTTTTAAACAGATTAATAATTTTTATATCTTGCCCCCCACATTTCCCTTTCATCATAGCTGATGATGTTATTTATGGCTTTAATTCGTCTTTTATTTTCTCTGACCAATAAAAATCTGCTAGTAGATACACAAATCTCTGTTCCATGTTTTTCAGGCTACTGACAATAGGTTTCAATAGCTTGTTTTTCTTAGTTGTCCATCATCAACCTCCTGAATTAAGTTCACTGACTCATAAGGATCCGCAAACAAAGAAGCTGAAAATTATTGTTGTAGCCAAAATAATTAACATTAATAAGCCACGGTTTAACAGATGGCTTTAGACATACTGATTGGAATCAGACATTTGAGTTGATGAGTTCTAGCTAAAGTTGTGCTTCCTTGTAGGTAGGATGTGTGCCTGCCACCTCTTACTAAATGCGCTTCTTAGTGCATTTTGTAGTTTTGGGGGGGGTTTTCTTTGTTTTGGGTTTTTCTTAAACAGCAATTTTTTTAAACTTGTAGCTTTAAGTATATGGTAACTGAGTAGTAATAAATATCAATTGTTAGTAAATATACCTTAATAGGAGAATGAATTTTATCAACAGTAA
Source organism: Leptocoma aspasia (assembly GCA_013399835.1). Lineage (NCBI taxonomy): Eukaryota > Metazoa > Chordata > Aves > Passeriformes > Nectariniidae > Leptocoma > Leptocoma aspasia. Next base: position 638,853 of record VXAX01004077.1, on the reverse strand, counting down.
AAGATGAAACAGTTCTTCAGCATCTAAAATAACCAAAAGTAATTCAGCATAGCAAGAACACACGATATTGATTCAGAGCCAGAACCTATACTTAAATGCACAAAAAACTACTGTGATAGTTACTGAGGAAGCAGAATATGTTTATCCTCATAACAGGTATTATTTGGAAGTGTGTGCACTTCTACAAAAGGTATTTTGCATGTTGTAGTGATGCTGGCATCATTTATGTAAGTTTGTGAACACACTAGTCAAGTACCTTTGCTATGACTAATCTCTCTGCCATCATTGTGGCTGAACCATACTTACCAAATTTTATCAGTTGTTATGCAGGTCTTGATCATACAGTCAGAAATGTCTGAATGCTCATATGTTAGCTGAATACTTGGTGGGTTCACTTTTTTTACAGATCCAATATTCATACTGGAAAATGTCATTAATACATACAAATCAGTAAACTGATTTTAGTTTAATAATCATGGTAGTATTAAGTGTCTGTTCAGTAGAGACAAACCGTCTTGGTTTTGTTGGTAGAGGCAGATGCAGTTTGATACATTTACAAAGTTCAAACAAATAATTTGAAATATCTGCAAACATCAGCTAATACTGTCACCAAAAGAACGCAAACTTTAATATGACACTTCAGAGGGCGTGTTTTATGAAAAAGATAATATGCTGAACCACTGCTGGATATTCCATCAGTGTTTTGGATATTTAAACTAAGGAATTTTTTAAAATAAAGTTTAGGTATGTTTTTATTGTTCTAACTAAATTCTGGAATGCTGTCTTTAGGTAACTTTTTTTTCTGCCTTCTACACTTAATTATGAATTATATTAATGAATTAACCAGATCACAGGTCCTACCAGCAAGTCTGGATGTCTTAATTACCTCAGTATTTTTATGATCTCTATTCTAGTGCAATGTTTAAAATAAATTAAGAATTACAAATGTCCTACATACTGTATTAAAGTCAAATTTAAGGATGTAGTAATGGTTGGGGAAAATATTTTATGGTATATGTAGATATTATAAAGTTTTGGTTTTGTATTAAGTTACTGTCTCTAAATAAGAGCTAGAATCCGTGAAAGTATTAGGAAAGGATAAAGAATAAAACTATTGTTGATGTAAGGTGATAAAAGCCCCAGCGTATTAGGTAAGAAAAGCTGCATTTAATTATTTAAGAAACTAGCCAATGCATTTAAACTGCCCCATGATGACTGGCCCACACAGATGCTGGATAGCTTACAAGTACAAATGCCCTTTTTGCTCTCTTAACTACAATCTAGCATCCCTATTTTCTGTTTGTATTTGTAGAAGTCAATTGCCTGAATAAGGTTACTTAAATAAATTTTTGCATGCCTAAAGTCTACACATGTGAAACTTTTCAGTTTATCTGAGGTTATTTCTGTGGCACTTGCTTCAGTTAGGGTAAAACACTGACCTAAAGCAGATAGAATTATTTAAGTTGAATGGAATGTTGGGTCAAAGTACCCTTTATTGATTGGGCACTTCAAATGGCATAAAGATAAAACTGGAGGCAAGGGGGGCAATCCTTGATGTTTGAGAAACAACTTCCCTGTCTCCCTATCTCTCCCCAAACAGAAATTTGATTCTAAGTAAACATAATAAATATGATACTTCTTGAAAGAGCGTGGAAGAGTTGTGCTACATCTTCTGCTCCAGCATTCCCTGCCCTGTGCCCCGAGCAGTGTGCTTCCAGAAGTCTGGCGTGCGCGCTGTCCTTGTTTGCGTTCTCAGTCTGCGGCGGAGCTGTTAATAAAGAGATTGATGATAAAGTTGTCGGAAAGAGACAGTTGGACAGGACTGCTCGCCATGAGTGACAGAGGGCACGCTCTGCCTTCACAGCCGAGAACGCTGCCCCCAGCTGAGAGCCGGCCATGCCTGGATGCTGTGCCAAGCCTGCTCAGCGCCTGGGGAGAGGAGCTGCAGCTTGTACCAAGGATTTCAATTAGAGTTTGAGCTTCTGCTCTTAAAGTGAGATTTCTCTTATTTAGATCAGCATGCAATTTTTAAAAAACTGGATGACCTCTTGAGAATAAACACAGTTTCAGCAGTGATGTAAAGGCTAAAATATTTGAGAATGATCTCCTAAGCATTTTAAAATATTTCATTGTGATCTGGTTCAATTAAGTGAAATGCAGATTCTTAAAATTACCATTTTTTGCTTTTATAGGAAATAAATTAATTATACATGTATTCAGTCTAGATTAGCTTCCATAGGAATCTCCTGCCAAGATATCATAAGCTTGATTCAACTCAGTCACATGGTCGGAATAAGAGAACCCCAGGATGATGGATGGAAGCATTCATTGTCTCAGCCACAGTTTATCATCTGTAAGTTTTATCCCTTACAATGTAAAAAACAGTGAGACTGATAAAATGTTTGATAGTTTAGGCCATCTGCTCACAGAGTATATTAGAGTTATTAGTGATTGTTCCTACTGTTTCTTACCATCACCCAGAACAGTGTGTGGATTTTCTGTTCACTGGTGATTACTAAATACAGTATCTCAACTGGGAGTATTATTTTTTCTTGTAGCATCTAGTCCTTGTAGGTAGTGAGATAAAAAGATCCTCACAACCTGAGTCAAGAAAAATGCTTTAAAAAGCAGTTTCAGTGTTTTGCTTTTCAATGTCTTTCTGGGAGGAAGATCAATCTTTTTGGTCTGATTGCAGTTTAAGAGGTGGTAGATCATCTTCTGTGGACAAATTTTACAAATACTGGTATAGACCTTTCCCAGGATATTTCCCACAGGACATAATTTCTTTTTCTTTCTTTTTTTAGTAGTTTGCTAATTAATTAATAAACTCATTGTTTGTGTTCTTTCTCAAACAAAACACTAAGAAAAGAGCTGCTTCTGTTCAATGAGCCTTTAACTTCAATAGGGATGAAATAATATTTATAGTAATTGCTGTGAATAAAAGGTGTTCAATTAATTTAGTAGCATTTTTCTAGTAGTTGGTGTAGGCACAAAGCACTTTTTTCCATTTTTAAAATTTTTCATCATGAGTTAGGCTACTTTTAAAAAGGAGCAAATTTTGTTCCATGAAAATGTAGGCTTAATATTAGAGAATCTCAAGTCTGTAAATTAATTGACCTAAGAAGACTTTTTTTTTAATGTAGGGATATAAGGTAACACACTTGCATTTATGTTTGTTCGAAGATGTAGGAATTGGTTGATAGCCTCAACAGTGGTTGCTCTGAAGAGGAGCTGTCTAGCCAGAAGCACACCAGATGTTGTGTCTTTGCAGATAAAGTCAAAATGCAAGTTTGATCTAGCACTGTTAGGGCTTTTTAAAGCTTAAAGAAAGCTTTTATGTTTGATTTACTATAAGCTGTATTTTTAAGAATGCATGGAAGCTGCACTTTGAGTTGTTACAATCACCATAGTGTGTTGATTTTTCCTCTCTGGCCTGTTAGATTTTCAAGGGTAATCTGAGCATTCATTAGGAAGATATGCTTCTAGGTTTGTTTAAAATAGAGATGTCTTTAGCTTTTATTATTATTTAGTGTTCTGGTATCACAAACTTTTATTTTCAGCACCCACTGTTATGTGTCAAACTGAATGAAACATGCCTAGCCTGACAACACCAAAAACTTGAATTGTGGGAATTAATTGTCCATTCTTGTGCATTTCATCAACGTCATGTGTCATCAGTGTATTTGTTTCCCAGCTGTAACACCTCATTTTGATGCTTCCACTTATGAAATAATTCTAGTGGTTTATTTCCTTCAAAATTAAAAGGGACGTGTGCATATTATTTTAAAGGTGAAGCAATTTTTACTGTATAATAAGTATTACATAATGTGTCAGCAAACACACAAATCCCAACAGTAACTCATCGCTACGGTAGTTCAAAGCAGTTTGTTCGAAAGTTTGGCTCACAGCAAAGCCAAACCTAAATTCTGATCCTGATTTGGGTATGTGCGACCTGGGCAGGGCTAGTGACTCCTTGCTTCAACCTTTTTATATAAGAAATGAGGTTAGTGGTTATCAGACATTTCACAACAGCTGATTGTTAGCATTTGAGAATGTCTTGCGATTTTCATATAAGTAGATATTTTGTTCCATTGGATTCTCCTGTAGGCATGAATCATACACCACTTGAAGCTTGTATGCTAGTTTTCCAATCTTTGTTTTGTAATGGATATATCATCTTTATATCCTGCTGTAAATTAGTTCTGAGGAACGTGAAGGAGGAAAGGTTCCTGTGCATGCTATTAGAACAGTCTTCTGGTAGAGGAAACAATAAAATTGGGCAACTGGGTGCTGTTGATGACACGCTGCATCCTATTTTGCCTTTCAAAAAACAAGTATTTTAGTATAAACACACCCACATTTTGTGGTTTTTCCTCAGGAAAAATAAAGGTTTAGATCCTAAAAGCTTTATGTTTTCCATTCTGATCATCAGCTACTTAATCCTGTCCTCTTCTTCCATTTGCTTGTATGTGGTCTGAAGGCTCCCTGCCTTACTGATACATTGGTGTGATGTATATTGAGTATAACTTATCTGAAAATAAATTTTAGCTACTCCCTTTTTCAGCTTCTGACAATTCAAACTAAAGATGTTAAAGTCCTCTGCCCAAATTAAGGTGCAAATGAGACCAAATACTGGCTTGACAATACCAGCTTTATTTGTAATGATAAGTGTGTAGGGAAAAGAGAAAGTGAGAGAGAGCAAGCAGAAAATGGTCAGCTCTGTGGGTCCAGCAGTGTCCTGTTGGTCCTTCAGTGCCCTGGGCCCCTTTGTGGTGGTGGGTCCAGCCCGGCTCACTTCCCTATTCACTTTTCTACACTCCCTCATTAGCAGGAGGGGAAGGTAGTGCGGGGTCTCATCATGTCACATGTTGTGGTTTTGGTGTGGTGGTCATCAGGAGTCTGCCCTGGGGGTCATACAAGGCAAATAGCCCCAGAGTCAAGGGTCCTATTTGTGACCCGGCTGGCACACTTTGTACTTGTCTGATGACACACCGCAGCAGAAGGTTGCTGCAAGAAGTGTCAAGGCCAAAACTGAAACTTTGCTGCTTTGTTTCTGCGAGAAGCTTCCCCACAGAGGTCAGTGTTTTCTGCAACAACTTTCACCACAGAACGGGTGTTTCAGGCACATACCCTAGACGTTAGTAACCCTTTCCTTACAGATCTGCATCTGTAATCTACTTCACCTTGTAAACTGAACCAGTGAAGTTGTTGAGGATGTCTTTGGAAGACTGGCTTCTCGTGTTCAACTTACGATTTTTTCTAGTTGTCCAAGCTCTAGATTTTTTCATATGGAAGCATGTGTCTGAAAATTGGAGAAGGCATTATTGTATATAGGCACAGTTTGCATTTAGGTACTTCACAATGGTAATGTAAAGGGTTTTATTTTTTTTAAGGCTTTTTTTAAGGCTTAATTTTGAAATGCAATTTACATAGGAAATACAAAACCTACGATTTCTATTTTCCTGTTGATTAAAAGGAAGAAAAAGAACCCAAACCCGCGTGTTTTCTAATGTAGTATGTCAGAGCAGCAGAAGGCAGTGCTTTGCTCCACCACTGCACAGCAGCACTACCTTGGTTTATATAGATGCTAGCCTTAATTAAGTTTGGAAGCTCAAATCCACCACCTTTTGAGGGTTAGTCTGTGCAGTGCCATGGAAGAAAATCTGGAAGTAATACAGGGATTCTTCTGTCATTTTGACAACTAGGTGTAGGCTGGCTGACTTAATCCAGAAACAAGTGTCAGTATTCCTATACTAGCAAATAGGATATCCCCTATGGTGATCCCATTTTCCCTCAGATCTTCTGAACACCTTCCAATTTTTTGTTGTTTGCTTTCAGCACTCTTCTAAGTAGTATTTTGAAATAACTCCTCCTACTTTATTCTACCTGGGGGACTGAACTGAGGCTGCAAAGACTAAACCTAGTGGGTGTTAAGTTAATGTGGGCTATGCTGAATGATTGCCAATAATGCTTTGCCCGCTGTCCACATCTTCTGTCTTATCCTAGCCTGTCTCAGTAAGAAGCACCACAAAGCATCTAAAGCTTGGCCTCTTTAGGGGTATTTTTGTGGCAGAGGTTAACATAGCACTTGCCCATCCCACATGAGCCATGAGCCATGAGCCACATGTTTAAAACCTTTGTTCCTGGGAGACAGGTTGCAATTAAAACCTATGAATACAAAAGATGGGCTTGGCTTTGGAGTCGGTGGGAGGGAATATGCCATGAATTGAGCAAGTCCATCTTCAGCTGGCCTTGTCCTGCCTGGAACAGGACAGTGTTGCAATGTCTTAGATCTCTTCTGTGAGCAGTTCTAAGCTAAAACTGCTTATCACCAGGTTAGAAAAATTATGACAACAGTGTTGTCTGATGGGGGTGCAGTCAGCTGAGGAGTAGAGTTGGGATCTTGGATTTATTTCTAAATCCTTAGGGAAGAGGTTAATAGCGCTGACCTAGATGCTACAGCATTAGGATCCTTGGGGAAAGGGGAGTTTCTTATTTATTTAAGCACTGGTTATATGCCTGCAGATATTAAATTCAAGCCCTTCTTCATAAAACAGTCAAGGGATGATGCTTCTCAGTGTCCATTGATCAAAAAATTACAGTATATAAAAATATTAAATCAAATTCCTTGTATGTACTGCTAACTGCCACTGGGAATTTTTCTACAGAGTACAGAAGCACTCTGGAGGAAGGACTTCTTTTGTGTTGGAGTTAAAATATATTATATGTCTTCCCAAGTGTTCTTTCACAGCTTTTTAACTGTTTTCAGATCTATGAACTGTAGTGGCTGGTTCTGTACACAGTGGAACATGCGTGAGACTTTATTTAAACAGCCGTGTATATTCCACTGATAAACTAGAAACTGAAATATGGACAATACTGATAGGAGAAGCCGTTTGTCCAATTGACTCTCTTGGCACCTATCCATTTTTTTCTCATTGACTTTAAAATATTTTGGACCTTTCATCTGATGATCTCAAAGCTTTTTGTAAACATTAATTAAGCCTGTTGATGCCCCTGTGAGCTAAATAAATACAATAGGTGTGGTTTAGATGGGTAAATGAAGATACAGAGTAGTTGTTTTGTGCAAGGTCGCCTGCTAATTCAGCAGTGGAGCTAAGGGGTGGGAAACTGTCTGCCTGACTCCCCTTTGCAATTGCTAGGGTTAAATCAGATTCTCTCAGATAAATGCAAACAACAACCAGACTTTCACATGGGGAAAGACAGATACAGCATCCTAATTGCAATTTGTATTCTAACAATGACCAGAGCTTTACTACAATACTAAATTGTTCCTAGTCTTTGCGAAAACAATTATCTGCCTTGTGCAACTAGCCCAGTGAAAGAATTAAATAGTAATAAAAAAAAGTCATGACTCAAAGCTGTAGTTCTCTGTGTTTAATATTTCCTGTTTTTACCTAATATCTCTTAAGGCGTGTAAAACATGTCTCTTCATGACTTGCTCATCTGCATCCAAGAAGAGGCTATCCAATCCTTTAAAAACATTACATATCAAGAATGGGACTAGCAGGAATATGAAAGAGGGATGAGGAAATAAACAAAAATGGAGATAGATCTCAGAGGACCGTAAGCTTAGTACTTGCAATAAGTTTGCTCCTCATCAGAACTTTGTTTGAACTACCTTGTCACCTGAATACAGAAAGCATGTACTACTTTTGCTGCTAGTTTGAAAAATGCAGAAGTCTGATTTGCAGTTTACAGTATGTGCAAACACTGTAGGTACAAAACAGTACAGCACGTGGGAGCATTACCTTCGCACAGAACACTGCTCTTGCCTTGAGCAGGGTGACTTTATTTCTCATAGTACTTTTAGTGCATGAAATGTCCTTTTGGGATGTGAGACTTGTAGCCTCTGGTTTGATTCTTCTTGCTGCAGAAGAACAGTTAATGCTGCTAGTTAATTCAGTGATAACTTAATTCATCAATAAATTTTTGCTTTCTGCATCAATAAGAACTAGTGAAGAGTGTCCTGCCTCTGCTGCTGTGTTTCTGGAGAGATAGTTGTAGATGCTGTGCTCCTAAATTCTCACCTTGCAGTGCAGACTGCAGAGGGAGATCTCCAAGCAATTACAAATTAGCTTCTGCAGGAAGATTCATACTTTGTATGCACTGTACTGGTCCAGGAATAAACACCTCCAATTGTTCTCAAACTTCCTGAAAATGGCAAAGCATTTGGCAACAAGCATTTTGTAGGCTTCTGCAGGGCCTTGGGAGACAAAGGTAAATGTGTGAACACAGCTCAATTTAACAAGTCTTGTTCTCCAATTAATGATTCTCTTGCTCTTTAGTTCTGCCTATTCCTGGTGCAGGAATAGGGACATAGCTTAAGTCTGGAGTTGGGAAGTAGAAGAAAGACTGTTACTTCTTGAAGAACTGATCACAGATATAGTTCTGTCTTCATATAATTTTCTTGAAGGTTTGGTTAGGGAATTCAATGTAATATTATACACATGCTTGTTTTATTATGACTGCATTGTGTCTATTGTTACTTTTCAGTTTCTTCAAACACTTGGCAAAATACACCAGTTGATACGTGGTGAAATGCAGCTATTTCTGGTCTGGCAATCAAACAGTATATCAAGTGCAGTGCAGTAGTGATGGAAAACTATTGGTTCAATAACATCCTGTGCAAAGTCAGGCTGATTTGACCTTACAGTACCTTGCTTAACTCAAAAGTGCACATGAAAATTATTGTGGTGGCCTTGTTTAGTCAGGAAAAAAAATTAATCCGAATCAGACCCAGAAACCACATGGTAGGAATAATCTTGCAGAGTATAGTAGAAGGAATAAAGATTTTAATATATTTTTAACCAACTCTAGTTGTTTTAACATGACCATATAATGAGAATACATCAGTCTAATTTTAAAAATTCTGATTTGAAGTTCTAATTATCTGTACAAATACCTGTGAAATTTATCTTATGTTTGTTGTCCACATCTCATTTAGGAACTTTTTTTTTCTGAAGTGTATGTTTAATCAACTGTACATTAAAGAAAAATCTTTATCAAGCTGTCTCATGTATGTTATTCTGATTTGGGGGACAGAATCCTGAGAGATGAGTTTTGCATCATGATCTGCAGTTCAAAGCACAGAGATCCTGTCAGATTTGGATGGCAGACAAAGCAAATTCTTAAGATGAGGAGTAGTTTCAACAGGCTTCCTTCTAAACCACTGAGACATGATACATCTATTTGAAAAGAAAGAAATGCCAACACCTACTGCTGGCCAGGGTACATTTTATTAGTTTGCCGAATGCTCTGGCACTGACTGAGCCTGAGAACCACCGGAATGGGAAGGTGTTTGGCTACCGTGTCTGCAGCAATGCTACAAGGCCTGGACGATGCATATAAGCTACTGGGCTTGCACCGTGGAGAGCACCAGGATGCAGCACACATCTGAGAGCTCGTGGACTGTTTGTGAGAGCTCCCTGCACAGTCAGTGCTGCCGTGTGCTCCCTCCTTCAGTCTGTTGCATCTCATTAGCAGTCTCTTTCCGTGGAGTGTAAGAAACTCCTTTTGACCGGGGCATGTTGTTTACTTCCAAACCTGTGTACAGCTGGCATAAATCCCTCCAGGCTGTGGTCAGAGCTGGAAGCTGGCCATTTATACAGGCTGCTTCTTTGTCATGATATAGACTTAAAGAAAAGAAAGCAGGTGCCCTCCTGGCATTTTATAAAGAGTCATTCATGAATATAAGATACTGCATTTTGCATATTAGTGTGAGTGCCAATATAAACCCAGCTGTGTGCAAAATAAAGTGAAATATGTATTTCCAAAACTAGGCCACAGCTTTTCTATGGCGCAATCTGAAAGCATTTGAATAAACTTTGCATATGCATAGCCTTTTCTTTTAAAATTATATTTTTCCTTGGTTTTTTCCCCTCTTTTTTTCCACCCCTCTCTTTTCTTTCTTTCTTTCCTTTTTTATTTTTTTTCTTCTTTTTTTTAGATGTGGTGATTTTGTAACACTTCTCCCAAGGTAGTAAGACAATAACATGAACAAAAGTGGAGGAAAACATAGGCAGATGCCACAAAATGCATCCTGAATATGCACCTCTGAGACAACTTTCCATCCATTTCCATGATTCCCACCCAGAACTCTCCTCTTGTACTGATGTGGGATTCTGTTCTTCCAGGTGCAACTTTTTCTGAGAGGACAGTCAACCATTTTGCTTAGCATTTTGTTGTACTTTAGACCAAACTCTGCCAACCTAAAAGTTCTTGTGCTCCTTTTCAGTCCCAAAGGTTGAAAAGGTGGTTTTTTAAGGTCTCTTGTATACAACTGGTACTGAGCACCCTTCATGCTGAAGGAAGGAGAAATAAGAGGGGTTAAGGTAGGGAAAGTAGAAGAGAACCCTCTGGACTGTCATGGAGTTATCCACCACGGCATATAAGATCCAGTAGGCAGAAAACATCAGGAGTCATCTGTTTTGTGGGCCTGAGTGTAACTTGCCTCTTTTTGCTTCCCAGGTACTTTCTTGCTTTTGTTGCCTTCACAGATAGTGAACTATTTTAAGAAACCCTGTGTGGAATAAAATAGATGTGTCCAAGTTTTTTGGGGTCAGGAAATGATTAAATTAGGGGTGTCAGGGACATCAGAACTATAAATGGGCATTCTTCCCTTTTGTCCCAAGTGTCCCCTGCCTGCCCCTCTGCACACTCCAGGGGCAGGAGGGGTTATTGCTGAGGAGCTGGTGGGCCAGGCTGGAGTGTCTGGTTGTGAATGAAGGTGAAAATGCTGTGGTTCCATCAATGAAGGTATCTAGGTGCTGTATCAACCTGTGTCCCAGGGTCACAAAAGGAATTGGTGATGCAATGCTTCCAGGTGCTGGAATCCAAACAGCAGATGACAATTTTTTTTTTTTTTTCCGCACTTCTCTTAAATCCCATAATGGATCCATCTGCATTCATATGCAGTTAAAAAGTCTGATCTGATGACAACTCATTTCTCTGCAGCAAATTGTGACTGACAGAGTGTGGTGGTAACAAAATGAGAGGCATTTAAAACTGGGTGTATGCACTTGTGAAATGAAGATGTGGGGGTTCAAGATGCCCTGATAGGAGAACTTAATCTATGTCTGATTGATTTTGATCTATGGTTAGCCATGTTTTGTTTCAGGAGGATTCTTTGGTTTTTTTGCTAACAGGCACTTGGCTTTAACAATATTCTTTCACTCTTTGGTTCTGCTAGATTTAATAGCATAGTTGCTAAATTGAGTTTAGATAGCTTATCCTGTATATATTTAGAGATAAGAAGTTCATTTAGGGATTAGGAAATGCTTCTTGTATATGCACCATTAAGCATAGCACATCTGGTACTGAACTAGCAATCAGCAGAATATTGACAAAAGTTATAAAGAAATCTTTTTTTTCAAGTGAACACATGTTTATATCTGAGGTCTAAAAGCTTACATGACAAAAGAAGTATCTCCAAGAGTTGTAAATTAAAACCAAATTCATAGTGTGTTTGTATGAAATACCAGTATTGATCTTGGTTGGAAACTGTTGTAGTGGGTCAAAAGATTTGGTGATACAAAAAATCATCTTACAGCAAAGACCTTATAGTTGTAGTCTCTGCTTTTAAGAGAGAAAGAGGAGCTTGTTTTCTAGTACATTGAAGGAAGCTGAAGAAGCAGTAAATTGTGAGAATAGTGAAAAGGAAAAAATGAAATACAGACCTTTACAGATTATTTGTTTTAACTGGAGAGTCAGGCCTCTCAAAGTAGCCTTCAGAGCAGCAGTTAAAGTACAACATTGTTTCTCTTAAAGCAAACAAACAAACAGGACAAAACAAAGTGCTTTAAATAATAGTGAAAGTGTGAAAACTCATGGATTATCTGGGAGTGAAGGGAGACAGAATGACCATTTTACAGATGCTCACCAGCTGGTCACAAAAAACCAAGGAGGGAGCAGTGACAACGAAGGGGATTCATCCAAATCGCCAGGTTATCTGGTCTTTATTCGTATCAAACGTAAAGTTTTACATTGCAATTATCAGAAAAGTGATTAAATCTTTGAAACATGGAGGTGAGCCTTTGAGACATGCAGGTGGTTCTCCTGGAAGGCCGGTTTGTGGAGGAGAGATCTGTGTGTGTGTGTGCATGGGCAGCTCTACGCCCACCAAGCAGCTCGAGGAAGGTTTTGTGGGCTATTTCTATATTTTATGGCAATGGAAGAGCTGATTCATGCTGGTGTGGAAGCTGATTGCGCTGCCAGCGGGAGAGGCAAATTTGAGGTCCACGAGGATAATTCAGCAGGAGATGTGTACGGTTCAAAACCAGGGCGGGCTCTGTTTCCCGAAGGGAGATGTGTGTGTCACTGTGTGCGGCTCAGCTGCAGGTGTCACTGTTCGATCTCAAATAATGGGCTGCTCGGCGGCTGCACTCACAATAGGCTGCCTTTTCTTACCGAAGCCACACTTGCGATAGTAATGTAAAATCTAGGAAATGTGTAGTGAGGTGTGATCGGCCCCGGCTCTGTGTGAGTGTCGGTGTGTGCCCGTGTGCTGCCGTGTGCCCTCGGGGGGCACCTGCCCAGCGACAGCGGGAGGGCACCTCTGCCCCGGACACCCCGGCAGGAGCCATCTCAGCAGCGACCAGCTCAAATCCCCCCACAAATTACACTTACAACTTCTGTTCCGAATGTTTTCAATTCCTTCCGTGCTTTAGGATGGATATTTAACTTCTCTGTCCCTTAGCAAAGTGATGATGAAATCTTTAATATAGTCAGCAGCTGAAATTGTTTACTGTGCTTTGCAGTAGCTCAGTAATTCCGTTCTCTGCAAATGAATTTTTTTTTGCTCGGACTTATTTGTGACGTTTTATCTGATTTTTTTGTCTGTTTATTTCTTTTTCTTTTGTTTTTGAGCGAACAGGCCTGATTCTTCCAGCCTTTTTATTCAGATAATGAATAAAGTGCTGCAAGTTTACTCTCTCTTTTTTATTACTTTCCTTTTTTTTCCTTCGCTCTTCTTTGAAGAAAAAAAGAGAGAGTGAGAAAGAACTGAAGGGAGTTATAAACTCTTAGCAAACTCTTCTTTGGTGCCTAATTTGAAGCTACTGTATTGTTTAGAAATCAGCAAAAAACCCACAGCAATTCTGAGTGTGTTTTGGAGTAGCTCCTCAATAGCTGTTTCAACGAAATTTTAAGAGAAATGCAATATTCTCATTAAGTACCAATCTCCACAGCATGTTCTTCCCCACCTGGACACCATGCCTCCAACACTGGTAGTGTGGTGCATGACATTGATTGCTCCCTGTATTAACATTTACGATGCTTTGTTGTTTCTTTCTTGGCGATAGCTTTCCTGAAGTATTTATGCAATTTATGAAGTATATCCCTTGTCTAGATCACTTTATTTCTGTTACCTTATTCCCAATTTTCACTTTTTAAAATGTTGTGTTATGCACCTATGTGGGATTTCTTTTTTTTTGTTTCTTCTCAAATCCTGCCAAAATCTGTTGCTAAAGCAAACGTATTTGTGAGACTAAAAAATACTCTTTCCTCAAAGCAGACAATGGAGTTCTTCAGTTGCACAAATAAATGTACATATCACTGAGTAAGCTCACTCTAATTGAATCCTGACCATTCTGGAGGGATTTAGGCCTCCCTTCTTAATTTTTCTCTAAACAAAACCTAAAAATGAAAAAAATATTTTGAGGTGGGCAGGAAAGGGAGGGGGAATAGAAAAATAAAGCAAATAAATTTTTGAATAAGAATGACCCATGTACTGTGACCAGAGGGCAAATGCAAATGTCTGTTTTCAAACACAGACCCGTGCATTCTTATTAGGGGTTCGTGACTGTGCCTCCAAGCACATCATTACATATTCATAAGTGTGAGGAAAATAGACTCCTTCCACATTCAGGTGTGTTCAACTAAATGCTACCCCTTTAATCTTAAAGAACAGCTCATTTGGTCTATTTTCTTCAGTTCACAAAGTGTTAAGGGAATATGAGATAAAAGATGCACACACACAAAAAGAAAAAGAAGCAGCAATATTCCACAAAGATCTTTTTAGTGTCAACTTAAATGCACACAAATAGCAGATGATGATCTCTTTTATTGGACTAACATTTATCCACTAATATCCACACACTTTTAAAACCATTGAGACCTCCTCTTCAGGTGTTCATTTGAATAGAAATAGCTGAATGAGTGTTTTTATAATTGATCCCCTGAGTACTGAATGTCTAGTGCTGCATAACCAACATTTTCCCATTGCTGATTTTTTTTTCCAAATTGCTACTCTGCAAAATTAGGATTTTGTATAGTTTTGATAAGAAAATTAACCTTCCAAATGCCAGATCCCCTTAATGTTACTTAGGAACTGGTGCTAAGGTAGACTTGGAATGCTTTGCTCTCAAATGGATTTTTTTTATGTATGTGAAGAAAAAAATAAAATAATTTATTTCCATGAAATTACACAAAAACTAGAGGTCCCGCCCCAAAAATAATTTGAAAGTTGTTTGTTTGGGTTTGGTTTCTTATCACTATCCCCTAGATAAGCAGTTGTCATCTTTACACTGTGCTTAATTAAATGCCTTTGCTTTCAACAGCAATGCAGAAACTTCATAGTACTTCAGTGCTATTGTTTCACTTTGAATGAAAAATCTGATATATTTTTAAAGTTACTTTAGATTTTTCTTGCAATATATATTGAGTATCCTAAGAACTAAATTATCCAAAGAAAGCGTAATTTTTTTCTTTTTCTTTTTACTAGGAAAAATACTCTGCTAATGCTTGCAGTTTTGAACATGGATTTTAAAAACACTGATCTTGATGTAAGGAAAGAGAGCACCTGAAGTCTAACAGCATGCATTACAGGTGGCTGTTCCTTCAGTAGCCCCTTGAAGGAAATGGAATTCCTAATTGATATGAAATCATTTTGTAGCAGCAACACCTGAAGAGTAGAGAGAAAGGGAAGAAGATATGATAATGACTGTGATAAAACCGGTTAGCATTTGTGTGCCATAGTAAACACTCATGAGTATAAAGAAAATACTAGCTAGCCACTAGAGATATCCACTTATGTTCATGATACAACCACTACAAACTCTAGTTCTATCAAACTAGCATCAAGCACAAGATCCATCTTTAATTAATTTAATCCTATAGAGCTGTGACTCATTTTATTTGTGACTGTGCAGAGAGAAATTACTTTCCATACTTGCCTTGAACTTCAACCTTATCCTTCTCTATCAGTCATATTGAATAACACAAAAGCACATGCTCTGAAATTCATGTCCTGGTTTTTTTTCCCCTCCAAAGATTATTCAGATCTTTTTACATGTGGCTTGCTCAATAAAAAGCACAGAAAATGCCTCCCCCCACTCCTCCTTTAGGAGAAAGATTTCTGTTGCAGGGCAAAAGAGCTTATTAAATGAAAAGTCATTCTCGTAATGAGTAAGAAACATGGAAATTCTAGAATAAGGCAGAAAGATTTCTTTGCCATCCTTGGTTCAGGAATAAACAAATCATGTCCCATAGAGGGTCAAAGCACACAGCATAGTGTATTTTTCCTTTTTTTCTCCCCCCTGTAAAAGCAGGCTTTGTGGAAATTACATACTCTGTGAGTTGTTGTACAGCTCCTTGCTTTAGCAGAAACCTGTTCCAGCTGCTCTGCAGGTGTCATGTGCACGCTGCCAGGATCAGCCCTGCAGCGAGGGTGCCAAAGTGCTCCTAAGGACACTAAATTCACTTCCTAAATTCATTTCCAAAGTCTGGCTCTTACAAGGAAAAGCACAAACCTTCTTTTAAGCATTTTTTATCTCTCAAAGAAACAAGGGCAGAACAATGACTCCCCTGGGAGAAGCAGACAGTGGTGAGAGTTTCATGAACCCTTAAAACAGCACAACTTCGAGGGCAGGAGTGCTGCTTCTCACCCTGGGTGAGCAGATTCGGTGTGAAGTTGTGATATTGCTGCATAAGTCACATGTCAAGGTTTATAACATCTCTGACACAGCCACGAAAACACGTGGATTGAAAAAACACTGTGGGCATCTCGGTGGCACAGCTGTAAGTTGCAAAAGGCTCCAGCTTTCATGGAGACCTCTAATTGCTGGCCCCAGCTGTGATTCTTCTCCTGTACGGGGAGGCAGGGGAGGAACTTCCACTTCAAAACAAAACAGTATCTCACTTTTTCCTTAAAAAAAAAAAAAAGGAAAATCTAAAAGAGTGCAAGAGCTACATTCTGACATCTAAAGGAAAAAATCGCTGGCGTTCCCTTTCCCAGCAGGCTGCTGCAAGGCTGTGTGTTATATGTACCTTTGGTCCAAACCAGGTCTTTTGCTTTGGGATGTGTCCCAGGAAAAGGTTTGCTTTCTTAAAAGTTCTTAGGTGGACCCTGTGTGCATGAAGTAGAGTGGCAAGAAATAAGTTTTGCATGTCAATTAAAAATGCCTAAGATTTTCTCTGGAGAAAAAAAAAGTGCAAATTTTTTTCTCTTTTTTGTTAACTATCAAAAAACCAAATATAAGGCTTCAGCTAGGTTTAAAATGGAAAACCTATAAAAAAGATGTGGAAAAATCCAATCCTGATGTCAATGTGAAGGAGAACAGCAGTGTCCCAGGTCTCTCCCCTAACAATCTCCGTAAGTAATTGTGGAATTCCTCATCACAGCCACACTCTTTTTCTGTTTTGATAGAAAAACTTAAGTAACCACACAGTTTCTTTTAACCTACAGAATAAATACTGCCAAGCTTTGTAGAGAGCTATTATCTCATTAGATTTTCTCTTATCCTTATGGTCATTTGTCAGTCTTTAAGCTCTTTGGTTTGTTCATAACAGAAATCCTGCCCTCAGCAAATATCCATTTGTAAGTTTGAGAATCTCTGTGTTTTAAATGTTTTAAAATAATATGACTGGTAATTTGTAGGCACACAGGAACACTGTAGTAGCACATCAAGTTAAACTTCAAGTTAGATTTGGATCTATATCCATTTTACTGTCAGAAAGTGCAGAGAAATAATAGGAAGAACTTCTTCAAATTGGCCAAACCATTTAGTGATTTTTTTCTTTTGTTTTTTTAACTGCCAAAATTGAGCAGATCTCAGGCAAAATTTCTATGCATTGCACATTTTTGTTACTTCCAGCTGTATCTGTGCTTGCTCTGACTTCTAAAATACAAGGCCCTCAGTGCACAAAAATCACACAAATCTCAAACAATTTGATCCAGGTCTCTTCCAATCTTCCCCACACAAGCTCCTACCTTCTTTGGGAGATTACTGTTATGCCTGCTTCCTATTTTTTTTCCTTCAATATTTCTGTTTTCTCTCACACAGAAGAGGAGAGAATGAGAATTAAATGTCAAGAATTATCTCCTTTTAATATGTGGGATTTCTGTGATCAGAGCCTGCTGCCAGCCTGCCATTCAGCATAGCCAAGTTCCTGTGTTTTCTCACTAGCTTTATCAACAAGGCCTTTGCTAATTCTTCAGCGTCTACAAACACAGTCCTTGTTATTATTTTTCCTACTCAAATACAGTCCAATAGCTCAGTTCCATCATGAAACAGCACTGCTTTGGCATTAGGTTTCAAGGTTTCTTGTTGCCTTTTGCCATTCTTGGCTTGCATTAACTCATTCTGCTGCCTTTGGACTCACCTTACTTTCCTTTTATGAATTTTACTTCACTGATTGAGTTCCTGCCTCATCTTTTGTGCCTTTTACTCTGGTGTGGAATAAAGGATGGATCTCCTATATGAATATTTCCTGTGCCAGGCTACCTTCGTCTGGTAATGGAATTTCCCCTTGCTGTGCCTGAACAAGGGAATTATTTTCCACCCCCCTCCCCCTTACAAAGTCACTTCTAGCTCTTAATTCCACTTTCCTCTGCTTCTGTTGTGGATTTATCTTTCTTATGGTCTAATAATAATAATACTTACCTGCCTCTCAGGGGTGTTGTGAAGATTAATTAGTTAATGAGCTCTAAAGATGAAAAGTGCTGCATCATTTCTAAATATTATTGTTGTTCTTATCCTGTACAGATTGAACTCATCAATATCGGTATTTCAATTATAAATCTCACCCTACCATTTTTCAATTAATTTGACTAGATCTTTTTATCCATCACTCACTCTACCCTCTTGTTCCTCTGGCTTATTTCTACCTTCCTGCTTTTGAAAATAGACACATAAACACCATATATTCCTATAAATAAAGGATTCACTTTTTGTTTCAGAATGCTTCCATCTTTTTTAATATTAAAATTTAGAGTACACAGCAGTCTCTGAGCAAGGTGATAGTTCCTGATACTTCAGCTGAAGTAAAATCTTCTTTAAAGTCTGTGGCATTACATACTGAACACAGCAGAACCCTCAGCAGAAGTCACCTGACCACTTGGCCTCCATTACCTCTCTCCTGTTGGGTCGCCATCAGGAACTATATTTTTTGCCTTCTTTTAGCAGTTATTTCAATACCATGAAAACCTTCCCTTGCTTCTATGGATGGCAGTGGATTTGCTGAGTGAAAGAAGAAGCAGGAATTCCCCAGAACATTTCAGCTCATCCAGAAACTCTTCCAGCAGTGCTGCTATCATACAAGTTATGAAGTACCATGCCTTGTTTTTCCTTTCAACTGAATTGACGATGTGTCTGACTGTACTCTTTGAGCAGTCTCCAGTCAACCCCACTGCTTTTTCTTGTTTATCTTTTCCCCTTTCAGCCATGGTTCTCATTCTGGCTTTGGGTGCTGCTCAGTCTCATATGCTCTAAAATGTACTGGGAACGTGTCTTGAGAATGTAGATTTGTCTGTGACTCTGTGTCAGCTACTCCATCATTTCATCTGTTCCTGTCTCTTCATCTGCACTATCCTCTGGCAGCAAACATGATGACCGTTGAATAAAAAACTGATCCTTAATCCTGACTCCTACAAGTTCCTTGGGTACACGTATCAGAACCCTTAAAATGAGGGCTGCTGTGCCATAAGCATGACAGGGAGGCCAGCAATGCTTGGGTTTGGGCTTGGGATTTCCCTTTGCTATGGTGGGTAGTTTCTGGTGCAGCAGGCAAGGATTGCTTGGGACCAACTCCAAGATTTTAATTTCTGTGATGAGGTAAGTCTGCAACTCCCTTGAAAAAGCAAAATGATGCCTATCACCCTGAATACCCATCTGGGAGGGGACAAAAACTTGGAGCAGAGGCAAACTGGCTATTTACATCCCAGGCGAGTGCCCTTGGCCCCAGACTAAAGTCAGGCTCATCCGCCCTCTCTTGCTCTCCTCGGAGCTGTTCCACTTTGTACAAATAATTAAATAGTCACTGGGCCTGGGAGAGGGAGGCATCTACAACACCACTTGCAGGAAGGGAAGGACATGATCAGCCCAAACTGCTGGCAAAAGAGCTTCTAAACTCATCAAACTCTGTCAGACATCTTAACTCCGCTGTCTCATGGCTAGACCTTGGGAAGCGTAATCTTCCTTTGGAGAGGCATTGTCAGATCAAGTAGAAATAACGCTGGCTGAGCTTAAACAACAACCATATTTGATATTTTCTGCTGATTGAGCTGTCCAGTTGACTGGAAAGGGCTGACAGCAGAGAGAGCCCTGGTCTGAGCAGAGCAGCTCCCAGGCCAGCTGGCGAGGGAATGGGTCTGCGCCAGGTAATTATTGCCTAGTGCAGAGGTCGAAAGCCTCAGAGAGGCTGATGTACTAATGAAACACAAATGGGACATCTGTGTTCAGGAGTTCAGCAAAGCACAGAAAACGGAGCTTTGCCAGGGATATCTGTACTACTGAAAGCAAACTCACTTTTTGGAGCTCAGGGAAACCCACTGAAGAGTAAAGACATAAGAAAGCTTTTTGCATTGGACTTCTCTTTGTTTGCTCAACAGCTCAAAGGTTTCTAGTGATTGCTCTGGACACTACAACATTGCAGAGGGGAAGTGGAGGCACTGAACAGCATGATGCCAGATCAGTTGTGGATATGAAGTGGGGATGAGAGGAGTGGTAAAATAAAAGTTGAGGTAAATGAGGTTATCGGGAGCCTTTGGCAACATGAAAGAACAGAATGGTATTTTTTTTGTGTGTGTGTGTGTGTGTGTGTGTGTGTGTGTTGTTACTTCTAACTGGCTGTAGTTACAGATACAAATGTCAGCACATGAATTCAGGGTCTGTCGTTTAGGCCTCACATGTTGTTAGAGCTGAGTTTCAGAAGTTTCTCTTTCTAACACTGGGAAAAAGTGGACATATTAGATAATATACACACATATATACTTTATAAAAGTATGAGAGTATTTTCTCCAAAATAACCACCAGAAGGCTCAGGGCACTGGCATTACTGAAGTAACACTGTCATAGTCACATTTAACTGGAGATTTGGGTCAAGTGTCGGGTATAAGGATTTTGACTTAAAGCCTGCTCATCGAGAAGAGCCTCTCACACTGGCCAGGACTAATTTGAGCAGTTCCTTAGGGCCTCCTTTCACCTTACTAGGGGATGTTTGTTGCCCATTCTGGAGGTGCAGGACAATTGTGTGAAGTGGGAGAGGCTGTGAGGTATGCAGCTGAAATTCACCTTTTTTGACTGAGAAACAAAGTGTCATTATGATATCCTTCATGCCTCTGCAAGCTTCACCAAAGCTGGGCGTGGTGAAAGGAGATGTGCTGAGGTCTGTGCAAGCACATCTGTGGCCTTGGTGCAGCCAAAGGCATGCAGGAACTTGTCCTGCTACTCCAGCCCTGCACAGCCTGGGTGGGAAGCACCAGGGCCAAGGGCAGGTCTGTGCTGGACACCTTGAAACTTGAGAGACAAAAAGCTCCAGGTGCTGCTCAGCTTCCAGGGAAGGGAACCAGCTGGGCATCAGAGCTAGTCCCCATATGAGCAGCTGGTCAGCAGGGAGGGAAAGCCAGGCTTGTCCCTGCCCTTTCCCAGCATTGTTCTCTTCCACTACATTAGCAGTAGGAAGGCAAAAGTTTAGCTTAGCTGGAGCTGCTACACCTGGATCTCTCCTAGCCACAGAGGGCCTTGCTGTGTCCCCTTCCCAAAGTTATTGAGGTGCTCTCAGACCAGCAGGACTTGGAGTCAGGTGTCCTTCTCTGCAGAGAAAAACACAATGTTTCTGATTTTTGGGAGAGGCTTAGTGAGCCCACAGGTTGTGCCTGGAAAGGTGAAGTGTAGCATTTTTGTAATATTTCTCTGCAGTGTCAGTGCTGGGTCTGATACAAAACGACTCCTGGCTTGGAGGTGAGCATGTGACTGCTTGCACAGAGGTCCTGACTATGAAATGTCATGAATGAATTTTGCTTAAAAGTGATCTCTAAAGATAAATAACAGCTAGAGAAAGATAGGGGTTTCTTTTACACCTTCTGTGTTACTGGCTCTAACATTTTTATTTTGGACATAAACTATTTGATGACTCATTTTAGTATTAATGTCTCCAAACATGAAAAATATATGCATATTTCTGCCATTATATAAAGATTATAATCAGCATTGGCAGGGTTAGAGCATTTGTGGCACAGAAAATCTGAGCTGGAGCTGGCTGGTGCTGTGACAGCTCAAGTTGTGACCTGATCAAATCCCTGTGGCAAGACAAAAGAAGGCTCCCAGGGCAATATACACTGGCTTTGGTGCTTAACAAGGGCACTCTTCCCATTCAGAAGCTTCTAATTCTCCCTCATGGCAGAAAAGACTCAGTGTCTGGTGTCTGTGTGAGGCACAGCCAGGGTCTTTGGCACTGACAGCTTGTGGCATTACTTGTAAGAACAGGGACTTTTGCTGCTTCTTCCTCCTGGCCACTGATTCAGGTAACCGTGTTGAGCATTATGAAACATGCTCCTGTTTTCCTACCTGCATGCAGTTTTCCTTGTGTTCTGTGGATGTTGCTGTGCCTTGTTTGGACATTGATCCTCATTGGCACTAACGACTTCATTTCAGTGATGAATGAATCACAAGTGTTTAAAATTGAACTTCAGTTTACTGAGCATGGTTTGGCTAAAGATGAAATTTTTATGTCATCTGTTATTGTAAGAAAATCTACCAGCCTACCCTTGAACAATGTAATGGGGTGCATAACACAACACTGAGTTTTAAGGCCTTTTGGGATACTTTTTCCCATGATTTTCATATTGGTAATTGTTATTCAAGACTTCAGCACATGATCACTTCCGCTCAGTGATGTGCTTTGATCAGCTGCCCTAGCCTGCTTCTTGCACACTGTGAGTGCTGGCTGCCACAGCCAGCTCTTGGTTACTCCATTTGTGTCTCTTTGCAGAAAGGTCTGACTTCTTCAGAGAGGCAGCTGGATAGCAATGAGTCAGTTGCTGCTGGATCTACTGGAACCTTATCCTAGTGAACTGGATTAATTGCTAAATCTGAGAAAAAAGCATTTGGGGAGGTGAAAACTCATTTTTTGTTTAAGAGAAGCAGCTTTTTGTTGCTTCTGGCTCTAGAGTGAACTTGCAGGAGTAAATGCATGAAATATACTAGGTTGTTCCTGTGATTTAATCTTAACCCACTTGTTTGAACCACCTGTGTAGAAAAGAAATAGTCTCTTTTTAGACTTGTCCTAGTTTTGGCAAAGCATGCCTGGCCTTTGTGGTAGTAGGAAAGAGAAATTTAGGAGAGCCCTGAGTTATAAATCCCCAGGAAGAGGGAGGAAAAATGGTGCAGCATTAGGTAGCAGAGCTCTGGAACCTGACATCACTGGAAATAAAAGCAAATTAATCTAGATAAACATGAAATAGTCAGCACAGCTAGGAAAGAAGACCACATGGTCTTTTGTTCCACTGCTTTATTAATAGAATGTAAGGTGGGAAGCTGGAACTGAGCTGGGTTCACCTTCCTTAGCAATATGTAGAAGTGCTATCCTGTAGCATAAGGAATGATATTGAATCATTTTGTTCATTCAAATAGTGTTCCTCATGTTCTGCCTTCTCACTGATGAAATTGGCTTCTGGTTACTCGAATTTAAACCGAATTCCAGACACAACCAGTGCAGTCTGTGCCAACACACATACAAGCAGTTACTCTCTAGGTGTTAATTGCTCCCTGTTAAGATTTTTGGGGCTTAGTGGACACAAATGAAAGGAGAGCAAGGTGTGCCCTGCAGTGAGGGACTGTGCTGGTCGTTTGGCCAAGACAGACTGGTTGGACACAGCCAGGTGAATTAGCCAGGTGACACTGGGAGTATGGGGTCAGCTCCAAGAATAAAGCAACAGCAAACAGATGTATAGACCTGGGATGTGTACTGCAGCCCTGGAAAAGGAGATTGCAGCTGGCACACAGGTGTAATGACAGACCTGCTGCTCAGAGATTGCTTGTGAGGTTTTTTCACACTGCTTCTGGCCATTCCAAATGTGGGAATTTGAAGTCTGCTACTTACCAAGCACTGTGGAGTGTATTGCCCTCTTAGCCAAGGTTTATACTCCTGACTGTTCTCTCAGCTAAGTCTACATCTGGCGTGGAGACCAGTAAGCAGATGCTGAAATAGTAATTTTACCTGCCCTGTTGCCCTTCTTCCTGTGTACTTTATCTAGAATTGTAGTTTTCATAACATTTTCTTTTTAGCACTCTTTTTTCCTTGTACCTGAAAAGGAAACATCCCATACAGCCCTTGGGAGGCAGAATTATCTTAATTCAGTTAGTCCAGATGTCAGTCCAAATCCTTTTGAATTATTTTTTCAGAAGAAATGGTTAGCCTGAAAAATCTGGAGTACTGCACCATATCTCCAGCCGGGTGGCTTTCTTTAATCTACTCAGTGACTCTACAATACACAAATTAGCTCATTTAATATGAGGCAATGTAGAGGAAGCTGGAATCATTTGTCCTAACAGCTTTGGGGGAGATTATCAAAAAGAACTAGAACTGGAGCCTAGAGGGAAGAGAAGGAAAATCTGTCCAAATTCTCCAGACTATCACTGTCTGTAGAAATTACTGACTATGGTAATTAGGTAACATAGGAGGTTTTCCTTTAGAAAAAAGAAGTCCCTTCTTTGGATGACTTCTCTAAGTTTCTGCTGTGCTAGAAAAATGGTGTGTTCAAGATGAAAATTTATTGCCCAGACAAAAAAAGATGCCTCTATTACCACATGAGAAAGGCAGTCTGGAAATATAAGAGGTCAGCTTGTGGGAGGGGATAACTTTCCACAGGCTTTCAGACAGCAGTTTCCCACTGGGTGAGGAGGATTCAGTCTAGGCTTGTCCTGTCCTCATGACCCAAATCTTAAGTGTCCCTTCTTAACCGAGATTTCCACAGAAAATCCCAATCTGCATTCCTTAGAAATGAAGGAACACAGCTGAGTTTTCAAAGCCATCAAAACCTACTTTTGCTCATGTCCTTAAAACTATTCTTGAATGGACTTGCAGTTTGTCAAAGGCTTTCCTTTGTTTTCATTGTGCTATGTGGAACCTCCCTCCATACCCCAGAAAACAACATGCAGAGGACAACTGTGTTTTAAGGTCAGATGTAAATTTTCACTATGGTTGTCCAGTGGGCCTCTTCCTCCATTATCTCCACATATCTATTGGATAAGTAATTGCCCAGCTGCCTCTGCAAAGAGGCAGATCCTCACTACCAAGAGGTGCTTGCCCTCATTTGGTGACCATTTAGCTCCTGATGACTTCTCTATCTGAGCTTCCTCAGAGAAGCAAACTTCAATCTTCCACCACTCACTGGCTTCACAATCTGGGGTCTGTGGAATGGGGTCTGAGCAGCACCAAATTAAATATTGTGCTGGTCTTGGCTGGAGTAATTTTCTTCACAGTGGCTGGTACAGGGCTGTGTTTCAGATTTGTGCTGAACATGGGGTTGATAACAAAGAGATGTTCTTGATATTGCTGAGCAGGGCTTACACAGAGCCAAGGCCTATTTTGCTTTTCATACTGTGATGCTGGGGAGGAGACTGGGGGTGCCTGGGAGGTTGGGAGGAGACACAGCCAGGACAGGTGACCCAAGCTGACCAAAGGGATCTTCCATATGACATCATGCTCATTATATAAAGTGGGGGAGGAAGGACAAAATGTGAGACATTTGGAGTGATGGTGTTTGTCTTCACTGTTACATGTGACGGGGCTCTGCTCTCAGGCTGAACACCTGCCTGATTCCTTGTTTTGCTTTGACAGTGTGCATGACTTTTGCTCTCCCTATTAAACTGTCTTTATCTCAACCCATGAGTTTCCTACCTTTTACCCTTCTGATTCTCTGCCCAGGGCCACTGGTGGGGGAATGAGGGAGCGGCTGTGTGGGGCTTGGCTGCTGTGCGAGGTTAAACCATGACAAACAGCTGCATTTTTATCATCTTTGCAGGTATATAGGCACCTCTACTTCCCACCCTTGCCTGGAGGACTGTGGTTCCTGCTCTTAAGGACAGTCATCTCTTGGGCAGGGACTGGCCTGTTCAGACCCTGAGTGACCTTAGGGTGTGCAATGAAAGAACAGGACCAATGGAAGCACCAGAAATGTTAACAACCACAGACTTGTTTCATATGTGCCTGCAGGTTTAGGCAAGAGTGGATTATTCAAAGTGTTCCACTAGCCTCGAGTCATCAAGGAAAAGTTCTCATTTTGGCACTAAGATGGGAGATGCTGAGCTCCTTTGAAACTCTGGCTGCAAATTTGGCTGTGGGAAGAGCAGGACTTCTGGTGCTCTCAAGAAACCTAAGCCTGAAATGTATGAATAAGACCTGAGTGCTACTGGGAGAAAGTCTGATATGGCATTGGGTGCTGAGAAGTTGAAAATGTGACTCAGAGCTGTACTTCAGCCATGGCTCAGAGCTGTGAAAATGGGTATCAAAGGACACTGTTGTGTCTGAGCTGCCTTTCACACGCTCATCATGCTGGCACCAGTGATTATTTAATATGTAGCACAGCAGAGAGGTGGGTGATGCCACGTGAAGGCAGCCAGGGGCCAGGGTGAGTGCTGACACAGATACTGAGAGTGCTGAGGATAAAGGCAATGCTGCCTGAGCCCAGTTTTGTGCCCTGAGTAGAGAGTACTATACAGAAAAGGCAAAAAAAAATTATGCTTGAGTCTTCTAATAAATTTTATACTTTTACTTAAAAGCGGAAAAACCAACCAACCAAACAAAAATCCCCAAATAGACTTTTAATCTTCATAAGTGCAGATGATCTGTACATTCCACAAAAGAGAGCTGTAGAAAACACACACACACCTTTTAACTAGTGAGCAATTTAAAGACTAATAGGATTCATCCATAATTACATAGTTAAGTAAAATTTATGTATGAAGGAATTAACTGATTTCCCTGAGGGCAATATAAACCATAGAGACAGTGCTCTCATTTAAAAGTACCATCTCAATGTTAAAATACTTTGTCATTCTTCTGTAGCAATGGTTAGGTGCTGTGAGAGCCACATGGAAGTTTATTTACTGATCCACAGACAACTGATAACAGATCTCTGCTTTGTTTGGAATAGAAAACTTGAACAGCTTGTCTGCACCTCTCCACTCGGACATTAAATCAACATGGCTCTATTAGTGGCCCTAGGATGCCAGCTGAGCCATCTCTAAGCCTGTCACCGTGATGTCTTCATCTGTAACCAGAGCAGACGTGAGCTCCTGGCAGCTTTGGGAGGTGACAACAAATCCAATTAGCTCCTCTCCATGGCGCCACAATACTACTGTGAAACGGCCTGACAGGGAGGGTGGCTGCAATACCCTGCACAGTGGGCCATATCCTTCG